>CM060658.1:35235080-35592580 GCA_030686955.1 Odontamblyopus rebecca
TTGCCCCCATCACTACACTAGTTTGTTGCCTTGACTCATTACCACTACCACAGCGAGATCTCCACCGAGGCAACACTGATCTGTGTCGTTTTTTGGCTTCTGACAGTATTCGACCACCTCTAGCAACGGACTTTAGTGTCAAATGTGCCGGAGTTCTCCTTTAACACTAACATATTTTAAATCATATCTGAACTTCAGCCAATGCTTTTGATCTATTAATGAAGGAAATACGTCATAGGGACCTGATTTTCCTGAGGTGACACAGGTCCCCACACATTTTAGTCCCCACAATTTGATAAATACCACGGCACACATCTGCTCCCAGCACTTCCTCCTTCCCATCCTCACTAATGATGTTCTACTCTGCTCTCACAGAACTGCTATAAACTCTTATAAGCCTCTAACTGCAAAAATAGTGTACATCCATAGGGGTATAGTGTGTCCTGCTTGAGTAGTTGTAATAGGCCTTTGATAAGTGACAGACTCCAGTACACAGAGTGGACTCTTGTTTTTAAGCTAAAACAGAGTCTTCCATTTCACAGTGTTTACCTCCTTCAGAGACTACAGAGCGGAAAAAGTAAAACTGCAAACTCCTTCTGTTTTGTAAGAGCACTTTTGAAGTAACTGAGAAGTGAAATTGTAACTCTGTGTAGGTCTCTAAAAGTTTTCAAAAGTTGCTGATAAAAAGTTGTTCTTTTTGTACAGCGATATTCTAGGAGATACTCACTGTCTACAAAACAAAGTAGTGTTATTCTTCCACTCAATTTTAGCCGCCCTGCAATTTGAAAGCTTCACTATGCACAATTAAACCTCTGAGACTTCATGGAGATGCTTTAAGCTCAGTGCACAACAGTGGCTGTTTACTTCCAGTCAGAGGGAGGGTCATTGTGGTCGTTTCCGCTCCGATTCTACCCCTATGAGGTTTGTGCCGGGTCACGCTAAAATCAATACATCCTGACAGATCACTCAGTGCACAGTGAGGTGTGGTGGGAGTCACTGACAACATGTTCAGCACTTTACAAATGCGACGAAACTTCACTGGAGGTTTACAAAAGTACTCTGTTTACAAAGGTATGTCTTTGTGTGTTTAGTTTATTTGTGTAATGAGACAGGGACAGTGCACAATCTACATCAGGGGTGTCAAACTCATTTTGGTCCGGGGGCCGTATGCAACCTACTTTGATCCCAAAAGGGCCGGATCAGAAAACTCAGTTCTCTCTTCAAGTTATTGTATTTTTCTCCGTGTCTCGTAGTGGTGTTTAAGATTATATTCCTCGAGCAACGCCACTTGTTCCAAACACACTGAGCACAGATTTCCCATTCACCTCTGTCAACAAATAAGAATTAGACTATTTTTCTTGGGAAATCCTGAACTCAGCATCTGCTTTTCTCATTTTTTGACATTTTGCTGATGAGGGTCACGGTCGACAGTCAAAACGATCGTCCTTTAAGAGCGTTTGGAAAGAGGAAAGTCTTCATTTGTGCTGCTCTGGTGGGAGTCGCAACGCACAGAAACGCCGGAGACGCTGCTGTGCTGAACGGTGCAGAAAATTAACAGAAAAATCTGTATTTTAATAGAAAAATCAGCCGAGGGCCAGATTAAAGGTCTTGGAGGGCCGGATCTGGCCCCCGGGCCGCATGTTTGACACATGTGATCTACATTAACCTTAACAGGAGAGATGTATGTACCAGGTTGTAGCGCCAGTGCTAATTTCCACGTGTCGTCCCTGGGCAGGTTGATGTTATAGTTCATAAAATATCATCATCAAACTTGTTATTTCAGACTCTTGGTCCAGAGTTAAAAAAGATACAATGAACAAACACACACTCCAAAACACAATATTCACAACAAACTGCAGCACCAGTGCCTCCACAGTTCAGACTGGTACCTTGTGGTGCTGAGTTTGCCATTTGTTAGGCTCATGATAATTTATTTTTTAAATGTATTTAACCTTTATTTAACCAGGTAAAGACCCACTGAGATCCAGACTTCATTTACAAGGGTGACCGGGCCAAGTGGTCAACAGCACACGTCAAGACCAGAAAGCAACTATCAATTAAGATAACAACAATTAAATGAAAAGCAAGAAAGCAACATCAATTAAGATAATGCTGTTCTCACAGGCATTAAGGCGACAGATGAATTAAACAGCGCATATTTGCATGAAAAGTTCTGATGCCCGCTGACAAACACGTGACTTGCACTTTCCCATCTCGGCCTTTTCAACAAAATCCTTAGGCAGTCGTTATACGCCACAAGTTACAAAGTGCACCTGTAGGATATAGTAAGACACAGTGTCTCTGTGGAATTGTTGAGCGTGACATTGTCCCAGACAGTTTAGATCCAAACGTTCCCCCGAGAGGAGTCTGCACCACAATGACGTATGGACCACTCAGGAGAAAGTTTTAAGTGCAGATTATGTGTGTGCTGTTCACTTGTTAAAGTACTTTTGTTTCACACTAATACAAAGCTAAGTGTCTGCAGCCTGTTTGGTCCGATACTGGTGTGCGCGTTTTTTTATGTACACCAAGAAATGATGATGTGCAATAAGACGTGAGGTTTTACATACTCTTGATGTGAGGAGCGTGTAACCAGTGAGGCGGGTAGGTAACTCCATTCACATAGTTCTTATAAAAGCAACAAAACCTGAGTTCAGATCTCCAGATAAGGTTTGGATGGTGTATTTTTCAGAAGCCAATATCCATACTGCAGCATGATACAATTTATAAGCAAAAAGTAGAAAGAAGAGATAGCGAAAGTAATAAATACTGACCAAACAGTAATGGGTTAGGCTTTGGCCATTATCTCATGACACTTTCAAACAGCACAGTAGACAGTAGTAGCAGTAAATGGAAACTCCATTTTCTTTATTTATAGGCCTGCTTCGCTAAAACTATTATGGGACACCAGCTCATTCTTTAATGGCCAAACATTGTGCTGATCACAGTCCTGTGTGACTCTAGTGAAGAGTTAATTTACTGTTATAGCAGTTTTAGATTTTATTTACAGGAAAGTTAAAAAAGTATTAATGTAACTGCTCAAGAATGCAGGGAATTGCATAGATTTTGTTTAAAAATTCCCCCCAGACCCCCCTTTTTGTGTTTGTGTGCTAATATCAACTATAATGTATATACAGACACTTTATCGAGTGAGTGTTTTTGTAAAATTTACACTTTTCAGGCAAAAATACAACTGCAGTATTGTGCTATTGCAATAATAAACTGAATTTTGAGCACACTGATGACCGATTACATGTCACAGATGGGTGGTTAGGTCAACCTTTTCCACCATGCCCCAGTTTGCAGCTCTGCATTTTTATATTGAAGATTAGAATTAAAAGAGTGAAAAGAGTTTGATCATTTTTGTCATCATCCCTTAAAGCCACAGAATGTAACAAAAAATGTCTTTACCTCTGAACTTTCAATACTCAAGTACATCATCACATAGACTAGTATACGCCCATAGAGCACATGGAGCCTACCTGGACCACTGAAGTATTACATAAATAGACAAAGGTAATAGAGGTCACATGGTAATATAAAAGAAAGTACTATAATTTACGACAGGAGTATTTGAGAAGGTCCAGTTAGAGAAAATCTCCTCAAGCAGCAATCCGTAACATCATTAGGGATGCAATGATAGTTTTTCCACAATTCGATACGTATCTTGATACATGGGTAACTACACCGATTCATTTTTGATACGTTTAAGACGTGCAAAAAAAACATGTAATTTTTTTTTCTGATAATGAGTGTAATATAATAACCCTGTGATAATAATGAAACATTACATACATACAGTTTAATTACTGTACAGCTGTAGTTCATATGTGAAGTGTTTTAGTTCATTTGGTTCAATGATTCACAGCTCAAAATTTTAATTCTATTTTATAATATAGTCAGTCTACTCTTAATATAGAGTGGTAATAGAGTTACACTATCAGACTTTTCCTTATTAGATGACAATTTGATGATTTCTTTTCCTAACACTATGTTATATTACATAGAAATGTCTCTTTTCTGAATAAAACTTCTGAGATAGAGTTTAAGAAATAGATGGTGTATATTGTGAGTAGTGTCACATGTGCCTATAGGAGTGCATTTGATTAAAGCTGATGTAAAGCCAAAAGTATGGAAGCCCATTTCCACCAGTTAATAAAAATTAAAGCCTCACAGAAAGTCCTCATTATGAAATTAAAAGTCATAATTATGAGATTAAAAGTCATAATTATGAGATTAAAAGTCATAACTATGAGTTAAAAGTCATAATTATGAATTAAAAGTCATAATTATGAGATTAAAAGTAATAACGATGAGTTTAAAAGTCATAATTATGAGTTATAAAGTCGACTCTGAATCTGCCATAGTCGTAGAAGCACTCGGTCATTTTCCTGAAGAGGTCGTCCTCCAGGAGCTCAGAATATCTCCACATCGCTCCATTTCCTCGTCCACTTGTGAATGTTTTAGAAAGACAAGAAAGAGAAATCCACACAAATCCCGTATGAATGACATCATGCAAAGCTGTGACTCTATGGAGCTGGTTTAATCCAAACGGGATGAGGTTAAAACTCATAATTATGACTTTTAAACTCGTAATTATTTAATCTCATAATTGACTTTTAAACTCATAATTATGACTTTCTGTGAGGCTTTTATTTTTTTTATTTACTGGCAGAAATGGGCTTCCGTAGAAAAGCGATTCTAAAGTGTTTAAAAGTAAATATCTTTGTCATTCCTGGGTCTATCAACGTAAAATGAAAAGTGAGTGAAAGATAAAACCCTCCTCTGTTAGAATATTTCAGCTGTAAGTTGTAAGTCCCTATGGAGCTGTTTTCTTGCTGCATCTGAGAAGGACACAGTGAACAACTGTGACACAACTGTTTTCCTTTTGGACCAAAATAAGTGACAACACAGAGCACATGGAGGGACACGTGGGATAGCGTCTGGGTCCAGACTCGGATCCCAGTCCGCCAATTAGTGACCCCTGATTTACAATGAGCATTTCACCCAAGTTATCATGCAGCTCTTCTCTTCTAAAGTACCTAAAAACATGAAAAATCCTATGTTTTTTTTTTTAATTCTCTGTGAAAAGTCGTGACCATGGCAGCTAGCTGGTTAATGTCCATTTAAATATACAGTCTTTGGTTATAACAGGGGTTGGAGGCAGATACACAAATTTCAACCTCAACTATTAATACTAGTGCTGTCAATCGATTAAAATATTTAATCGCGATTAATCTCATGAATGTCATAGTTAACTCGTTTTTGTTCCCTTGAATCATCATTTTAATACTCTTTATCCACATAGAAAATTGGATAGGCTTTGTGCAGATGTTTTATTACTTTATTTTTTATTGCAAACCAGAGCATTCGTCAGTGAGACTTTGTGCTCTGCATCAGTGTGAGTGAAGTGTCTCTTCTGTCTTCAGAACAGTCATATAACGGGTGAAATAATGTGCTGTGACGTGAGGTTGTTCTCATTACTGAGGGACGTCCAGTGAGCTCCAGTTAGACTGTGTTTGTCGCCCCAACTCCCGTTGTACCCGGGGCACTCGCAATGGGAATTTTGGGCTGTGCCATGATCGGTTGCCTGCAGTTCTGCGGTCGCACCTGTTGGGCTGTGGCCAGGGCGCCATTGCACGGCGCTGTTTGCGGGTCGCGCCGCAGAGCTGTTGGTTTTGGCGAAGAGGGTGGGTCCATTTGCGTGAGGTTCTGCTGCGGTGCTGCTCCTCCGTGTGTTTGTGGATGTGGTGGCTCCGTAGGGGAGTTGGGGGGCCGGGGCCAGTTTCGGCTGCGGGGCTTCTGTCGCTGTCCGTGGTCCTTGTCGCAGATTTACCGTATGTTTTGAAGAGGACTTTGTTTCGTGTTTTCCTAGTGCGGGGGCATCGGTGCAGATGTGCTGTGCTTTGGCCCACCTCCTCCAAACGGGACTTCTCAGTTTCATACAAATTGTTTTTCTTCCTGTTTACAGCCAGATTGTGTAGTTATCGCGTTAACTTGCGATAAAAAAAAGTTTGCTGTTAAAATTGTTTTGAGTTAATGGGTTATTAGCGGAATATTTTTGACAGCACTAATTAATACTGTTACGGCCCGCGTTCTGGCTCAGCCTCGCCCTGCGCTCCCCGTTTGTTTTACTGCTTGTGCCTTAATTTGCATGTGCTGTGTGATACCTGGCACCTGATTGGTTGGGTGTGGTTCCGTTGCTGTTGGGCTGGCTCTGATGTTCCACGTGCCGTGATTGGAGGCCGTTCCTGATCCTCAAACAGCACGCCCGATAAAAGTGTCCGGGCGGCTGGTTGCCAGTATCAGTTTGCCACTCTTTGATTTGAATGTGTCTCCTGGTTGCTCCAGTCTGAACTTTCGTGTGTTAATTCAAACCAGAGACACTAGAGGTCGCTTTTACTTAAGTATTGCCAACTCAGCTCGGCCTTTGGGCATTTGTATTTTCTTTGAATTACTTGATTTATTTTATGTAAAAACCCACTGTTACGTTGTATGTCCTTACATTTACTTTATAAAGCCACTTTAAAATACATCTTAACTTGTTTGTGTTACTTTCCTTTGTCCCTAGCACTGGTTTGTAACAATACTAATTGTCAATACTAAGTAAAAGACTTCATAATCATATTTAACATTTAGATCATAGTACTATTACGTTACCATGTGGCCTTATGTCTGTACTCCTTCAGTGGTCCGGGTAGCTTCCACAGTGGTCCATGTTTGTATATACTCTATGTGCTCTTATACTTGATCTGATACAGCTGAAGATCATTCAAAACCGATTCAGGAAAGGCTAATTTCCATCCCGTGAATGTGACTTTTGTAGTGCTTATTAGTCCAGACTGTCTACACTTGACAGCTTTAGAAGAAAGGGACATTATAGCCAATAGAAAGAGATAGCATGTCCGTAGGAATGAAACCGTTCCACACTAGCAAACATATGTCCCTCATTATGTGTCCTTTCTGCCATCCGGAATGAGAAGAGCCCTTTGCTGTATGGCTGATAAGACTGTTGTATTATTCACAAGTAGCTGACTGAGTAGGGCTGGCATTCACACAGCGCACAGTCTTGGTTCCAATATCTGTTCAACATATGGCTGGAGAAGGCAGGGTATAATGCAATCCATTCTCATGTTAATCCGTACAGCTCCAGTGGCATAGATCCACGCTGGTGTGAATGTTTCTAGGTTCTATAGGAGGATATACAAAAGAGAGACTGCTCATGATCCCAATCTTGGCTTTGTCAATGGGGCTTGGGCTACTAGGAGCTCTCCAGCCCCTTTCAAGTAGCTACCAAGGAATTTCTCTATTATATGTTGCTAAAACTTAACTAACTAAAATCTGATTAATTAAATGCTTATTGCCATTGTACATGTGTCATTTTGGTGCCTAACTTTGTGCAAACCTAAAAAAATAATGGTTTCTATATGGATCTAAGGCTCACAGTGGCTTTTATATTTTTTTTATTAATCTATTTCTTGTTACCCCCAAAATTAGTAGCTCTCTGGCATTTTCATGTCTTATAAAGGTTGCTCACAGGAGGAAAAAGGTTGGAGACCCCTGGGTTTGGGAAATACTTCTACTGTTTGATTTATATAGAAATGAATTACAGATTTGTCCTTTTTTCACTTTCCAGGATCTTCAAGTACCACATTTTTGTGATTTATGTTATAATGTTGATATCTTGAGTTGTGTTTTGTTCATTCACACATGTTTAACACACAAACCCTGCATATTTAGGGTGAGTTCTTCTCTCAAACAGAAAACACTTCCACCTTGTGATGTCATGTGGTTATATAAAAAGTGCTTCACTGCATTTTTAAACTCCCTCACGATCTATATTGCCCCAGTGCAGATTTATTGTATAAACAACTCTTGAGATCAAACTGTGCCCACTGCATCCTGTCTGTATTTAGTTAAGTGCTTTATTGCTCGATAATCAGGAAGTGAGTGTTAGCATACTAGCTGCTAATTTACAGTCAAGACAAAACTCCACTTTTGTCTTTGACAGTTGTGAAATGCGCTAATGAACTCATCACAGTGAATATTTAAGATGCTCAGAATTGTATTTGGGCCACTGCAAACTGTTAAAAATGAACTAGTTTAGTGTTTATGTTTTCATCTAAAGGCTTCTCCACACTACAGGATTTTATGGTCTTTTAAATGTGCGACAGAATGCGCACACCACAGACACAAGGAGAAACTTTTCAGACTTAAAATCTCCGATGGCAAAGTCTGCAGTGGGATCTGTGTGCGGACCACGGGATAGAAAGCTGTGAGCGCGACGGCATCCGCTGTTTCCTGTCTACAGTAAAACCACTTGAGACACTGAACTGTTCAAAGATCAGAGCTCTGCACTTCTAGTTTAGACACAAGTATTATTATTATTTGTGAAATGTGGTGCAATACTTCAGATACAGGATTTATAAGAGGAGATAAAGTCCACAGGAAGTAGAGTCACTTTCCGTAATCTGCAGCTTCTCCTCGATCTGTGTGCTGTGTGGATGTAAACATACACGTGAGGATCTACTTTCGCCTTTTTACTTTTAAAGAGCGCCTCAAAGTGGATTAATAGCACCATTTTGTGGACTGGGGTCATTATTTGCGGAGGACAATTTCTAGGGATAATGTGGATGAGATGCTGCACTTTAAATTTACCGGTTTACAAGAGGTAAGTAATAAAGTCTTTATTTTCGCTATTTCCCAAGTTTGTATGTTATGTATCTTGTTATGTCTCTGTGTCCGTCACTCCTCTGCCCCTGACACTCTGTTTTATCGGCTGTTACCGTAACGTTGCTGATGTTTGGTGGTTACGATCTGACACTGACACCACACACGAGGAGCACAACGGCTTCAAAATCGCACACGGAGACAAACAGTTGGGTCATGCCTCCCCGAACTCAGGAAGAAGAAATCGCAGCCAAAATCGGGCAAATTCTCCTGCTCTGTGTGGCGGCCTTAAGACTGTACAAATCAGGTATTGTGGAATGAGAATGAACTGGAGTGGAGGGCCACCACCTGCTTCTCTCCATGTGGTTTGACTGGAAACTTCACCAGGCCAAGTCACGGGTCATATCTACAGAGAGGTGACCCTGCTAGCAGCTAAAAATATCCATATATTAGTCATTTTTGAGCAATAAAAACACCTATACTTGCATGTTAGACAAGTCATATTGTGAAACAAACTAGGCAAAACAATAACTTAGAGGAGTTACATAGAGCACCTTTAACTAAAACTAGCACTGACTGATAATAATTACAGAAATCTCTCATTTTCATTGAGCCACCAGAGTCACGTGACCCTGTGGCAAGTAGAAAGTAGTGACCCACTTGTCCAAATCGCTTTGTGAATGAGTGTCTGCTAAAGAGTGCAGGTTAATGTAAAAGTTAGAACGTACAGCGGACATACAGACACAACGCTAGATTTTTGTTTCTCTCAGATAGAGGACCTTAAAATAGGGTGGTATTATGTAAAATATATGTTGAACTTTCTACATTCCCTCATCAAAAACATGATTGAAAAGGTTTTCGATGTCATTCATCCATGCTTAAGAAATTTAGCAACCTCTCATGACACATAGTTGGAGTAAGATCCCGTCCAATGTTCTACCCACAAGCCTACGTCACCCATAAATACACAAAAACAGGATATAAAACTGTACAACTTGACAAACTTGATGCAATGTGCAGTTGTTTCATTTGGGGGATGCCACTATTTGAGGCCATTGTAATTCTGATGTTGTTTTCCGAGTCCGTAGAGGAGCTGGTCTTTGAGCCATTAATGTTTTGGCTGCACAAGACAAAGGTTGTGTGGGGCGGAACAGCCGAGTTCAAAAGCACTGTGCCAAAAAAAATCACAAAAGGCGGTCATCTGTTTCCACTAGTGTTGTCACAATACAACTCCATTTCTATACTACGTGACTGGCTCAAAACCAATTTCGCACCACAGTGATAAGAGAATAGAATGTAAATTTGAAAGCAGGTTCATTAATGGTCCTGTATTACGCAAAACTGACTCTTGTGAGTTTTAAACTATGTTAGAATGCTGTTTCCTCCTGAAAAACAGACCTGGAGTTGTGTTTTCGTTTCATTCTTCACTGCAAATTTCTCTGATCTGGCCAAGATTTTAAAACCTATATCAGGTTAATCATCTTGTTTTCAGGTTTATTACTAAATATGTAAGTAAGAGTTATTTATATATCACTTCTCACAGACACAGGTCATAAAGTGCTTCACATACAAAAGATAAAAAAGAGCATAAGATCCTTTCATAATAAAATCAGTCATAGCAGCCCTAAAACCAGAGAGGACTGGAACGCTTGTTCAAAGAGAAACGTTTTTAGTTGGTTTTTAAAAGCATCTACAGTATTTAGAGAGTGTAGTGGAGATGGTTTATCTACTTACCATATTTTTCGGACTATAAGGCACACTTAAAATTTTTTTCATTTCATTTTATTGGTTTATTAGGACAGTGTACAATTACTATGGTCATGAGCTCTGGGTAAAGACTGAAAGAACCAGATTGTGGATACAAGCGGCCAAAATGAGTTTCCTCCGCAGTGGCCGGGCGCTCCCTTAGAGAGAGGGTGAGGAGCTCGGTCACACGGGAGGAGCTCGGAGTAGAGTCGCTTCTACACCACCTCGAGAGGAGCCCGCAGAGGTGGTTCGGGCCAAAGGTACGGATGCCTCCAGGACGCCTCCCACCGGAGGTGTTCTGGGCATGTCCCACCGGTAGGAGGCCCCGGGAAAACCCAGGACACGCTGGAGGGACTATGTCTCTCGGCTGGCCTGGGAACGCCTCGGGGTCCGTCCGGAGGAGCTGGAGGAAGTGTCTGGGGAGGAGGAAGCTTGGGAGCCCCTGCTTAGACTGCTACCCGGCCCCGGATAAGCAGTAGAAGATGGATGGATGGACAATGGCAAAAATGGTTGTACCACATTGTAGCTCATAGCTAATTTCCATCTGTAGTCCTGGGAAGGGGAGACAACACAAACACAAAACAACTATACAATATACAAATATACAATAAAATAAATATTTACAAGTTAAAAGTGCAATGTATAATGTAATGTTGTAACACTATTGGTTTGGCAATCTGGGGGCCATCAGGGGTAACATCTGATGGCAAAATACCCGTCTCGTATTGTTAGTGTGAGCATGTTTGGTGCTCCAGAATCCAATTTTTGATGGCCCGTGAAAAGCTGTACAAATCAGTCTTGTTCTTTAGATTGTCTGGAAGCCCATTCCATTCCTTGATGGCTTTATAGGAAAAGGCAGATTGAGAGAAGGCAGACTTTCTTTTAGGAACATTGCAGTCGCCTCTAATCACAGACCTTAACACTCTACTTGAGAGTTGAGAGGGAGGCTGGATGTAGGTCTTAAGAGGAGGTGGCAGAGTACCTGATCAAGTTGTCGAAACTTAGTATTTAATATTTTTCCAAAACATGGCAATGATGACGCCTTGGCTTTTAATCAATAATGTTCAGTGCCTGGTTATGAAAAGATCTAAGAGATTTTAGAGCTGGTAGGTTAGCCTGAGACCATGATGATATGCAATACAAAAAATGAGATATGATCATGGCATCAAAGTAAGGCTTTGCAGCTTCTAGTGATAACGCGTTCCTAATATGTCGAAAGTTTGCAATGTTAAACTTCAAGACATTACAGGTCTGTTTAATGTGATTTTTAAAGTTAAGTGAAGGGTCCAATATGACACCTAGATATTTAACCTCTTCAAAGTTTTTGATCATGTGATTATCCACATAAATATTTGGGAGGACATTTTGAGTGCACCTTATAATCTGGTGTGCCTTATGTAAGAAAATAGACCCTTTCATTGATATTGCTCCTTATAATCCGGTGGCTTTATGGCCCAAAAAATACGGTACTAGTTCTGAAAATGCTTAATTTTAGTCTAGAGGTCATTGTTTTTAAGATAACTTGTCAAGTAAGTTATTTTCTGATAGATTTAAGTGTTTTTGTAATCCTTTTATTGGTACATTGTACATTGTATACATCTCCAATACTCAAAACACTCTGTTCATTACCACTAATCCTGCACTGTCAACAAGGCATCAGATTTAGTCACTTGGGTGCATGAGGCAAATGTCAAATGTTTAATTAGTTTCAGTTTTGTTTTTGGCATTCTGACTCCCTGCTTTGCTTGCTCCTTGCACTAATGAAACTACTGCACATCACTTCAGGTGCAGGGCATAGGCTGGTGAGCTGAGCCTTGCAAAAGAAGCTCGTATAGCCAACTATAAGGGAGGGTTCGAATAGGGCCCAGGAAAGATCGCAAGATTACTGAAACATGCATGGATGACAGGCGGCACGGTGGCTGAGTGGCAACACTCAGGCCTCACAGCAAGAAGGTTGCGGGTTCGATACCCGGGTCGCCCGGGCCTTTCTGTGTGGAGTTAGCATGTTCCTCCCCGTGTCTGGATGGGTTTCCTCCGGGTACTCCGGTTTCCCCCATCAACACAAAACATGTCATGCCCCTATGAACTAACATCAAGGACCATGTTGTCCACCCACCTGCAGAGGGGTTCATAGGGGGGGCAGGTGCTATGAGGATTGGGCAGCAAGCTGCCCCCGTGACCCAGCTGGATTAAGCGGGAGAAGATGGATGGATAGATGGATGCATGGATGACATCTAAAACCATTTCTGCCGTGTTTTTGATGAAGGAACGTTATAATATTGTAAAAAAGTCCAATTTGCATAACAATCGAGCTTTTAGCCATGTTAAAATGTCATTACCTCATCAAAATGTTCGGAGGAGTAAACATTTTTACTTTTCTGCACTTATTTGACTCCTATAATTTTGGTATTTGTTTTCCACCTCGAGTTGGAAGAGTACTATACCCTCCCACTTTTCCCAATAGCAGTACTTTAAACATTCTTTATTACTTTAACCTCTTTCCTCTGAGTGCTCGTTGACGGAGAAGGATTCACAGACACGAAGAGTTCAGTTCACTTCAATTTATTGAATACACTAAAAGTACTCTTGAATAACAAAGCAGGAGGGTTCGATTATCTGTCCCTGATCTAATACAAAGCCTTTGATCCGGTCGAGTATGCCGCTCTCCAATCCAATCCCTTTCTCACCCCTGAACCCTTTTCGTGACCCGTTGCTCCTCCTTGTCGAAACATTAGCGTTCCCGAGCCTAATTTAGTTATAGCCATGTGTGTCTTCATCTTTATTACTCCACAGAGTTCTTCTTTGTAGATTTTGAGGTGGTGCTATGTTGTCTCCTCCTCACACCAGATTTCACATCTCCCTCCATCTGTCACACACACTAGAGAAAACATGTTAATAACTTCACATTGACCTTTATCTGGCCCTGTTCTTTCCACCTCTCAGCAGTCTATCGACCTGTCTAGTTTTTCTATTCCTTTTCTGATTTCATACACATATCATGTGACTTTTAAAGGGACAGTGGCATTTTGGACATAGAACCTATTTTCCTAGTGAGCCAGAGTGTTGGTGATGTGTGGAAACACTTTTTAAATATTCCATGCAGAGGTTGCTGGTGCTAGGCTAGTGCATGTCAATGGCCATAGTTGTCCTGCCACTATAAACAGTCTTACCCTCTCCACAGAGCAAACTGAGGCAAAACTATTAGAACTCTCCATGTGAATGCCTGTGTTGGTAGAATTGTTAGGTCTGAGCACTTTTTTCCCCTTATTTTTGTGTGTGTGTGTGTGGTGTGTGTGTGTGTGTATATATATATATATATATATATATATATATATATTCCAGGTTATTTTTCTTAGGTTTAGTATTTTGGTAATATATTCATGTAGTTATTTTTGGTAATATAGTTTGGCTTCAGTTTCTTTCGTTGTGTGCGCTGGAGCCTTTAAAAGGCGCCCTACACACTCTCTCTGCCCCCTGCGCTCCAGCTCGCTCCTGCCTCTGCGTCAGAGCGCACACCTGACACTCTGACACCTGGTTGCTCCCGGCAGGCAGGCCGCCAGCATGCTGAGGTTTTTGTCTTTTGTTAGCTTCTGTTAGCTTAGCTTTTTTCTTGTTTGGCCTGGTGGGTCCGGACGTCCTGTTTTCGTTCCTTTATTTTCATTGGGGTGAGTTTACGGGGTGTTTTTTCATTAGGGTAGGGCCAGCGGTGTGCTGGGAGCTTCTACGGCCCTATATGGAGTTGGCCTGTCCAGCGCACCATCCTTATTTTAAGTTTGCCGGCTCACCAAGGTATTTTTCCTTTGTTACTTTGTTTGTGTTATTTTGGGGGGGGCACGGGTTAAGGGTTCTTTTGTTTAACTGAAATCGTACCCTTTCTTCAGAGACCCAACGAATAACCAGCACTTGTGAAGATGAAGAACTTAAAAAAATAATCAATAAAACAAATGTTGAACTCTTACGTTTGTGTCCGTGTCCTTTTAAATGTTTGACTTTGGGTCATAACAGAATAATGTTTGAAATAAAACTAACCTTGCATCGCATGAATTGTCACATGTTGAGGGACTATTTTCTCATATATCAGTCCACCGCTGCCAAGCTTTCAGGAAGTACAGCTCACTGCTGCTGCTCAGACATAAATCCTTCAAATGCAAGGGTGGTTTTACTTCTATAATTATTCTGTCGACACAGACATTCACATGGACAGTCTGGAGTTTTGCCTCGGGTGCACTGTGGAGTGGGTAAGACTGTTTTTAGTGGCCATTGACATGCACTAGCCTAGCACCAGCAACCTCTCCAAATGCAAGGACTGGATGTACAGTAATATTTAAAAAAGTGTCTCCACACATCTCCAACACTCTGGCTCACGAGGAAACGAGGCCCTATGTCCAAAATTCCAAATTGTCTCTTTAAACAATAAGCAAGCATAAAGTAATCCTAAACCACCCTTTCATAATAGCTGATTGATCGATTGATTCTTTAATGGGATTCTTCTTTGTGGCCATACCAGCTTGTCAAAGCCTGATCCTGTCAGATCTCAGAAGCTAAGCTGGTTAGTACTTGGATGGGAGACCACTGGGAATTCCAGGTGCCACACCCAGGTCGTCGTTGAAAATGAGAATTGGTTCTCAACCAACCTACCTGGTAAAATAAAGGTTAAATAAAATAAATAAAATAAAAATAATGACCATACTGTTAGGCTGGTGGAATTTGTTTCCAATAGAGCATCTTCTTGAAGCAGGTTCCAACATACAACATACACCAACCTTTAAGACACAACAGTTGGACATACAAACATACAGACAGTCCATCAAATATTCATGATACAAACATATAGGACACAACAGTTAGACAAACAACATTTTTCCAGTAAACCATAGAGTCCAAACTTATATAAATTTATGGCAATGGGAAAGAAACTGTTTTTGAAGCAGGTCATTTTGGTGGCAATTGCCCTGTAGTGCCTTCCAGAGGGCAGTAGCTGAATTACTTGGTGTGCGGGGTGAATGGGGTCAGAAGCAATCTCACGGGCTCTGCATACTGTCCTTTTGTGGTGTAAAGATTCTAGGGATGGTAGGGGGTGAACCAATGGTTTTGGATGCTGGATATCTAACAAAAAACATACCACAAGCTGTGTTTTGTTTCTCTTTTCATTATTAGTCTGTCTACATCTCCAAAGCTCAAAATGTTCTGTTCCACCTTGTGATATCACAAAATGGTAGTTTTCAAGTTAAGTTTTACCTTCCATTTATTAGAGATGGGAAATTCCACACTGGAAAAAATCAATATCAAGGTAAGTTAAAATGACTTAAATTAAGAACATTTTACATTATTTGAGTCGATTCATCTTGACAAGTGAAATGATCTGCCAGTGGAATATGTGTTTTTTTCTTAATTCAAGCAACATTTGATTTTATTTCCTATTTTAAGTGCAAAAAGTTTTTGTTTTGTTTTTTTGCTTATTTTAAGTGTAGCAAGATGTATTTTCATATATTAAGTACAAATATCTTACTGCACTGGCAGATAATTTTACTTGTCAAGTTAAATTTACTCAAATCATGGTAAAACTTTCTTAATCCAAGTCATTTTAGCTTGACTAAATTTTGTTTTTTGCATTGCAGGGCTGAAATTACCCAAATGATTCTAGTGAAGGGTTGTGGAGTTTAAAAACATAGCAGAGCACTTCCTGTATTACCACATTATTGTACATCACAAACTGTTTTATGGCTCAGAGAAGAACTCAAGTATGGTCCATTTATTCATTTCATTTACAAGAAAAATAAAAAAAAACTCCACATTTCCCTTTCAACAGTCACTAAAGCCACATGAGCTGTTGGCAGACGCTGTACAGCCAAAGAACAGAAATAATCTCCACCAACCGATAAATATGGAAGGGAACCGCTCAGCTGCTTTATAACGTCTCATCTCAAAATGTCACATACTTTATTATCCTCCATATACAATGTCTCCAAAGAAGACGAGCGTCTAAGAAATTGATGGTTCCATTAGCATTTGCACGTGAAATCCCATTACCATTCGGCACAGGTAGCCAGCGTCTCATCTGGCCGACTTAAATGGAAAAAAATACTCTGTTCTCGCAATGCAGAACAGACCGTAAGATGAAAATGACATTGGTGGCGCTGATTGAGTCTGAGCACTGCGAGAAACGATGGCAGGTTAGCTTTAACATACACGTGGCCAGACGCTAATTCGGCCAGAGTCCACACGGCCGTGAAACGATGTACGCGAGAGGGAAATGGGTGAGGAGACGCAGAAGGTGAGTGGTCGAGAATCACGTGTGTTCAGAGGAGCGGTAAATGGGTTGTAAACTTTAATACCGACAAACATACCACCGGGTAATTTGGTTAAGGAGAGGGGCAAGGTTATATCAAGCGGTTAGAATATGACCTGAAGAATATGGCCTGACTTTTCGATATCGATATAACGGGTGGAGGTGCCAGGAACTGATACAGGGGTCCCTCGTTTATCACGGGGGTTATGTTCTAAAAATAACGTGAAATTCGCGAAGTAGCTTTATTTAAAATTTTTTAAGGCTGTAAAACCCCTCAGCACACATTATACACAGACATTACCATTTTCTCACATTTCTCTCTTGTTTAAACACTCTCAAAGTTCAAACCTTTTTATAGATCTTATTGCTGCTGTCATCCTCATGTTATTTTTCTCCTTCTTTAAGTAATGAACAGAAGATTCAGTTATTCTGTAATGGCGCTCTACAACTGTGAAACTTCTACCTTATTTCAGCTTTTCCATCTTCTTCTACCTGCACTGTTATATTCTTATGGCTTACAGCAGAATGCGAAACGAAACGAAATCTGCAGACTGCGAAATCTGCAGAATGCGAAATCTGCAGAATGGGAAATGGTGTGTTTATGTTTCACCCGAAAGTACATTACACCATCTGACTTGTTTAGTAGTGGTGGCGAATCATGGACTTTTTGCAAGTGCAATATATGCTGTTCAAAGGACCTAAACGGGTCATGACACCCCAAAAAATTGGAACTATTTTTGAGGTAAGGTTAAAATGACCTTTTTCTGTTGTTGTAAACACCGTTTTCTAATAGGCGGCATTAGCTAATAACTGGAATGCTAGCCAGCACTGCCGTATGGATAGCTTTACTCGTAGGCAAGCTGTTATGTTGCAGACAAGGGATGCACAAAAAATCGTCAAGGCACACACTGCTCCAGGGACTGTAACCAATACATACTCTGTTATTAACTGTAAGTAGCTTTGGATAAAAAGTGTCAGCTAACACACGCACACACACGCACACACACACGCACCCATTAACTGTAACTATGTACAATTTAAAAGCCTAATATAAATCATCAGTAAAGACCTGGATTTGTTCATTATTTATTCCACTGCAATAATGGAGCGGTATCTTTTAGGCATGGCAAATATGACTATGAAAACAATAGCCTGGGATAAGGGAAGCCTAGAATAACCCCTGTTTACATTACATTATACATTACACTTAGCTGACACTTTTTATCCAAAGCTACTTACAGTTAATAACAGAGTATGTATTGGTTACAGTCCCTGGAGCCTTTTGGGTGCTACCGCAGGTGCCTTTGTCAGTGCAGAATGTTTCGTCGACATCATGGGTTTTGTCGGGGAGAAAACTTGCAAACATACAGCACTTCAGAGTCACACTGCTCGCGATCGAATATTTATGTAAATTTGGACTGCTGAGCGTATTCTGTACTGTACAGGAGACACGGCACGGGGGAGCTTGTTGGACAAATAGTCTACAATCCCTTTGCCAATCAGAATGCAGAACACAATGCATGTTCAAATTGCACTAAAAAAAATACTGCGAAATAGCGAAAAGGTAAACTGTGTTATAGTGAGGGACGACTGTATACTTAATGGTCTTTTTTTTTCCACACGTTGGAGTAATCCCGCATTATTAGTATGTCTACATCCTCAAACCTCAAAGGAGTAGTTTCAGTGCTGACGAAAGTGTCCGGCAAGTTGGCTGGGGTCACAGAAATAAAGCGTTTTTCTTCTCACAACTATATTTGTTCAAAAGAGTGATACATTTCCGTCACAAAACATGAACCTTGAAAAATATAATCATAATCGCCTGGTACTATTTTCTCTCCACTCATATCACTGCACTCTGCCGCCAGGTGAAGCCGCACACAAATCCGACACTTTTTTCAGTCGTTCGGCAGTATTTGCATGCTCAGACTTTTGACCGCTGTGACACGAGAGAGCTAACGTGAGAGCTACAGCGATAAGTATATAAGCTATCCCTTTAACAGTTACCTTTTACCTTTTGTTAAGCGGACAAAAACAGGACTACCTATGTGACACCAAAGTCCTGGCAAGTAAGGAAAAATAATATAAGGGAGTTTGGGAATTCTCCCCTAAGAACATTTTTTACAAAAGAGGTGAAATTTTTTATTTTGTTTTTATTTTTTACTTTTTTGGGGGGTGTAAACTTGCATTTTGAGACATTTTTCCAAAGAATTTTCCTTCTGAAGAGACCTTGACAATGGAGATCATATAGGAAATCCTGGGCCTGTGTATCGTCTTGCTTTTGAGGAACAAGTTGACCTGTACCTGCATTTAACACGTCAATATTATGGGCAAAATTTCCTCTGTTTCGCAAATGTTTAAAATGGAGGTTTCTTTCTTTTGATCTTTTATTATAAGAGAGATTTTTATGAGCATGCTCCAAATGCCTGGGCATTTTCACCACTCCTTTACAAAACAAACAATATTGTTTCTTACTCTACAGACGTGGACCATCCTGGTTTTTCCTTACCGCCGACACTGACAGTGAGTCTTGGACAGAACCAGGTGGAGGAGAAGAACTATCAGGAATGTGCTGTTGCTCCTCACTTTCTTCTTGCTGTTTTGGAGAAGGGCAACTGTTGTGTGAAGCTGGGCAGGATGGACTTAACCTTCTCCTTTTACGTGGCTTTTGGAAGGAGACCTGCCTCTTTCAGAGAACTGTTTTCCTTCATTCACAGGTGAAGTGCTCCCTGTTTTGGATTATAATGTTGTGAGGTTGTTCATTTCCTCATCTATCTGAAGAACATGACTTTCTTTTGACACCCATGAATCTTCACGACAGCTTTACTCAGGAACATCTTCTTTACTGTCATCTGAGGTAAACCCAAACACCTCATTTGTATCACAGTCAATCTTTTACCTCAGCCTCAACTCAAAAACTTCAGTCCAGTTGACAGAATTGAATTTTTTCTTTTGGTTTTGCGATCCTACCTGCACGATTGAGGGATTACACATACATTTTTACACTTTCCATCTCTTGCAAACAGACCAGAATGCGCGGGAAGCCTGCCTGAAGGTATTTTTGCGCAACACTTTTTTCTAGCCAAACACTGAAGTAAACAACCCAATGGGGCGGTCAGCCTAAATGTGTGCACACTGTGGTTTTAATTATTATGTGTGAATGCCAACAATTCACGCCCGTTTTCACAGCACATTCACACGCCATATTATTTCTGTTAGTTACATCAACACCCCTGCGAAGCCCTGTGAGGTGACTGCTCTAGTTTATAAAAAAAAACTGAACAGACTCAGAATAAAGCATCGTGTTTCCCAGTCTTTTTTGACAGCAGCGTTATAAAGAGACTAAGAGCAGATGAGTAGACACGCACACACCAGGGACAGCTCCTCCCGACACATTCCCATGCTCCACACACAGAGATAAACTCCTGCACTGGGAGATGGAGTCAAGAGGAGAGACTTAACAGATTCAGAGTCACTTCATCTCCAGTCCCAGAGGCGTCGCGCTGACAGTGTAATCCTGCCAATGGATGCACACACTGGTAATAGAGCAGATAGGAGCCAGAATGAGGCTTACAATGAAGTGTTATTCCTTGTACAACGATTTCTATTTTCTGCAGATGGGATACTTGCTATGCTGATGTATTGGATGAATTATAAAGTAGATATCAAAAATGCAAGGTTCAATTTAAATGTTCCTGTATTTTTCTTTCATATTCAGACTGTCAAGGTGAACTGTTGGAGGAAGGGGAATTGTGCGTGGGCTCCAGCACTCTTAGTATGAAGAAAAACAGATGGATTTACACTAGCATTGTCTCAATACTAATATTTTAAACTTGATTTATTTAAAATGTTTCATATTTCAAACTACTGTTTAGGAACAAACTTGATACTCAATAACGATTCTGTGATGATAATAAAAACACTATTTAGACAAAGCCTGATCGTATCAGGTCCCAGAAGCTAAGCCAGGCTGGTCTGAGTAGTACTTGAATGGGAGACCACTGGGCACACCAGGTGCCACAGTGGGGCTCCAGTTGCTAAAACTGTTGTTGTGTCCTTAGGCAAGGCACTTCCATCCACATTGCCTAGTATGAAAGTGGTGGGTGTGTGTTGGTGGTGGTTGGAGGGGTCGGTGGTGTAGATGGTGGCAGCCTCACTTCTGTCACTCTGCCCCAGGGCAGCTGTGGCTACAATAGCTTACCACCGGCTGGCATGGAGTGAATGAATATTGCACCAAATTTTATAAGGACTTAATGCTTTTTTTGATTACCATGTGATCTTTTATGTGTGTAATCCCTCAGAGGTGCAAGTAGGTTCCATAGTGGTCCATGGGTGTATACTAGTATATGTGCTCTTGTACTTGTTCTGATACAGCACCACATGCATCATTCTAACTGGCCTATAGAATGTTGTGATGACCCTAAAACCCACCAATACATAAATAGTCAAAAAGTTCTCTTGCAAAAACTGTCAACATAACTCTATGGTATTTCAGTGTTTAGTTTAGTTTTGGTGGCCCGGGTGGAGGGATGCCCTTGTGTCCTCTTTTGTGACAAGAAAACCCATTTCACAGGCCACAGTAGACACTGCAAGGACCAACATGATCTGAACCAGGTGCAGTGTGTTACAAACTACAAAAGACCCCACCAAAGTTACATTACAGACATACACAATCGCTCAGACGTAGGATTGTGAGCAGTATGGCTCACTGCTTAACATCAGCTCTCAGAGACTGATGTAGGACATGTCTTTGTACATCAAGGCAATGAAAAGCTTCAAAGCCACAAATTATTCCTTTGTACGCTCTTTGTTTATGCCATTTCTTTAGATAACATGATAGACAAATACTTTGTGGTGGCAGATTCTGCAATATCTTCTGCCACTTTCACTGTAAACAGACAACACAGTACCTTTGTATCAGAATCATGTGTTTCTGAAACATAATTAGGGGTAAAACAAACACTTAGAAGGCTGCAGAAATGACCTTTTAGGTGTTTTATTGTAATCTTGATTATTGCCTCCATTGCTCGATGCAGTTTAGGTGCATTCTTTACACTTTCCACAAGCCCGGAGGCTTTTTCTCTGAGAGCGTCCATCTGTGTAGAATAAAACAAACATCTAATTATGCAATTTTAATGCTTTTTGTATTGATATGAAAGTTGAGAAGTACCTGAAAGGTCCTTCTTCTGACTGACATAGTCAAAGGTAGACCTTTACTGAATAGTTTTAGAAAGGTCTTGAACTAGTCAGATCTAGTAGAAGACCACAGGGTAATGTTTATTTCATTTTGGTATCATGAATGGAGTCTCTTTATGATGTCAAAATGAAGTTTGAAATAGTTTGCGTCATGACGACTCCTGCCTGGTACCCAGATCACACACTCAGTGCTTTCTGTAGAAACAATGATTAAAGAACTCAACTCTTTTCATCTCAGCGAGAGAAATGTAATTTTATTCAAAATGAAGGGGGACCAATGAGCTCCTTTGTTTCTCAGGCATCACTGAAAATAACAAATCTGATTGGACGATCATGTTTGGCTTGAGGTGTGACAAAGGAAGAAGTGACCAGACTGAAATGTCTCTGTATAAACATAGTTTTCATGCTGGACCTGCCGCGTAATGACAACACCACCAGACAGTGGGAAATCTAATGTTACTTAAAATTGAAATGATCATGTTGCATCCTTGGTCTAGTGTGATCTAGTGAAGTACAAGACAAACAAGCACTATCAGTATTGTAAAGTGCACGCTATGCAAGTGTCGCATGCAAATGGAGCTCACAGCTGACTGGTTCAGATGAATAACAAAATCCACTCCATGAATACATGAATAAATCAACAAGAGAGGAGGCTTTCTATTTCTTCTCACCTAATCTCTGCTGTTCATTTTCACAGTATTGTTTTATTAATTAATGAGGACTTTACATGTGTTTGAAAAGTCAAATTCATAGGACAAAGACAAAGAGATTATTTTCACTCTTACTATAAACGTCCTGTTAACTGTGCAGCAATGCATTTTGGGAAAAGAGACCTCAAAAAATCCCATCAGATTAGTTTACTGATTTTTTACAACAGCTGGAGAATGAAGCTAAAGTGATCTCATCAGCACAAGTGGCGGAATATACTGTAAAAGCTGAATATCCACTCTTCAGGGGTTTCCGTCATGTTTTGACACTTCTCTACTGCCTGGTGTGCAAAAAAAAAAAAAAGCTTGTGAAAGCTCCTTACAGTTCCTTGGGTTTCGGCCTAACCTATTTTAATGTAAATGAAATTCACAGACCAAGAGCAACACCATCTAGCCAGAAAAGACCAGATTATCTTTCATAAAGTAGTAAGGCTGTATTATTTGGACACTGTGCTTTAACCTATGCTACACGCTGCTACCAACTTGTTAACAACATTAAGCCCAGCCACCTGAAACAGCGTTCACTGCAGTCTGGAGTGAACTGTTGGAGTCCACTGACCTCCCCCGATGCCGTTAATCCATTTCTCGCGACGAACAAGGTCGTTGGGGATGTTATAGAAAAATAATCCATTATTTTTTGTTCAACCCATAGCACAGCAAGCACACTTCGTCCTCCAGATGGCAGTACTAACGAATGAGTGACGTCACCCCGGACCCCTAAATATTAAACCAAGAACCAGTCGTGTGTTCTGGTAAGAGGGTGAAGTGAAAATACTTGATAATATTACAGAGTTTTAAAAGGTTTATGTAAAAAGTCTTGAAGGCACTATGAATAACAGATGCAGCCCTATGAGCATGTCCTGGTGTTTAAAATGTTTAATTCAATCAGCGTTCTTAGAAGCCACTAAAGTGATGGGGTAACCGATCTTTATCTGTCCACTCACCAGAGGGCTGTGGAAGGTGACCGTCAGTGTGATGTGGAGTCACTGGGATCCACTGAGAGAGAAAAGCCCTGGAGAGGGAGAGAGGAAGGAAAATAGGGAGGGAAGGGAGAGAGAGAGACAGAGATGGAGAGAGAAAGAGAGGGATGGGAAAAGAGGGAGAAAAGGGTAAGATAAGGAGATAAAGGGAAGGAAAAAAGGTGAGAGAGGGCGTGATGAGGTAAAAGACACTAGGGATGGGCAGTAATACAGTATCCCGCGGTATCAAAAAGTAGCAACGGTATCAGTTTCATTACAGCCATTAAAAAAATCTGCATAAGGACTTCCTCCCCTCCGCTCTCTCCTCTTCAAACGTCATTGCGCTCGGAGATTTCCATCCACACGCAGCGGGGAAGAAGAAAAAAACCTGACTGATGCTTTGTGTGTGATGCTGAGCCCAAAAATGTGTGATGGAGAAGTTTTATTGAACGAGCAAGAGTCGAGAGGGGACGAGGTGCTGAAGAGGAGAAAGTTCCCACTCGAAGGTGAAGTCAGACTTTCACGGAGGAGACGGTAAAGCCCAATTTATGGTTCTGCATCAAAACATTTTTTTTTTTAATTTAACCTTTAATCAGGAAAGTCCTGCTGAGATTAAAAACCTCTTTTTCAAGGGAGTCCTGGCCAAGAGGCAGCAGTAAATTCATACAGTTACAATATTACAGACAAATACAGAGGAGATAAAAATGATTGTGTAAAACAAGTGCATGTCATGGAGTTGGTCTCTAGGACTTAGATTAGACTTGAAAGCATCCAAAGAAATGAAATTAACCAAGCTACACAAGTACACAAAAGCTTTTTTGCCAAGTTCAGTCCGAGCGAATGGAACAGAGAGCGAAATATGATCCTGTGAGCAAAGAGAATATGAATGAGTGTTTGCGTCAGCGTGCACCTCCTACACACAACGTCTGCGTCGACCAATGTGCACCTCACAAATGTTCTAACTACGCCTCAAAACGACCCAGACAGCGAAGGGAATCGACGCAGACTATAAGGGCTGTGATTGGTCCTCTCCACCGCTCTACATTTCGGCTGCTCCACTCATTATAGAGTTTGAGTAATAATGTGTTTAATGCAGCTTTGTGCACATTTGTTTAAGTTTTACGGAAATGAAACTTAAAACTGCATGGCTCATTTGGATACAGTATAAGCGCTGAAAAAAACAGCTTGTGAGCTGATGCTGATGTGATCAAACGCACTACAAAGTTTAGTTTGATCAGAACTTGTGCCTCATCTTCAAATATAATGCTGCTCTTCTGTTTCTGAATGGTATAAGTGCAAGCTACAAAATAATTCTTAATTAGTCATGGTAATACCGCATATTCTGGTAAAACACTGAGAAGGTTTGACGGTATAAAAATTTGGATACTGCCCAACTCTAACAGACACATGAGAAAAAGGCAGAGAGAAAAGAAACAAACAAAAGAAAAAAAAATAGCATTGCCTCACAGAAACCATGTTTACACTATCTTCCCTTGGCAGTGGGTCTCCAGCCTTTTACTTCCTAACCAGTGTTTTGTTTTTTATTAATACCATATACTTTCATTACATACTTTTCTTTTTATGATGATTATTTTGTTTTGATTTGTATTTGTTTTTTTGTATTGTGATTTTAATGTCTTTCTTATTAGGTAAAGCACTCTGAATTACTGTGTGTACGAATGGTCTTACACTTATAAACTTGCCTTGCACACACCACCATCCATTTATCTAATTGTCTTTTGGGGCCACAACCAAAATCTCATTTAGGGCCCCCATATCCCTACAACCGGTCTTGGCTGTGACGCTGTGGCAGAGGAGCTGTAGCAGGGCGCACCGATAATATATGCTGTATTATCACATTATACCAGCACCACCTACAGGCCCTGCTTACAGACCCCTGCCTCTCCACCACCCCCTCCCTCTCGCTAATCTAATTTACGCTCATCAGGACCAGTTTGTGAAGGACGAGTCTCAGGTCACCTATGGCTCCCCTCCAGAGCACACGGTGGGTGAATTACCGACCAGGGAGAGCAAATATGCAAAATTAAAAAGCGGTACACACCTCAGTTAGAGTGAGGGGTAATTATTTGAAACATGAGAAATGAGTTCATACTAAATAGAAGTCATGTATTACGCAAAATGTACATAAGCACAAAATGGACTTTTATTAGCTTTTCGTCACGTTGTAATGCAGGATATATGATACAGGAATAAATCCATATAATACTCCCTACAATTGTACAACAACTCACTCTTATCTAACAGATAATACTCCCTACAAATGTACAACTCACCCTTATATAACAGATAATGCTCCTATAACTCACCCTTATGTAACAGATAATACTCCCTACAACAAGTAATCCTTATGTAACAGATAACCCTATGTCCTGTCAATCATCTTATCATCTTTGCACTATTTATCCTTATGACTTTTTGGATTTTTTTGAGATTTTTTAAAACTTATTTCTATTGTATTTTAATTTTACTTATTTTGACATTTACATTTATATAATTATACCCTATTTTACACCCGTGTCCTGATATTTTTGCTTCTTATTTAGAATGTATAATTACCATTTATATGTTTCTCTTTGTTATAATATATTTTGATGTCTAAGTCTATAATGTTGTTACCTCACCAACAACATATCTGAAGTTGTGTTTGTTTCGTTAATACGTCTGGTTAATCATTTATTAATAGTCTGTCTACATCTCCAAAGCTCAAAATACTCATGTGATGTCATGTAGTAGTCGTTTTTACCAGTTACATTTACCTTTTTTTTAGCAGAGATTGAAAATTCCCGGGCTGAACTTTTCAAACACACCTTTTTCAAACTGCAGGGGTCCACTAGGGATGCAACAATACTCTTCCTTATGTGGTGCGTTGTCATTTATTTTGGCTTAGAAAGGAAAAGGTAAAGTTTTTCGCAGATGCGGAAAGTAAACATCCTCACAGAATCTTGATTTAGTTCATCCACAGAGAGACAATACAGGATAAGAGGCGATCTGAGATACTTTACTAGAGCTCACGAACTGTGGCACATAATCTTAAAGGAGCACTGTGTAACTTAGTAAGTCCGTCACCTGCTTGTTTCTATGGAAATGTTATTGTGCTTGGAACGTTCCACAGTGTGACATTAAACAGCTCTACCTTATATTAAGTCAATTACAAGTGGTTTTATAGCTCAAAAATGCCAAGAAAAACAGGCATTCTGACGGTGAGTGGGGTTGTCTCTCCACAGATCTGACTTGTAAGTTGGTCTGGTTTGGTCTCTGTGATGATAGAAAGGTTTAAAGGGGAACTCCAGCATGTTTGAAGAGGTGGGCGAATACTGTCAGAAACCAAAAAACGGCACAGATCAGTGTTGCCTCGGTGGAGATCTCGCTGTGGCAAAGCAACAAACTGGCGTAGTGATGGGGGCTTAAATTCCACCTAAAACGCCAATTTTCACACTGAAGAAGCTTAACACCACTTAAACCCATCTTACAACAGCCACGAGTCTAACAAGCAAAACGCTCTGCCTGGCTCACTCATTAGTGTCTGAAAACATTATAAAACAATTTTATAAGCAGCCTTAGCCTTACCTTTCTTGATTTCCCACTGCACATGAAAAAGCCCAAAAGACTCGATTGCCGACTCCAGGGCAGCGACTACTGACGGTGAAGAAGAATAGAAAGTGAAAGTTGTTGAAAGAAAATGGTTTGGGAATGTATTGTTTTAGCGTTTTTCAAAAAAAAAAAATTCGCTCGTAAATAAATGGGATTTGATTTTGGGCTTTCGCAATGCACAAAGCCCAAAAGTTGTTTCTAATCTTATTTATTTACGAGTGAATTATATTTTTTTGGAAAACGCTAAAAAATACATTCCTGAACTATTTTCTCTCAACAACTTTCATTTCGTCACTTGTTGCTTCTGGCGGCTCGAGCAGCTGGAGTCGGTGATTGAGTCTTTTGGGCTTTCACATGTGCAGTGGGAAATCAACAGAGGGAAGTGTAAGGCTGCTTATAAAGTTGTTTTCTAAAGTTTCCAGACACTAATGAGTGAACCAGGCACAGCGTTTTGCTTGTTAGACTTGTGGCTGTTGTCAGATGGGTTAAAGTGGTGTTAAGCTTCTTCAGTGTGAAGCAAATTGGCGTTTTACATGGAAGTCAAGAACTTGCCCCCATCACTACACTAGTTTGTTGCCTTGACTCACTGCCACAGCGAGATCTCCACTGAGGCAACACTTATCTGTGCCGTTTTTTGGCTTCTGAGAGAATTCCACCACCTCTAGCAACGGACTTTAGCCTCAAACGTGCTGGAGTTCCCCTTTAATGTCATACTGTGAAAATTCCATAGAGAAAAGCAGGTGACAGACACTCCACCAGAAAAGTCACGCAGTGCACTTTTAATCAAGATAAGGGAGTGATTTGTGAAAATATTTAATTGCCATTTTTTGGAGTATTGCGACAAGATGTTTTAACACGGACTTATTATGCAAAATCTGCTTTTTAGAGTTTTTAACCATGTGATTAGTCATTGTTATGTTAGCTGTTTCCCCTTCTCATTTACCATTTCAAAGTTGTATGAAGAGTGATAGTTATTCTCCTGTATTCAGCGCTTCAATCAAACCTCGTTTTCACCGCCACTCTGCTCTGTAATTACTCACATTTTTACTCTCTTAATCAGTGATACACGTGATTTGGAAGTGTTGCATCGTCTTTTTAGTACAAATGAGGAATAAAAAAGTGTGGTACTCGCTATCTTGATCTGCAGTGATCCATAGGAGGTGCAGAGAACTCTTTTTAGAGCTTTTAATCGTCATCTTTGCTGTGATGGCGTTTACGGCGATCTCGCTTCCATTGGACACCATAGTTTTCAAACACAGAAATAAGTGGACTTGATTCTTTTATTAAGCTGTTTTAGAACAATATTGCAAAACAAATTATAACATAATGTATGTATATAATAATGCATATATATCTTCTTTAATAATAGGATTCTGTTCACAATTTAAATGGATCCAGAAGAATTAATAATAATAATAATAATGCATCAGTTTTATATAGCGCTTTTCAGGACACTCAAAGACACTTTACAGAGCATTATTCATTCACTCCAGACCTGGTGGTGGTAAACTACTATTGTAGCCACAGCTGCCCTTGGGCAGACTGACGGAAGCAAGGCTGCCAATCTGCGCCATCGGCCCCTCCGACCACCACCACCATTCACGCACACACCGCTTTCATACTAGGCAATGTGGGTAATGTGCCTTGCCTAAGGACACTACGACAGTTTTTGCCACTGGCGCCCCACTGTGGCACCTGGAAATCCCAGTGGTCTCCCATCCAATTACTAACCAGGCCCGGCCCTGCTCAGCTTCTGAGATCTGACGGAATCAGGCTTTGACGAGCCGGTATGGCCACAAATTAAAAAAGACTAATCATACACATTTGAATTCCAATTTCAATTCGAGTGTGATTAATATTCTCAGACAATATTGAAGGGAGCTATTACCGATTGATCTTGTGCACAGCTCAATTCTGAGCACTACACATTTCAATCTGGCTTTAGCTAGATTTATACTTTGCTCATTAGCAGAAAAATAACATTTTAGCTTCTTCAGTTCTTTTGTAAAGACAATGTAGTAAAGCTGGGGTCTTCAAACTAAGGCCCACGGGCCGACTCTGGCCGTCCACGCCCCTTTGACCGGTAAAAGACTCATGACTGTTCTGCTGCATCCATAGACTGTATATATACATATTAGTGCTGTCAAACGATGATTTTTTAAAATCAAATTAATCACATTTTGAATTTTGATTAATCATGATTAATTGCAGTTACTTATTCTTCAAAAAAAAAGATCAAAATATTTTAACAAAAAAGCAATTTATTATCAGAAAGTTTTTCTATCGCTGGTAGTTTTGTTGACAACATTGCTGCGGGTGCTGCTCCGCCAATGTTGTTTGTCATGCTCGGCTTGTTGTTGGTACAAGTAGCATCGTTGCTGCTGCTGAATCAAACCCGTGTTTTGCTTTAAGATGGTATTTTAAACTTGTGCTTCTGTGGAAAGAGAGTTCATCGCTGCAATATCTGCAAACTACCTTTGTTTTATCTAAAGTCCCGTCGGGCAGTTTTTTTAAGAGAAATTTGCTGCTGAGCACCAGTCACAGGCTCATCTGTTGTCTTCACATCTGCGTATGGACAGACCTGATCACTGACCTAATAACCTGCACCGCCTTTCAGGTCACCATCTGCACTTTCCGTAAAGGAGCGTTCAAATTAAATTGTGTGATTAATTAAACATTAGTGCGATATTTTTGTTGTGATTAATCGCATGCATTAAGGCGTTAACGTTGACAGCCCTAACATATATATATATATATACAACGTTCATAATAGGAAGTGAGCATGGGGGGCACTCTCGGCTCCATCCCTCTCTCCTTAACTGCTATTGTCAGGCTCCTTATTTTGTTCATGTTAACCCGCTCTACATGATTCTTGTGTTTTTATTTTGCTATTTTGTCCCTAAATCAGTCAACCAAATATATGGAACTCCACTCCAAATTCACCCCATAACCTCTACCCTCGATGAGCTTCATTTGACTGGAGCCGTCACACTTCCTTAGTCCACTTCTCAGTACAGTCTGTGGTTGCATCCTTATAGTGCACAAACTACTATGTGCATCTCCGTGTATATTTCCTCATCTTCTTTTAATCTCTTCTTCGCACGTAACATCATTTTCTCTGGAGGATGATTAAGCTGTTTATGTGCATGAGACAGTTCACACACACACAGAGCTGTCATCAAGCTAGTTTTATACCCACCATTACCCCCGCAACACGCCCTGCACCCAGTCAATGCATTGCTCAATCTTGATTGCATTTAGTGTCACAAAAGACTAATAATTAAAAACATAAAACTTTCAAAACACAACTTAACACTGGCTTAATTGTGTGAAGTATTAAATCTTCACTACGTCACTGTTAAAAGGGCAAATCAACTTTCAAAACATTTAAAGTCCTATATTAAGCAAAATGGACCTTTAGGAGTTTTAAGCTATGTTATAATGTTGTTACACTCCCAAAAACATACCTGGAGTTGTTTTTTATTTCATTCATACATGTTCGAGGAATTCTTTATTTTTAGTCTGTCTACATCTCCAAAACTCAGAATTCTCTGTTCCAACTTGTGATGCCACAAAGTGGTAGTTTTCAAGTTAGCACCTATCCTTAATCTCTTGTTTAGCAGAAATTGCCAATGCAAACTGTCCAAAGGATTCTAGTGAAAGTGTATGAAGTTGAAAAACACAGTGGAGCACTTCCTATATTACTACATGACATCACAAGGTGGAACAGAGTGCTTTCAGATTAAGAGAAGATCTCAGCCTAAATATGCAGGATTTCTTGTTAAACATGTGTCAATTACATAAAACACAACTCCAGGTATATTTTTGATGAAGAAACAACAAAGATTAAAAAAAATAGCTTGATATAGGTCATTTAATGGTCAGGCTGGCGCCACCTAGTGCCTCCACTCAATTTCATTTCTCTCCAGTGACTAGGTCAGGAATCAGAAGACACTCGGAGGTTTGCAGGAACCCCGGAAGTTGTAGTCGCTGCACTGGCCAATCAGCGAAGAGGAAGAGCTGTGAAGCCATGGCGTCAAACTCCCTTTTGTGGTGCAGCACAACAATAAACAAAGCGGTCGAAATGGATGTAAACAAAGCCGTACATTTTGTATTGGCAACAATTCCTGACATCAAGGATTTAAAGCCGGAACAAAGAGAATGTTTGGTGAATTTTATGAAGGAGAAATACGTTATTGCCCTTCTTCCGACGGGATTTGCTGTTGTGTCGGCAACATGGACACCACTGAGGGTTCCGACGCATTACAGACGTCACCACCAAATAGCAGCAATTGGTTAAATAAAAAATGTACCCGCCTACTGTCAAGTGAACAGATTCTAATGCTGCGAGGTCAGATGGTTTCCACGAAGTGAAACCAGCTGATGAATCGGGCTAACTCATTAAAGTAGTCAGCCTTTGTTATTTCCAAGGAAAAGATCTCCAAAATTTGACGTTTTAGAAATATGCTGCTCAGTGCGACACATGAAGTACTAAGGTGGCACTAAGGTCATTTGGATCCAAATAAACCAGGGGTGTCAAAGTCATTTTGGGCCGGGGGCCGTATACAACCTACTTTGATCCCAAAGAGGCCGGATCAGAAAACTCATGGCATATATACCCCAAAAATAGCAATAAGTCGAAATATTTGAAACACAAATATATTACAGAAATCTTTTTATTTTATTTTATTTTACAAAATATTATAATATTATGCTAGGTCAGGTAGCTTTCACAGCAGCATCACTAACCTTTTGGCTCCAGGTGAAAACAGACGGCGGTTTCCTCAGTCCCAGCAATAATTAGTTTATCTTCTGTCTTCTAAATTCTGCATTCAAGTTATTGTATTTTTCGCCATGCCGTGTCTCGTAGTGGTGTTTAAGATTATATTCCTTGAGTACTGTCAATTGTTGCAAACACACCAAGCACACAGGTTTCCCATTCACCTCTGTGAGCAAATAGGAATGCACTCAGCTACACTTTTCTCATTTTTTACATTTTGCTGATGAGAGCGTCACGGTCAACAGTCAAAACGATCATCCTTTAAGAGACAAGTCATTTGTGTTGCTCCGGTGGAAGGCGGCCATGCACAGAAGCGCTGGAGACGCTATTATGTTAAGTGGCACAGACCACATGTTTGACACCTGTGAAATAAACTTAAGTTTAAAAACAAAGTAAATTTAGCTTTTCATTTGAACCCTTCTCCATCTGTTCATCAGGCTGTTCCACAAAGTGTCCCTGTCGGTCCTGTCCATCCATTGTGTTCCTCTTTATCTGGGGTGGTCCTGGAGGGTGTAGTCTGAGCAGGGACTCACACTACTTCATGGTGAGTACAGTGTAGAGAAAACATGCCCTGCAGCTCTTTTTGCATAAATCATGTTTGGAAAGTGAAATCTTAAATCAGATAATGGGTTCATATTTGCACAAATGAGTCTGTTTATCTTGGTTGTATTTTCACAGTTTTAAAGTAAGATTTTCCAGTAGAATAAGTCATGTATTAGTTATTTGCTATGTGCGCAGAATCATTTAATTTATTTAAGATGATTGTGCACAGTCTCATAACGCCTGGGGCAGAGATGCTAGTACCAGATTCTAGCTTAGGAGATTTCCTTCTGCAGGATTTATTAGCTGGGAGAAAATACTTGATCGTTTAAAAAAATAAAAAAATAAATTTACGCTTGTTCCATGGGCAGTATTATCAGAGCTTCCTCTTCTCAGTGACCCTCTCACAGTTGTATTTGGAGTGATTCTTGCACGTTTGAGTCATCTTTAAGCGCTTATTTTCAAGATGCCATATTGCTAATCAACCCCAGTTTTATTTCCGATTATGTTTTTTCCAATACTTTTTCTCAGAAATAAATCAACCTACAGTATATAAACTGAACCTTTATAGTCCAATAGTTGAACCAATATATCACCACCCAAAGAAAAATACACTGAGTCAAATCATTCATGGTAAATGTTTATTGACGTATAAGGATTTTCAACAGGCAAATTAAAAAAAAAAAAAAAAAAAAAGAAAAAAACTTTTTCAAATATTTACAGTGTCAGGTGCATAAATCTATGTTTAACATTTATATGAAGCTTTTTTGTGTTTTTTATGTACATGGATTGGCTGCAACCTTTAAAAATGTCCTTAAAATTGTGTTATTTTCTAAAACATGGTTGGGATATTAATTAAGTTCTGAGTAATATGAAGTGTACAGAAACAAACTGTTGGCATTTCTTTAGATTTTTAATACATATTGATATTTTCTTTTGCTGTCCAATATGACAGTCACCTGCTTGTGTTTAATGAACAAACTACTGCCCTGAAAAATGCATCAAATGAAGAAAAATGCCTAAAGAACCATTCACCCAAGTCGATTTTGTCTGTTATTCAAACTCCAGCTATAGAATTACTGCTGTTATTAGTCACACCACATGATCCACGGTCGCACCACATGACGTTTTAACTATTTACATACAAAAAACATGCAGAATAATTTCTGCATGTTTTTTTGGTAATGATTTCTGAAAAAATGATTTGGTTCCATGGAGGTCAGAGGTGCTACAGAAATGAATTATGATGAAATTTGAACAGTTTTAACTGAGGAAATTGCAATTGGACAGAAAATTCCGACGTCATGTCATTGACCCATATACAAAAGCACTTATTGTGTACTTTTATTTGGAATGTTAAGTCTTACACAAATACAGTTTTTTGATGGAAAAACTGACTCTTCTGAGCTTTACGCCATGTTAGCTACATGTTCTGTTTCACCGGAAGGGTGTGGCGGCGTGTTCGAGCGGTGTGTGGGCATGCATAGCGCCAAGCCCAAAAAGTTTGCAACAAAGTAACTGATTAAGAAAAGAACACCAAAGCCGGACAATCATGGCACCAAAGAAAGCGAGTGCTATGGACGATGAACTGCACGACATTCAAAAATCACTAAACTTCATGTCGGGGGAAATCAACAAAATAGCTGAAAAACAAGAGAAGCTGTTAGCTCTTGTCACTGAAGTGGCGGAATTAAAGAAAATCATCTAAATCATCTGTACGAAAGACACAGTGATTTGAGGATTGGAGCACAGGATCGATGATTTGGAGCAATATACACGCAGGGAGGATGTCATCGTGAGCGGATTGCAAACTACCCACTGTAGCTATGCCAGAGCTACTGCTGTAGGAGAGCGGCGAGGATGCGCCACTGGAGGAGCAACAAACTTTGGAGAGGCAAGTCATCCAGTTTCTTGAAAGCAGGAACATAAATGTTGCACCCGAAAACAAAGCCGCCTGCCACACGTTTCCTTAGAAGCACAAAGACGCAAAACCGAACATCGTTGTGCGCTTTGTCAATAGGAGGCACAAAGTGGAGCTGATGCGTTAGGTTAAGATGTTAAAGGGCACAGGAGTTTATTTGAATGAACATTTAACAAAAAAAGAACGCAGATATTGGCAGGGACGTATGGAATCTTAGAAAACTAAAGAAAATTCAAGCCACATGGACACAAGACGGACAAGTAGGGATAAGGCTCAATGGGACGCCAGAAGAATCCAAAGTTGTCACTATAAAGAACTTAAAGACTTGGATCCGTATGACTGTCCTTTTCCTTAAATAGGATGAATCTTCACTCTCTTTATGAGATGATTTCATTTGTTTTTGACTCAACTGAAGAATTTACGTTGTCTTTGAAAATGTGCGTGGACACGGAAAAAAGTTTAAATTGGATTAAATACGGATCAAACAGGACTAAATATGGACTAAAAAGAACAGGGGATTTATGCACTGTTGCCACTATCGGGATTGTGGGTCAAGATTGTAGATACCAAACGCTGGAGTGGACAAATAATACAACTTTGGATACGACTGGATACAGCAAGGAGCACTCTGTGATGCATGGATTACACACCGCCGAAAGGACAACAGGTGAACACAGGTACTATTGCATGAGACGGAACTAATGATTTTACATACAACAACAACATCTATCCATCCATCATCTCCCGTGTGTTGCCACTCAGCCACCGTGCCGCCAATATACAACAACATACAACATCAAATTTACTCGTATGGACCAAGAAATAGACCCAGAAGGACAATTTTACAATCAACTAGACATAAACTGTGAGTATTACACTGAAGAACAGTTTAAAGAAAGGGTGGAAATGGATGGTCACTTATCAGTTATACATTTTAATAGTAGGAGCCTTTGGAAAAATATAACAAAAATCAATGAATTATTGCAATTGTTTTATAAATTTAGTGTCATAGCCGTATCAGAAACGTGGTTGGATAATGATAAAATTGCTGGGGTACAAATCGCGTGTTATGATTTATTTACTGTAAATAGGGAAGATAAAAAAGGTGGTGGAGTTGCTCTGTATGTGGACTCAGCCCTAACTTGTAAACTTGTGGAAAGCAAATCACAGTGGAAAGTATATTAGAATGTGTCACTGCTGAAGTTGAATTTAAAAAATCTAAAAATGTGCAAGTCACATGTATATACAGAACCCCAGGATCCCCCATAGATATATTTAATGAAAAAAAATGCACAATTGGCTCAACATAAATGGGTCTAGAGGAAAAGATCAAATAATATGTGGGGATTTTAATATTAATCTAATGAATGCTTCTGCCCATGAGAAAACAGCAGACTTCATTAATATGATCTACTGTAACATGCTCATTCCAATTATAGATAAAGCTACCAGGATTACCACAGACACTTCAACATGGATAGACAATATATTTTCCAGTAAAATTGAAGCCAAAACAGTCGGAGGCCTCCTGAATAGTGACATAAGCGATCACCTTCCAATTTTTGCAGTTTTTCAAAACTGGAATGAATTGAATTACGATTCTAAATCAAAGACATATAACTTCATAAGACGATTAACACCCGAATCTTTAAATAACTGTGTAAATAAATGTGTACAATCAGACAGATCCCAATGATGCCCATGAGAGCTTCTTGTGTAAATATATCAAACTATATGAAAAAAAATGCCTATTGCAAAAAGTAAAGGAAAATCAAAACATTTTTAAAAAGCCTTGGATAACAAAAGGCCTAGAAAATGCATGCAAGAAAAAAAAAAAAGTATACAAAAGTTTAATCCAACTCAGAACAAAGGAATCTGAAATCAAATACAAAAGGTATAAAAATAAATTGATAAGCATTTTGAGAAATTGTAAAAAGAACAATTTTCACAAACTACTTCAAGAACAAAAAGAAAATATAAAAGGAACATGGAAAGTGATAATTAGTATTATGAAAACGAGAGATAAAAAACATGAAATTCCAAATTACTTTACACATAATACCAGACTTGAAACTATAAAAGAAATTGTAGATGGGTTCAATCACTATTTTGTTAATGTGGGTATTAACTTGGCAAAATCCATAAAAATGCATGGGAAACCCAAGCTCCCTCTATATGAATCCTACAAATGAAAGTGAGATTCTTAAAATAGTAAAATAGTTCAAACCAAAAACATCCAAAGATGCAGCTGGCATAGACATTAAAATAATCAAGAATGCAATAGAACACACAGCATATCCGCTGACACATGTTACCAGTCATTTAAAATGGGCAAAATCCCAGATAAGATGAAAATAGCGAGTCTTGCCAGTGTACAAAAATGGGGACAGACATTTATTTTCAAATTACAGACCAATTTCAGTACTCTCTCAATTCTCAAAAATAATAGAACAAATATTTCCACATCGATTGGACAAATTTATAGAAAAGAATGAGCTCCTTAGCGATCATCAATATGGATTCAGGAAAAAAATCGTTCCACTTCAATGGCTGTTATGGACCTGGTAGAAAACTTGTCTACAGCAATGGACTTAAAAATATATATAGTGTGGGTGTCTTTATTGACCTTAAGAAGGCTTGTGATACAATTGACCATAATATTTTATTGCAAAAATTAGAAAGATATGAATTGCGAGGACCTGTACATGCATGGCTACAAAGCAACCTACAAAACAAATACCAGTATGTTGAAATAAATAATGAAAAATCTGTAACTTTGAAAGTAAATTGTGGAATTCCACAGGGCTCAACACTCGGGCCAAAACTATTTATTATTTATATAAATGACTTATGTTCTGTATCCATCCATCCATCCATCCATTCATCTTCTTCCGCTTATCCGGGGCCGGGTCGCGGGGGCAGCAGTCTAAGCAGGGGCTCCCAAGCTTCCTTCTCCCCAACCACTTCCTCCAGCTCCTCCGGACGGACCCCGAGGCGTTCCCAGGCCAGCCGAGAGACATAGTCCCTCCAGCGTGTCCTGGGTCTTCCCCGGGGCCTCCTACCGGTGGGACATGCCCGGAACACCTCCCGAGGGAGGCGTCCAGGAGGCATCCGGACCAGATGCCCGAGCCACCTCAGCTGGCTCCTCTCGACGTGGAGGAGCAGCGACTCTACTCCGAGCTCCTCCCGTGTGACCGAGCTCCTCACCCTATCTCTAAGGGAGCGCCCGGCCACTCTGCGGAGGAAACTCATTTCGGCCGCTTGTATCCGCGATCTCTTGTATTTCCACATCGATTAGACAAATTTATAGAAAAGAATGAGCTCCTTAGCGATCATCAATATGGATTCAGGAAAAATCGTTCCACTTCAATGGCTGTTATGGACCTGGTAGAAAACTTGTCAACTGCAATGGACTTAAAAAATATATAGTGTGGGTGTCTTTATTGACCTTACGAAGGCTTTTGATACAATTGACCATAATATTTTATTGCAAAAATTAGAAAGATATGAATTGCGAGGACCTGTACATGCATGGCTACAAAGCAACCTACAAAACAAATACCAGTATGTTGAAACAAATAATGACAAATCTGCAACTTGGAATTCCACAGGGCTCAACACTCGGGCCAAAACTATTTATTATTTATATAAATGACTTATGTTCTGTATCAAAATTGTTAAATTATGTCCTTTTCGCAGACGATACCACCCTCTACTGCTCAGGAGGAGACCAAAAGCAGCTAGTTCAAATGGTAGAGAGCGAGCTGAAAAAAAATGTTAGCTTGATATTAAGTTTTGATATTAATAAACTGTCACTAAACATAGAAAAAACTAAATTTATGCTCAACAATACACCAGTGGAAATAGTTTTTGAAAACAAACTTTTAGGAGTAACTCTAGACCAGAAAGTAAACTGGAACACATAAATAAATCGCACATAAATAAAATTAGAAATAAAATATCCAAAGTAATCGCAATTATATATAAATATAGATATATCTTGAATAAAAACAGCCTTTTCATTATATATAACTCACTATTAATGCCTCACATAACCTACTGTGTCGAGATTTGGGGCAATACATATAAGACCAGTACAAAACCAATCTTTACCTTGCAAAAAAAGGCAATAAGAGCAATCACATTATCAACTTATAATGAACCAACTAATGTACTACTCATAAACCTTCAAACTCTAAAATTTTACGATTTAGTCGACCTTTACACTTTGAAAATTATGTTCAAAGTAAACAACAATCTCTTGACAAGATCATTGCAGAAAATGTTCAACATCCGAAACAGCCGATATGAGCTCAGAGGTTCGGCCGTGTTTAACAAAAAGAAAATCAAAACAAATATGAAATTTTGTGTATCTGTTAAAGGGCTGGAGCTCTGGAACAACTGTACAGAAGATTTAAAACTGTGCACCTCTTTTAAAACTGTGCACCTCTTTTCCATTTAAAAAGAAGTTTAAATGTTTAACTCTGAGCAGATACATGAGCTATGAGACTTAGTTTGTGCTGGAGTCTCTGCTGTACTGTTACTAATGTGTTTGTTACTAATGTGTTTGTTTGCTGTATTTATGAATTGGTGCCAAGATGATGCAATGAGGAATAAAGGGTAAAGGCAAAATAAGCTCAAGCTTCAGCCGACACCTTTTGCAGAAAAGTCTGTATCAGTCTTTAGTAATTTGCTTTTGATTCATATTTTATATAATAATGCAGACTTTTCCACAGCCTGAGATCGTTTATCGGCACTAGTTTGCGGAGTTTGACATCCTATAATTACCACAGAAATAATAATGAATAATTTTAGCAATATACTCACACAAATCAAAATTGTCACACCACAAACAAAAAACGTTTTCTGTCATTTTCTGCCTGTTTTGAGCTCTATTTAACATTTTGAGGGGCTGGATGACATCATCAGCCGAAAATAAAACTGCAAATATTTTAAGAACCAGAATCGCACAAACAAAACTTTTTGCAACACAAAACAGCACAAACGATTGACGTAGTTTTTGTGTAGGTTTGAGTCAGATGTGGAGACAACTTCATGCAGGTGTGTTCAGGGCCACAGTCTGAAGAACATCACTCTAAAATCACGGAGGCCTTTTCAAAGCAGCCTTCACGCTGTGTGAGGACCAGACGGTGAGATCTGCTCAGAGGATTTTAAGGGACTCGCACTCTCACGCTCTCCGGTGGCTTTGATTGGCTTCCTGCTGAGCGCAACTCCACTGTCCAGTCATCAGGACCTACAGGAGAAGAGCCACCTTAGTACCAAGGCCCGTACAGCTCCCTGATATGAAGCAGTGTGTCCCCTAGTGCTCATCCACTCCAGCATCTTCTCTTTTATTGTATAGAAGCGTGTGGGTTCTCTTTGTGAGTGGAGGGCTGCTGCTCTGCACTGTCTTTTAATTGCTCCCCAGGGACAAATGAATAAAGTTACTTGGACTGAATTCTACAGGCTAATTGGAGAATTTGTGACAAAGTGAAAGCGAAAGTGTTTGCCGTCACTGGAGAAATCAGCTTGTTCTTACCACGACCGACCCTCGACATAAACAAACTAAGCGGTTGTTTAGGGCCACAACCACTAGGGGGGGCACATCCTCAGAGAACCGCTGTGACCTGACCACATTTATTTAAATTCCGTCGCAATATAACGCACTTGAAGTAAAGGGGGGAAGCTTATAATGAAGTAGCTCTTAAAAGAAAGTTTAGGAGTGGGGCTGAAGGACAGAATAAGAAAAGAGGACAAGATAAAGGTGAGTGAGCTGCTGTTTATGTTACGCATGTTAGCATAAGCAGGACTAGTAAGATATCGCTGCAGCTGGCCCAGAGTCCTGCACGGGTTTGTGTACCAGCGGATATCCGACGGGGAAACCGAAAATTTTAATGAAACAGGTGAAAAATGTTGAGCTGTGTCGGATGCTGTATTTTTTTTATTTGTTTATTTCATTCATAAAGTATAAAATGACATTGACAGTATCACAATAGCAAACATAGAAGTAATGAATGAAAAGGAGCAGAAAGAAGAGTCATCTTATGTTATCTGCCCCTTTTCTAGACACCGATAATTGCCTTGAAACATTTAAAATAACATTTCAGTCACAATTATGGATCAATTGCAAAAGAAATCGTTCCTTTTATGCACAACAACTTAGTTTTCTTTTTCATACATACACATTGCACTGGATTTTATGTATTTTTTTTAATGTCGTTATTGTACTTGATTCTTTGATTTCTTTTTCAAGACTTTCCATAACTGAACTCCTTTCACGGCGACGCTTCGTTCCTTAACTTTGGTTCTGAATCTGGGTTTTTTTAAACACGCAGGTTCCTTTTAAATTGTAGTGGCTTGGACTCATCTCAAACAGTCTGTGAATATGTACAGTGAGAGTTTACAGTTTCATTTATTTTAGTGAAATGCCAGTTTTTACAAGATGATTAAATGTAAAATCCAAGTTTTTGTCTGCACGCATTCCCGGAAATCTCTGCCACTCTCATTTTCAAACCGCACATGCAATGTCTTGCAGTTCAAAATAACCCTCGAGGAGCTGAAAAGAAAATTAGCGAGTTGAGAGTATAAAGTTGTGGCTCTTTTCTGGCTCTCGGACTCATCTTTTGGTTCAGGTGTCGTATGTATTTATAGCGGGTCGGATCGGATGCGGAATTTTATAATTTTTGTTGGAAAACTGGTTGAGTGCGGATTGAGGTATGACGGGTACGGGCGGGTGCAGTTTGTCAAAATCAGACCCATGCAGGACTCTGAACCCTGACCCTCGAAGCCAGGGGTGTCAAACTCATTTTGGTCCGGGGGCCGTATGCAACCTACTTTGATCCCAAAAGGGCCGGATCAGAAAACTCAGTTCTCTCTTCAAGTCGTCGTATCGTATCGTATTTTTCTCCGTGTCTCGTAGTGGTGTTTAAGATTATATTCCTCGAGCAACGCCACTTGTTCCAAACACACTGAGCACAGATTTCCCATTCACCTCTGTCAACAAATAAGACTATTTTTCTTGGGAAATCCTGAACTCAGCATCTGCTTTTCTAATTTTTTGACATTTTGCTGATGAGGGTCACGGTCGACAGTCAAAACGATCGTCCTTTAAGCGTTTGGAAAGAGGAAAGTTTTCATTTGTGCTGCTCTGGTGGGAGTCGCAACGTACAGAAACGCCGGAGACGCTGCTATGCTGAACGGTGCAGAAAATTAACAGAAAAATCTGAAAATTTTAAGTATTTTAATAGAAAAATCAGTCGAGGGCCAGATTAAAGGTCTTGGAGGGCCGGATCTGGCCCCCGGGCCGCATGTTTGACACATGTGCTCTAAGCAAAGAGGGGCCACAACCAAAATCTTGTTTGCGTAGAAGCGGCCGTGGCTCTTACCTACATGTGTTACCAGTTGTTTATGGTTATTTCATTGGCAGATTTTACGCTGCTTATTCGTCTTTTAGCAGTGTTTTCATGCATTTGATTCAATTTGATGATATTTATTGACTTTATTTGATTACTTTATTTCTATATTGTATTTATTTTTTACTTCAACATCTACATTTACATAATTGTGCCTTGACATCAGTCTCTTGCAGTTTTTTGTTACTATCATGTATTGAGATGTCTGAGCTACTGTTCCTCTACTATACATCTCCAAAGCTCAACACACTCTGTTCCACCTTGACATTGTGATGTCATGAAGGGGAAGTTTTCAAGTTAACAGCTCCTTTTACAGGGTTCCTACAGTGTCTTAAAAAGTCTTAAAAGAATTGAATTTATGAATTTGGAAATAATACATTAAAAAGACTCGGAAAAGTCTTGAATTTTTACATCGGGGTCTTAAAATTTGTGCAGTATGTAATTTCACAAAAGTTTAATTTGTCAAACAGCATTATTTTGTTAAATAATGTCGCTTAAATAAAGAATTAGTGGAAACAATAATTGAGAACACAACTGGGTTAAAATCCTCCGAATACGTCACTGAAGATCCTGCGCTACAGAACCACAAGCAACATGCTGAGCAGAAGCATAAAATCGAAGATGTTCTCAGCCGAGCACAGGGTTTGATTAAAGCTGTTATGTTGCTTTTAAATATTGGTTTTACGTTACTGAGCGACTCATTTCATGCTGGAGTTATGGGCAAGAGTCTCTACTCCCCAGAGGACATGGACACATGCAGGTCGGATTTGACCCTTCTCACCCTGGTAATGGACTTTTTGACCTGCTCCCCACAAAAACAGTTTCTTCCCCTCTGCTGTTGGACTCAAGAACAAAAACACTCAGACTGTTCCCACCCCCTGCTGTTTCAGTCACATGACCGTGTGGTGTATTTTCTGCTGCACCTGTCTGTTTTGCACTGATCATTACCTGCACTGCTATATTCTTGTAAATTTGTAAATTTTTGTGTTATATTATAGTTTATTGTTTTCTACTTTATTTTATTCTATTTTATTTGTTGCATGATTAGTGTCTTATGTTTTGCTCCTGTTATGGGCTGGGCCATGTTTGTGTGCATCTTCCTTGCCTCCTCCTCTTCCAGCTCCCGCCCAGAATCAGGAGCACCTGCCCAGCTGGTAATTAGCTGGAGAGCATATAAGACCGGGCTGGCGCCTGACGAGAGGCCGTGGTCCTCGCTGGAGCACTTGTTTTCGCCTTAGTTCATTATATATATATTTTTGTTTGTCGGAATCTTCTTTTTTGTAAATAAATAATAGTTTTGTTAACACGCTAGCGTTCTCACCCATTTTTATTTTCTTTCCGCTTCCTACCTGTGACCCGATAACATCTCTTCGTGATAGTTTTCACCCCTAGACTTAAAACTGCACGTAACAAGTGGGGGCTCGTCCGGGATCTCCGGTAATATGGAGCAATATTTTTTTGGAATGAGTGAGTTTGTCAGTGTGTGTGATCTGGTTGTGTCTGTGGTGCATGTAGCCTGCACAATTTGGTTTAACGTTGATTTTCCCAGACTAGAATAGGGGGTGTCCAGCTTGGTTATTTTATAGCCATTCCTTCGGGCACTCGTTTTTTGTTTTAGTTTGTTATTTTCGGGGCTAATCCTGGGTGGAGTGGATTCTCCTGAGGGGGCTGCACGCCTCGAGCCCGGCAAACCCCAGAAGATATTTAGGTCAGTTTATGTTTAGGCAGGTATCTGGGATTATTTTCGTTTTGTGCATTTGGTGGCTATATTAGTGTGGTGTGCCCTGACTGAGTCTTGTCTGTCCTGTGGTGACTGACGTGTGAGCGCGCGTGTGTGTGCGTGTGAGCGCGCGTGTGTGCGTGTGAGCGCGCGTGTGTGTGTGTGCGTGCAGCGGCTGATGTGGAGAGCCGTGTGGCTCAGCTGAGTGACATTGGCTCTGATCCAGATCAACGGTCAACGTCTGGTGAGTAATGGCTACTTTTGATTTAGAAGCGTTCCTAGTTAATCCTACGCTTTCTGTGTTAAACTCGTGTAGAAAATGTGACTTGATGGAGATCGCGCACCATTTTGATTTTCCTGTTGCTGCAACTTTGCGTGTGGGCGAGTTGAGGGAAGCTGTACTAGCCGCATTGTTGAGTAAAGGGCTAGTAGTGTTGTCAGAAAGTGGCGATCCTGTGTGTGGGGCGACAGCGGATGATGCAGTGGTGTCTCCGATGCCGGTGTGTCTGGAGGACGCCGCAGCGTCACGCCAGCAGAGCGGAGAGAAAAGTGGAAACTCTCTCCGTGAGTCCGAGTGGGGAAAGTTCTCCTGTGGATGTCCGAGTGCGAATTGAAAGGCTCAAGATTCGGAAGGAGGAAAGGGAGAGAGAATTTCAACTTAAACGCGAAATTGAACTAAAACGGGTTGAGTTAGAAGCTGAAACCAGTAGAGAAGTGGAGCTCAGGAAATTAGAAGCTGAAACTGCACTGAAAATGCGACAATTAGAATTACAAGCAGCTGTAGGCGGTTCAATGTCCAATCAACCACCTCAGTCTAATGCGTTTGATGTGAGTAAAAATATTCAGCTTGTTCCGATCTTCAGAGAGACTGAAGTCGAGTCTTATTTTGGAGCTTTTGAGCGCATTGCGTCTGCGTTGCACTGGCCGAAGGAGGTTTGGGCAATTTTATTGCAGTGTAAACTGAGTGGCAGAGCTTCAGAAGCCTGTGCATCTTTGTCAGTCTCAGACAGTTTAAACTATGACTGTCTAAAAAGTGCCATTTTGCGCACTTATGAACTAGTGCCTGAAGCATATCGACAACGTTTTAGGAATCTGCGTAAATCACAAAGTCAAAGTTTTGTAGATTTTGCGCGTGAAAAGGGGTTGTTGTTTGACAGATGGTGTTCTGCGAGTAAAGTGGACACTTTTGAGTCTTTGCGTTGATTTAATCTTAATTGAAGAATTTAAGAACTGTCTTCCTGAACGCACAGTAGTTTATTTAAACGAACAAAAAGTGTCTACAATCCAGCTGGCTGCTATCTCAGCTGATGAGTTCAAGCCTACACAAGTCTAGTTTTTACGCGTGAGCATGTTCTAAAGCCGAGTGAAAAGCTAAGTCCGTCTAATATATCAACTAGTTCCAAGCCTGAGTGACATAAACAATTTTTCTATTGTAAAAAAATTGGTCATCTTATTGCAGATTGTGAAGCTCTTAAACAAAAACGCCCAGAGTCAAAGCCAAGGGGTGTTAGTTTGATTAAAACTGTTCATGCACGTGGTGTTAAGCCTCTCAGTTCACCTGTTAAATCTCCTGATGAGTGTTTTAAACCGTTCATTTTTGAGGCTTTTGTTTCAGTGCCGGGAGAAGATGGGCGACTTGTTAAAGTCCCTACGTGACACTGGTGGATCACAGTCATTTATCCTTCTCCGGGGTGCTACCTTTCAGTTCTAAAACAGATTGTTGCTCTAGTACTGTGGGTGAAAGGTATTAGTTTAACTTATCTTCCTGTTCCACTCCATAAGGTACATATGGACTTAAATTGGTTAGTGAGATTTTTCCTGTGGCTGTTCTTGACAAATTTCCAGTTGAGGGCATAGATTTCATCATGGGAAATGATATTGCGGGTGGCAAAGCTTATCCGTCCCCTGAAGTGGTCAGCCAACCTATTCCTGGTTCAGAACAAGATGAGTTAGCCAAGCAACATCCTGAAATGTTCTCTGTGAGCGCTCTAACTCGCGCACAAGCTAAGAAGTTGGCCCAGGAGAACGATGTTGGTTTGTGTGATTCTGTGCTTGCTCCTGTTTTTTGTTGAGGACAACATGACTTCTAGTCATGTTGAGAATGAAGTCAAAGTTAGATGTGACATCGGGGAGTTTAAGCCAGGTTCTCTTGTATCTCCACCATTGACCTGTGAAGCGCTTATTGCAGCTCAAAAATCTGATTTAACTTTAATGAAATGTTTTTCTGCCTTAGAGAATCCTGAGAGGAGCTCTCAGTTCTTCCTTGACAGGGAGTGCTGATGCGCAAGTGGGTCCCTAAGGGCAGGTAACCACACTGAGACTGACTGGCGTGGCAACGTTCCAGATTGTGGTTCCCCAAAGTTATAGACCGCATGTACTATCACTGGCTCATGAGCATCTGTGGTCAGGCCATCTTGGTATTACTAAAACTTATGATCGTGTCCTACAGCATTTTTTTTGGCCAGGATTAAAGGCTGATGTAGTTAACTTTTGTAAAACTTGCAGCACCTGCTGTGACTGTAGGCAAGCCAAATCAAGTGGTCCCTCCTGCTCCTTTAAATCCAGTACCTGCTGTTGGTGAACCATTTGAACATGTTATTGTAGATTGTGTTGGTCCTCTTCCAAAAACAAAGGCAGGCCACCAATTTCTGTTAACAATAATGTGTATCACTTCTAGGTTTCCAGAGGCAATTCCACTACGCAAGATTACAGCTCCATCTGTTACTAAAGCGCTAACCAAATTTTTTTACTACTTTTGGTCTTCCTAGGGTCATACAGACAGACCAAGGAACAAACTTCCTGTCAAAACTTTCAAAGACATGCTACAGTCCTTTGGTGTGACACACTCTGTGTCAAGTGCTTATCACCCAGAGTCTCAAGGTGCATTAGAGAGGTGGCATCAAACTTTAAAGTCAATGCTGAGTAAATTCTGTTTTGAGACCGGCAAAGACTGGGATGAGGGTGTTCCTTTCATGCTGTTCGCAATTCGAGATTCCACCCAAGAATCACTAGGTTTCAGTCCTGCGGAACTAGTATTTGGTCACAAGTTGCGTGGCCCTTTGAAAATGCTTAAAGAGCAATTGTTGTCTGCTTCTAACACTATGGGAAGTGTTTCAGATTTTGTTTTGAAGTGTCAAGAGCGGCTGTCCCGTGCTTCTGTCTTGGCCAATGAAGCGCTCTCCTCGTCACAGGCCAGTATGAAAAGACGCTTTGATAAAAAAGCTGTAGCCCGTCATTTCAACCCTGGTGATAAAGTTTTAGTTTTGTTACCAACCTTTGGCTCTGCTCTGTCTGCTCGTTTTTCTGGCCCTTATGTTGTGGAGAAAAAAGTTTCTGACACAAATTACCTAATTCTTACACCTGAGAGAAGGAGAAAGACTAGACTTTGCCATGTGAACATGCTTAAGCCTTTCTTTGATAGGGAGGAAGAGAAGACTGTTCAGTCCATGTTGGCTGCCCCTTGTGTGTTTCCAGAAGTGCCCAAGGAGGAGGATTTTGAGGAGCCCTGTGTTGCCCAGCAGTGTGGTCGCTTATCAAACTCTGAGTTTATGTCCAGTTTAGGCGCCAATCTGGCATACCTCAGTGCGGACCAGTTTAGTGACATCCAGGCTCTGTTACAAACCTATCCATCCTTGTTTGGTGATACACCATCCTGCACAAGTGTTCTGGAACACGACATAGACGTAGGTTCTGCTACGCCCTATTAAACAGCATCCTTACCGTTGTCCTTTGACAAAACGTGAGACCATGAGAAAAGAGGTCAAGTATCTTTAGATAACGGCCCTAGCTGCAAAGTCACAGTCCTTGGAGTTCTCCTTGTCTCCTAGCTCTCAAGTCAGATGGTACTCCTCGTTTTTGTACCGATTTCAGAAAAGTAAACTGTGTTACAGTTCCAGATTCATTTCCATTACCACGTATGGAAGACTGCATTGATAATATTGGCCCTGCAGTATTCATTACAAAGTTAGACCTGTTGAAAGGCTACTGGCAGGTACCTTTAACACCTAGAGCATCGGAGATCTCTGCCTTTGTTACACCTGACCATTTCCTGCAGTATACTGTAATGGCTTTTGGCATGAGAAACGCGCCCGCCACATTCCAGCGCCTAATGCACTTAGTGTTGAACGATGTTCCTGGTTGTAACGTATACTTGGATGATATTATTGTTTACTCAAATTCTTGGTCTGAACATATATCTCTGTTAAACTGTTTTTGAGCGCCTTTGTCAAGCAAATTTAACGCTCAATCTTGCAAAATGTGATTTCGGTAAGGCGACTGTTACCTATCTTGGTAAAGTAGTTGGCCACGGACAAGTTCGGCCTGTTAATGCTAAGGTCGAAGCCGTTCTTTCATATCCCACACCTACCACTCGTCGAGAGTTGCGTCGATTTTTTAGGGTCTAGCTGGGTACTACCGGTGTTTTTGCAAAACTTCTCGGTAGTGGTTGCACCCTTACAGCCCTCTGTAGTCCCTCAGTCCCTTACATTTGGACTACAGAATGTCAAAGTGCTTTTCAGGCAGCCAAGTCTCTTTCTATGCAGTGCTCCAGTTCTTTCTGCACCGGATTACAGAAAACCTTTCAGTTTGGAAGTGGACGCCAGCACTACTGGTGCCGGTGCAGTGCCTGCTCAAGAAGATGAGGCTGTGTTCCACATCCAGTTTCATACTTCTCAACAGAATTCAAGAAGCACCAGCTAAGCTATTCCACAATTGAGAAGGAGACTCTGGCTATGCTCCTGGCCCCTACAGCATTTTAATGTTTATGTTGGCTCAACTAATGTCCCAGTTGATGTCCACAGACCACAACCCTCTAGTGTTTCTTTCCCAAATGTACAACCAGAACCAGCGGCTGATGCGGTGGGCGCTGCTGGCTCAGGAGTACAACATCACCATCCGGCACAAGAGGGGAAAAGAAAATGTTGTGGCTGATGCCCTATCGCGAGGCTGAGGACTACCATCACCGCTGATCGCAAGTGGTGCTGGGCACCGTTTATCCTTTGAAGGCCAACAATTGATGTTAATGCTGATTTTGAGTTCATAGTCCTTTTAACTGAATTTTTTGGGGCGATATGTTTTCTATTTTATGGAGGGGAGTGTTATGGGCTGGGCCATGTTTGTGTGCATCTTCCTTGCCTCCTCCTCTTCCAGCTCCCTGCCCAGAATCAGGAGCACCTGCCCAGCTGGTAATTAGCTGGAGTATATAAGACCGGGCTGGCGCCTGACGAGAGGCCGTGGTCCTCGCTGGAGCACTTGTTTTCACTTAGTTCATTATATATATATTTGTTTGTCGGAATCTTCTTTTTTTTGTAAATAAATAATAGTTTTGTTAACCCGCTAACATTCTCACCCATTTTTATTTTCTTTCTGCTTCCTACCTGTGACCCGATAACATCTCTTCGTGACAGTTTTCACCCCTAGACTTAAGACGTCACGTAACACTCCAAGTACCGCAGCAATTTCCTAATGTTGTGAACCTGTTCACTGATACTGTATGGCAATAAATCCTTTCTGATTCATTTGTTTGAGAAATAAATGAAGACAAATTCAGGAGTTACATTTTTCTTTGCCAGTAGTTCTATGAAACAGGCCGTGAAATAGGTATTAAGTTTTTATATAAATGGTCTCAAAAAGGTCTTAAAAAGATTTGAATTGAACTTGCTTTTACCTTTAGTTCAGTAGAGAGTGGCAATTCCAGGTCTTAAATGATCTCAATCATTCTAGTGAAGGTGTATGGAGTTTAAAAACACAGTGGAGCACTTTTTGTATTACCACACGTCATCACACAGTGGAGTGTTTTCAGTTTGAGAGAAAAACTCAGCCTAAATGTGCAGGGTTTGTGTTAAACATGTGTGAATGATGCAAACCACAATTTGTTCGCGATGAGGAAACATTATAAAATCGATCAGAAAATAAGAGTAAAATGTGCCCTTTAAGCTGGACTTTTTAATGCAAGTAAAAACAAAAAAAATTCCTGTAACTTTGGCAAAGATTCTGGATGAACCCAATGTAGCGTTTGTGTATTCTGATGATGTGTGAATTCATCTATTTTGAAAACTCTCCCTCGAGTGCAAAGTCCTGCCCTTCTGTGAGCCCTCCATCACCGCTTGCATTTTTAATTGTTGATTACAGTTTGACTTCTGCTATATTAACTTGCGGCTGGCAGACATCGAGTTCACGAGACACATCTTGTTTGTGTGCACTGTGGGCGTCAATAAACCTTTTCAAGTCAGGAGAATGCCCAAGAGCTTTGTGTTATTAAAATATAAATATGCCAACAGATACGGCAAAAACAGAACAATGAGCCCATCCATATTTCATGCTCCATTTGCATTGTAAATATAATCTAGTCTACGTTCGGTCCTTGTTATATTTAAAATATTTGGAAAGCCAAATACTTTATGATGGTGAATAGGTAGTGCTATAAAACTACAAGGCCCACAAGGAGATTTGACCCCGCGTCAATAAAGGTTATGTTTAACAGTGCTGTACTAGAGTTTTACAGTCTTAAAAACACGAAAAACACAACTAGTTAAAAAAAAAAACACATTTTATGCTAAATGGGCAGAGGTGTAACAATAATCGGTCTCACAATAATATCACAATATATCGAATCACAAGTCTCTTTGCTTAAATCTATAGTTATGATGCAGAAATAGCTAAAAAACAGAGGGAACTACATAGACCATGATCCTTTGCTCCATTTCAGTGCAGACGACATGAAGAAATAACTGTTCTAAGCACTTTGAAATCTGAATTATTTGGATTAAGTCTTGTGAAGGCATTTTTAGAGGAAAAAAATAGCAGATTCACAGTTTTATGAGCCTCCATAAAATATTGCAATAAACATGGTACCAGGAGATATGGTGAAAATATCGTACAGAGAGATTTGGATTTCGTTCCATCCCTAATGACAATAAATATTGTACCAAATGACTGGTCAAAGCATTTTATAATGTCAGTCTTGTTATTATGTATAAGATTGTAATATCGTGAGCCTCCCCACCATACCTTGAGCTTTCCCACAAGTTCGCAAAAAATATCGTTCCATGAGGTTCATACCGTGATGATATCGTGTTATTGTGAGACTTGGATATCGTTACACGCCTATAAATGGGCTTTTTGAGCTTTTAACCATGTTAGAATATTGTTCTCTCAATGTTCTTCACATCGTTCACACTGGTTTCAATAATCCTCTGTCAAAAATCCTTTGCCTCTGAGAGTCGCCAAACTCAAATTCAAAGTTTCCCAGGATTGTGATGTCAGAGAAACAGGGAGAGAGACACTGTCAAACTGTACAGATTTAACTCAAAAGAGACGTCAGGACACAAATAGACAAGCTGTGGCCATGACTGCTTTTTTTCTAAGCAAGACAGAGTTAAGTCCGCTGCAGCACCCCACATTCTTACTGCCTCATGATTGGCTGTCACCTGTCGATTAACATGCACTTGCCTCAGCACCAAGATCGACCAAAGTTGTGATCTCGATCTATCAAATCTGTCAAATCATGTTCATTCGTTCATCATGTTCTTCATTACTTATATTGGTTTTTGCTGTGGTCAATTCCCTCTGCTGCCAGTAGATGGCAAGTTAGATCACATGAGAGTATAGGAAGCACTGAAGCTGTAAAATTATATTTTTGTTTTTTAATTAGTCATTATTTTAACTTCTAAAATTTAAGTACTCACCATGTGTAAAGGCCAGTAACAATACAATTAATGCCCAATATTTGTTCTGTAAATAGTTTGCAGTGGTCCACAGTTATTCCCCAGTTTCTTTATTCATTCTCAATACACTAATTATTCACCACGATGATCATATAGGATTGAGGATTGTTAAAATTTGTCTAAAAGCCCCGTAAAATCAAGTTGCACAGGCAAGGGAGAAAGGTTAATTTTTGCTTTGCTGTTTGTGTCAATGAAAAAAGAAAAAAGTAACACAGAAGACCAAGAAATCCTGCGGGCAAAGTATGAAGCCCTGTCAACCTGAGGTTAGGGATTTAAATAATCCATTTGACCTCCCTCTCCACACACACTTCCTCCAGCTCTTCCGGGGGTATCCTGAGGCGGTCCCAGGCCGGCTGAGAGACACAATCCCTCCAGCAAGTCCTGAGTCTTCCCCGGGGCCTCGTCCTGGTGGGACATGAACACCTCTCCAGAGAGAGGCATCTAGAAAAGAGGCCAGAGCCTCAGCTGCTCCACACTCTCTAAGGGAGAGTCCAGCCACTCAGCGGAGAATTGTAATTTTTATCATTTAAATACAAATTTGCATGTCTGATGCTCTAAAGCAGAAGGCTGGGAGACTTGTCAGGCTTCTATGAATGAGTTGAAGGACTTTGTGAGGACCTAGCGAAGACCTTTCCTCATTCAAAAGATATAATATTGTGATGTGAATTGCTTAATTGCTGTGACTACAGAAGCAGCTGTCATAGACTGAAACCCATGAATGCTCCTTTAGTGAATTAGCATTTTTTCTGAGTGTGTGGCCCAAATGAAATAAATATCACGCTCTTCTTGGAATGATTGTGTCAGAATGTCAGACTTGTTAAAAGCGTCCGCTTGTTGAGAGCGTGTCGTCCAGCGCTGGTCAAGACTCTCACAAAACATGCGTAAACAAATGAATTCAAGACTGTTTGGACATCAAGACGAAACCGCATCAAAGCCTGTAGCCGTTTCCACGCTCAGTGCTTTTCCGTGCAGAGTCCTCAGAGGAGTGTCAGATGGGCTCAAACCGTTGTGTGCAGTGAACAGGAGCTGGTTACAGAGAAGAGGATCACAGTGACGGCTGAAGAGGGAGGATCAAGTACAGGGCCACTTCTCTCTGTCTTTGTCAGTTTATTGTCAGATGCTTTTGGCCTGTTTATTATTTTGTGAATTCTTTTAAGCTCCGTTTCAGAGGAATAAACAAGTCAAAGATTGTCCAAATTACGCAATTTGCAAGCGGTTAAAGGACAAAAAAGAAGCAGTGAGGAGCTTGTTTGTCCACTGAGCCGAAGGTTGGTGGTTTGAATCCCGCTCTCGACATAAACATCATTCCTGTGCTCACAGATAAATGCTCTTGTTGTGTTCTTGGGCAAGATATTAACACATTTTGCCCCCAATGTCTGTGTACACCAGTGTGTGAATATGTGAGAGTAGTTCCTTGATGTAAAGTGCTTTAAAAGCGCTACATAAAAAAGGGACTATTTACCATTTAAATGTCCTAGCTGCAAAGAAAAGCCTAAATAGCTAAACAATTGCCTATAAAAGGTGTATTAATTCAGGAAGAGGGAAGAAACATTCCATTGAAACTGATGTCTTGTAACAAATGGCTAAGTTTAAACTTTCAGCTAACTTTACAAAATGAAATTACCAGAGAGCTACTAATTTTAGCATTCGCAATATACTGAATAAATACCAGAGCCTTAGATGGGGTACAATTTAATGCCTAATAAACATTTACACAACTGTTATCTCCGTATTAGTGCTCAAAGACAGGCATGATATGTTTACAATGGTAAAAGTTATTTAATGAAATCCAATTTTAGTTATTCAGCACAATATGACTGATTCAGAAATCTCTTAAAGAGCTGCCTGGAAGGGGGTGGAGAGTTACTGGAAGTGTTTAAATCAGGGGTGCCCACACTTTTTCAGCATGTGTGCTACTTATAAAATGACCAAGTCAAAATGATCTACCTACTACAAAAATGCAAATCATGTATTTATTTATAAATATATTGAGAATCATTCGTGGTGGAACGGTACTTGGACTTAATGATCTTCATGTGGGAAAAGGCCCGACTCACATAAATAAGTTTTTATCGGTTTATCTCCATTTTATCTGATAAATGTTCATTTAAGTTTAGAATAACCCAAGCAGACTGTACTGCACTTAAACACTCTGTGCCCCTTTTTGGACCCTCGCTCACAGATTGAGAATCCTTCTTTAAGAGAACTTCCACTGGCACCTGACACTTTACACAAAACTGAAGAAAAAAGTGGGAATGTTTAAACCTTTTTTTCAAAGTTCCACTGGATTTCTCTTACTGATTTTGCAGTGGTATTTACCTCTGCAAGTTTACCAAACACATGTCATGACAAATGCAGATGCATTTGTGGTATTTAGTCAAACCACATGTTGCAGTAGGTCTGCTCTGTGCTGTAGTACTGCTCTGTGCCAACACTGTAACATAAATTTAGATTAGTTTTTGTGTCGCGTTTCGACTTGCTCTTTTAATCAGTGCGCATTAGAGGAGCCTCTGTGCGCTCTACGTGGGGAGGAGAGGAGTGGTGCACTGACGTGAGGCAGATGGACAGAATGTTTTAAGAAGTTTAACCTGCTCTGAGATACACTCTGCTACGCGAGGGTACACACATGTTGTGGACAAGCTGGGGGGCACTGGGGGTTTGTGTGGTGACATGCCACACAGTGTCTGCGGGCTCCAGACAAGCACACAGGTTGCAGAGAGACGCCCAGTGCTCTCCTGCACACATGTACACGTTTATTTGTGACAGCAGTGGCCGTAATGAAATATGATCTCACTCAACGGGTGTCAGACCTCGAGTCTGAGGCAAGGCTGAGTCCAAATGCGGTCTAAGACCATAAAGAAACAGTCTCGAGGTCGGTCTTGAATACTACACTATGATCTACCTTGACGATCTACTGGCACTACCTTTGAATCGACTGGTAGATCACAATCGGCGTATTGGGCACCCCTAGTTTAAATCAAAGTCGCTGTAAGTGACACAGATACTCCAGTTTACACTGACTACAAAGAACTCTTCATTACAGTTCTTCTCACCCCAGAAATGTTCACTGCTTAAGCTTAAGATATAAACACTTAAATCTATCAGAAAATGACTTAAAAGTAGTGAAATTATTTTGCTGCATGGACAGATCATTTGCTTGGCAAGTTAACTTAAAATAAATGACCTCTAGACTAGAATGAAGCCGTCTCTGAACTGGTAGATAATAAATCTGAAAAGAAATGAATAATCAGAAGTTTTGAAATCTTGGCTAAATCAGAGAAATTTGCAGCATTCAAATCAAAAGACAAGGCTCACATTTGGAGACAGGGCAGGCTACCGGGTTTTAGGCCCATTAGAAAAAGGCAGCAGTGGTACAGTTCTCCTCAGGGCAGGTGTAGCAAGTCCCTGGACCTTTTGTGTGGAGTTTGCATGAAGCAGAAGTAGTGGTTACGTTCATTACCTGCCTCAGCATGACCACAACACAGGTTCATGAGTGTTCAAGAGGTCAGAGACTGAACAACCATAGTGCCTGTCTTTTTTACTGTGGGCTCTGCAGCACCCCCAGCTGGCAGGTGTTTGTGTTCAGCTATAAAACAGTTTTTCAAACGAGAAAAGAGGTGAAGCTGTGCGAAAACTGTGTTTGTCATTAATGCTATTGTGGTGGTTTTAAAACTTATTAACCTTTCTAATGTTGTTGTTGGGTTCTCTTCCATAAAATTAAGCAAATATACAATTGACACTAAATTTGATCGTTTTTAGCAGGCAGCAAGGGTCTGATTCTTTAGAAAGAGCATACTGCATTCTTTTCATTCTAAAAACAATGTTGAAATGGAGACAGTTCCACAGGCAGCCTCAGATTGACGCACAATACTAGACTATTGTTCACTCACACACAGGTGCCTGGCAGCACGAGGAAAATCAGACATGATAAAACAAAACAGCGCTGATGGTTCTGTTCATCATAGCTCCACAAGAACAATACAGAGGAGCTGCCAGGTGGTGACAGCATGAGTCTTATGAGCACTACTCATTTAGTTTCTCTTAGTTGTCGACTGTTTCACACGTAGGGGGTGATGAATTTTACTTCTTAACTATTCTGGATTCATTCTGAATTCTCAAAACTCTAATTAAATGATGTTAAAGGGGAACTCCGGCACATTTGAAGCTAAAGTCCATTGCTAGAGGTGGTCGAATTCTGTCAGAAGACAAAAAACGGCACAGATCAGGGATTCCTCAGCGGAGATCTCACTGTGGCAATGAGTCTGCCAAGGCAACAAACTAGTGTAGTGATGGGGGCAAGTTCTTAAATTCCACGTAAAACGCCAATTTACACACTGAAGAAACACCACTTTCTAACCCATTTTACAACAGCCATGAGTCTAACAAACAAAACGCTCTGCCTGGTTCACTCATTAGTGTCTGGAAACGTTATAAAACAACTTTATATAGAGCCTTAGACTTACCTTTGTCGATTTCCCACTGCGCATGTCAAAGCCCAAAAGACTCGATTCCAGCAGGAGGCTTGAGCTGCCAGAAGCAACAAGTGAGGATCGACTACTGACTGTGAAGAAGAAGTGAAACTGAAAGTTGTTGAAAGAAAATGGTTCAGAAATGTATTTTTTTGTGTTTTTCAAAAAATATAATCCATCCATCTTCTTCCGCTTTATCCAGCTGGGTTGCGGGGGCAGCTTTCTGCCCAATCCTCATAGCACCTGACCCCATCATGAGCCCACAGGAGGGTGGACGTCATGGTCCCTGATGTTAGTGCAGGTGCTGCTTGTTTTGAGTTGATGGGGAAAACCGGAGCCTGGAGGAAACCCATCCAGACACGGGGAGAACATGCAAACTCCACACAGAAAGGCCTGAGAGACCCAGGGATTGAACCCGCAACCTTCTTGCAAGGCTTGAGCGTTAGACACTCAGCCACTGTGCCACCAAAATATAATTCACTCGGAAATAAAGGGGATTAGAAATGACATTGTTAATTGAGTCTTTTGGGCTTTCGCAGGTGCAGTGGGAAATCAACAGAGGTAATGCTAAGGCTGCTTATAAAGTTGTTTTATAACGTTACCAGACACTAATGAGTGAACCAGTCAGAGCGTGTTGTTTGATAAAGATGTTAAATATGAATCTCACAGCACCACTACTTAATTCACTGACAGTATGCAACATATTTTTGAATATGAAGTCAATTATTTTTTCAATTTTCACATTATTCTCTGTAGGCGACAAAACTTTAGTCTTGCCAAAATGTGACCTTTCTGTGTTCATTAAATGACTAATCTTTCTTCAGTAAAGCAGATTTATTTTAGTATATTAAACATAATTTGGGAGGGTTTTAGGTTTCATATGAGCCATTTCTAAAACCAATGGATTCATTAAAATGTAGTTAATATGATTAATTTAAGTTCAGGAGCAGGACCACGCCACAACCAACCTCAACTCCTCTCCAGCGAATCACAGCTCACTTCTGTCACGCCTCAATTACCCAGAAGCCTATTTATAGCAGCCGAACCTGGCAACCCAGTTTGTTCCTAATAACTCGACCCCACCCTCCCAACCCATATCTGTCTCTTCCAGACATAAGATGCCTACGAGGGGGGTCCCGTCCTGCTGGGCCACGTGAAGACTGAGACTGTACCCCCACCCTGAGTCTCAACCAAGACGACCTGCCTTGTCTCAATACAATAAACGCTTATTGCTTCGCACATGTGTTGTTGGCGTGGTCCTTGCTATTGAAAGTCAGGTTATAAGCTGTTGTTTCTGCATTTCTACAAAATGGGTAAGTGACAAGACTTTAGTCAGGGACTGTATCAGCCTGATTTGCCATATTAAGCTTTACCTATTGTAGGACACTTTTTGTTGATCCGAAATAAGACTTTTGTGTTTGATGGATATCTTTGTGTTGCATTTGAGTCCAGTTGACCTGCATAACACATATTATATACTGTATATAGACATTACTCAAGAGTAAACAATGTACTATATTCAAATGACAGACAGAACAATTAAAGAAACTAAATCATATCTGAAGGAGCGATTTAACAAAAACACAAACGTTTCAACATAACGTTTTTGTCACTAGTCATCCTCACAATGGGAAGAGTAACCAAAACTTTGACTCAAGTACTTTTACTTCAATTTAAAAAAATATTACTCAAGTCGACCTGCTAGAAAAGTACTCTGAAAGATTTTTTTTCAAAAGTTACTCAAGTAAAGGTAACTGTACTCAACACCTCTGAGCCAAGAGGATACAACAAAAGGCAGATCCTCTTTTCAGTTATTGTCTCTTCCCAGTCTCGACTCAATTTTTCTCATACCAAAACATAAAACTCTATATTTTACATCTGTTTTGTTTACTGTAGTCTATACTTTGTCTCCCTTAGCCATTTGTGTCACTCTTGTCAAAGTAAATCTGTATTATTACATTTCTCCTTCAGTTAATATCACTTATCCTACTGATACACCAGAGACTGCGTAGTAATTACGGCAGTGGTGATTTCAGCTCTCGCACTCGAGATTTAATAATCACGTAACAGTTCTGGGATAGTGGAGTCAAGAAATAGTCTTATTTTGTCGAGATGGTTGGTGTGTGTACGCGAACGCTCTCATACTGGACAGAAAAGAGGTTTGTGCCACCGGCTTTCATTCTCATCACGCGCTCCGTTCTGTATTCCGTTTGCATCCTGCTCCAAAGAAACACACGGAATTCCAAAGAGAAGAATACAACAAAAGTATGGAAGTTGGGCGCTTTGTTAGGGATTCCTGACCATGTGAAATAAAGGCTTTTGAGATCATTAATGCCAGAAGAGCACCTTTTCTTGTCTTTTCCGTGAACGGCGCTATCATAAAAAATGTGAAAAACAGAACTAATTCATTTTCAACAGTTTGCAGCGGTCCAGAGTTATTCCTCACTTACCTTGCTTGTCTGCATTCTAAGCATCCACAGTTATTCACCGCTATGAATTTATAAGTGATTTTCCAACTCTCAGAGACCAGAGGAAAGATCTGATGTGAAGGTAAGCAACTAATAGCATGCTAATGATGTGCATTCCTGATTACAGACAATGAAATGCTTTCTGTTTTGATGCAGACGGCGTGCAACAGACTAGTTTTGGCCTCAAGAGTTGTAAAATATGTCGTTTAATGTACTATAGCAACTAATGATTCAACGATATTCGATATAATATTGAATTGTTCGATACTGGTTTTACAATTCAATCAGTTTTGGCTTTACAGCGGCTTTAACCAAATGATATCAGCGATCTATTTCTCAGACTCATCTAAAAATGTGCCGTTATACCTTGTGATGTCATGTAGTGGTATGATCCAAATGTTTCTAGTGCAGTTGTATGTTGAGTTTAAAAACACAGTGGAGCACTTCCTGTATTACCGCATGACATCACAAGGTGGAACAGAGTGTTTTCCAGTTGAGAGAAGAAATCAGCTTAAATATGCAGGATATGCCTGTTAAAAAATGTGTGACTGAAACAAAACGCAACTGCACGTATACTGTGTTCCAGATTCTTCTGCATGTCGGATTTTTCATCAGCAGGAAGAAGCTTTTTGGTTATTTTTTACTAAATCTACTTTTTTACTATTGCAATTAGGGGTGTAAGAAAAAAATCGATTCAGTGGTATATCGTGATACTTCATTGCACAATTCTGGAATCGATTAAAAATGCATCTGAATCGATTTTAAAAACATTTTTCACTAATTCATTAGTTAAGATAATAAAGTTCATTATTATAGTTCATACAATTTTGTTCTCGTGAAGGTGTAGTTGACAATATTAATAGAGGTAAGTATTGATAAATCAACAATATATCATCTGTTATTTTAGTATTGGGACATATCATATCATGACATGCCTATCCTGATATGTATCGTATCGTCAGACTCGAACCAATGCACACCTTTTGACATTTGATTTATATGGTCCATATAATTATGCAAGTCAAATAAACAAACAAAAAAAAAAGTTCAGTTCTGAAAGTAAACAACACATTTATTTTATATCATCAAGTATATAACACTATATTCTGCATTTTTAAAAACAATATTTAAATAAAAATGTGCATTTTGCATGTTGATATATCCACTTTTCTTCTGTAACACTTTAACCAGTCCAGAATCAATCAAAAATGTGAGATTCTTGATGGTTTTGGAGTCAGTTTTCTTGCTTGTGCTCAATAATGCGCTCCAAAGACTGAAGAAAACTGGTGACCACTGGATTATTGCACCCTTAAATAATGCAAATATTTCAAAACTGCCAAATAATGCTGAAAATAGGCCTTTGCAATACATTGTAAAAAAAAAAGTAGATTTAGGAAAAATAAGCAAATCTTCCCGATAACGAAAAATATCATATGTGCATTATAACAAATTGTACATCACAAAAAAGCACATGCGCCTTTTTAATATCGATCAGCGTCTGATTTCCGATACTTTTGACAAGCCTCGTCGGCTCACGCTAAACAAACACAATTTATTCATGAGACTTCAAACTACGCTACCTCTCCTTCATCTGTTCTTCGTGTCAACGTTTCACTCTCTGCTCTCGTCCTCCTCATCCCTCCATCTCTGTCACATCCCCCCAGGTGAGACGCATCATCTTAAGAGCACATTTTGACTTCTTTTTTTTTATCCTTTTCTCACCGTCTGTCGGCTGTCTCGTTTAGAACCCAAAGTTCACCCTTCCAAATCCTCAGGGCTCCAATTTATGCTGTCAATCTCTCTCCTCGCTGTGTTCTCCTCCCTTTGACATGCCTCTAGTTGGAATGCACCCAGATGCCTGAACAAATGGAACACACCAATTTCCTTGCAAGGCCTTACCTCACTTCCCTTTGCAGAATATATCAAATAAAATAACAAGCGACTGACGCGTTGACCCCGTGACCTCTGTTTGATACCAGTCCGACAGGGTTGATCCAATTTCTGCCTTGCCCCGGTGCTGGTGCAGACTTCGAAATGGGAAAGGCTATTATTGAGTCTGCATCTGAACAATAGATGCACAACAGTAGTGGATAAAAGGGCCAGGGTGATAAGATGATGAAAATAAAGTCGTGATCATATATAAAGAAGTGGATGACGCGAGTGTGACGTCATCCATAGAGTTCTGCTCCACTCAAATGAAGCTTGTGATGCTGGAGGTTACAGAGGTGAATAGGCTCGATTCACACTTGCGTCACAAACCACAAAGGCGTTTAGAAATATGTAATCAGGCAGGGCTCTACAGTGCGCCCATTTCACTCGCATTTGCGACCAAATATTTCGGCGTGCAAATGAGGAAAATAAAACAGTTGCACCAGTGCGAGTGCTTCTCCTGCCACAATAAGGAGAGCTGTGCACAGACATAATGTGAGTTAAACGTTCTAAATGTGTCAGACATTAGGGGCGCACTCACACTAGGACTTCAGAATTGTGCTCAAGCCTGGATCGCCCCTAAAGCACAGCACACATGCCCAGCGCGAGCGTAACCGATCTGAACCGTGCCCAGGCACGACACCTCCGACCGCGCACGACTCCAACATATGAGCTCCGCGTGTGGCCGATATCACTTAGACGAACAAACTCCGCTTCAAAACACGCCCACGCCCACCTTAACCGAGGAGCGCCCCGCAGCAGGACCCACACCTGTCCCACCACTCAATAGATACCCCCGTGCCGCTGGACTTCCTTCTCCGCTAAAGCGATCTTGTCTCGGACTCGAGCGCATTTGGACTCGGTCTTGTCACGGACTCAAGGTCTGAATACTGAGTGTGATCATATTTCATTACGGCCGCTGCTATCGCCAATAAACTCATACAAGTGTGCGGGACCGCGTGGGACGTCTCTCTGCAGCCTGTGCGCTGGAGCCCGTGGCTTGTCCGCCACAGCGCCACCCTCGTGTACCAGCGGGCATCACAGAGCAGGTTAAACATCCTACCTGTCTATACGTCAGTGCGCCGCTCCTCGCCTTTTCACGCTCTCTCTTCCCACCTGGAGTGCACAGAGGCTCCTCCTCAATGCGCTGATTAGAAGAGCAGCACGAAACGTGAAGCAAAAACTAATTTCCTGTCAGTGTCCACACAGAGCAGAGCTACGGCACAGAGCAGGCGATATGTGGGCTGAAGTTTGCTTAAGAAAATGCCAAATTAATCTGTTTGCGTGTGGTTTGGTAAATGTGCAGAGACTAAATACCACTTTAAAACAAGAGAATGTAACTCCAGGAATTTGAAAATACAGGTTACACACTTTTTTCACTTTGTAGCAGTTTTATGTAAAGTGCCAGTGGAAGTTCTCTGTGGGTGAGGGTCCAAAAAGAGGTGCAGAGTGTTTAAGTGCAGTACAGTTGGCTTGTCTTATTTTAAGTCTAAATCAATATTAATCAGATAAAATGGAGATAGATAAAAAAAAAAAAAAAAACCCATTGTGATCATGCTGGAAAAGTACAGTCATAATTTGTTTTGGGTTTTTTTGTATAAAATTCATTCAAATAAGTTGGTGTTAAGTTCTGCACTGTAATAAACGTTAAAAACAAAAACCTATTTGTGCCCCCTTTTTTTTTCTGTGCTCCTAAAAAATTTAACTTAGGGGCACATGTGCTCCTGAAAAAAAAAGTTAGCGTAGAGCCCTGTCAGGGGTGTAGTGGGCGTGGTACATGGGGGTTCGCTGTCCACCCACTTCTCCCAACGAGAGATATAAAAAAAATAACAAATATAAAATAGCCACATCTTAAATGTCAAACCAGAGCTATTGGCAATGGTGAAAACAACCTGCATAGGTCATATAAACCAGGACTAAACCAGGTCTAAACCACAGCTAAAGCAGGACTAAACCAGGAAGTGCGCCCGCATAGATCGCATGTCGGGTGACTGCAGGTGAAAGAACCTGCACAGAGATCCACGCCCCACAGGAATGAGCGCAGCCATCACCCGATCACACTTTGTGGCCACCCTGCTCCACGGACTCGGGTTTTCGCTCTCTCACTCTCAAATCCAAGATTTAGTCCTGGTTCAGTCCTGGTTTAGTCCTGGTTCGGTTCTGGTTTAGTCCTGGTTCGATTCCGGTTCAGTCCTGGTTCGGTCCTGGTTCAGTTCTGGTTTGGTCCTGATTCACTTCTGGTTTAGTCCTGGTTTAGTCCTAGTTTAGACCTGGTTTACTTCTGGTTCAGTCCTGATTCAGTTCTGGTTCACTTCTGGATTAGTCCGGGTTTAGTCCTGGTTTAGTCCATGTGTGGTGTAAAATTTATCATCTCGATTGATGACACAAACTGAAGTTCTCACAGCTTCAGCTGATGAAGCGCGGAGGTGATGGAGCTCTGAGAGCTTCACTGTTCATGACATGGACAGAAGACGTGTGGAGGATCCCTGGATCGATGCTCTGATTTATGTTCTGTAGGTGATTATGAACATTGTTAATGGAGCTGGGCTGGCGCCTTTATGTTTGCACTGAAACTAAAACTGTTTGTACTGAGTTCTTTTTTTCTTTTTTTTATGAACAGTCTATATGACTCCTGTGTGTATTTCAGCATGTCAAGTTGAGTATATGGCGTATGAGGTGGAGGTGGATGGGGGGTGTACTCCCACTTAGAAAATAATAACAACTTCCGACGGGCTCTGTTCACAGTAGTAAAATCGAGGAAAAATGAAAAAATGTCCCAGTTTTCTTCATCTCATTGTAGCGTTCCGTTATGTTCGGTAAATCAACAATTCCAACCATACCTCTGTTTTTATCGTTTCCCCACTGACGCACAACTCTCTCTAGCACTGGGTTCATGTGATTAGAAGAGACGTGGGCATCAAATTCAAGATGATTCCAAACAGCACAGACGTATGCAGGCTTCATTTTACAAACAGTCACAGTGGGTTTTCATCCGGGTAATGAAACTACTGCACGTCACATCAGGTTTGTCAAGTTGTATACATGTTTTTGCATATTTATGGACAATGGTGGTGTGGGAGAGTGGGTGATGTAGATTTGTGGCCGGAGCATTGGACAGAATCCTACAGTGAACTGAAGAAGGTTCAAATAGGGCCCAGGGGAGCTCATTTAAGTTCTGAAACATGCATGGACGACTCTAAAACCTCTTCAGGCATGTTTGTGATGAGGAACCATTGGTATAACATGGTAGGACGCTAAAAAAAAGGCCCCTCTTTTCTTTCTTTTATTAGATCATTTTAGATCAACATTGAGATTTAAAATGTCCAAATTCAAACCTAATGATCAGTGGGGGTCATAAATTATAACTTTATAGCACAATATAATCCATTTGCTTGTGAAATATTTTGACCATAAGTAAAAGCAGTTCCTTTCTTTTTGTATTCCCAGGTAAAATTCTTTAGAATATAGGAGTTTTAATGCATTCTAATACAAAACTCACCATGTACTGTACTGTAGTTTAAAGAGGAACTAAACTCTAAATCCTTTTTTTTTCACTGCTAAACTGTGTTATAACTACATTGTCTACTTTTTTTTTAACTAAATCTTCTTTTTTCTTAATCTTCTTTTTTCGTTTTAATTGCAATGTCTGTTTTATTTATTTTTTACTAAATCCTCTTTTTTCTCCCTACTAAACTGTATGTTTTAATAGCAGTGTTTACTTTTTTTTTTACTAATTCCTCTTTTTCTTGTGACTACACTGTATGTTTAAATAGCATTGTCTGGTTTGTGTTTTAATTGCATTCTGGTTTTCTTTTTTTTTTACTAAATCCTATTATTCTCACTACTAAACTGTGTTTTAATTGCATTGTACTACTTTTTATGACTAATTCCTCTTTTTTGCACTACTAAATTGTATGTTTAAACTGCATCGTCTGCTTTTGTTTAAACTAAATCTTCTTTTTCTCACTACGTAACTATGTTTAAACAGCATTGTCGACTTTTTTGTTGTTTTGGGCAATTTCAGTGCAAACCAGGTAAATTTGCAGCTTTCTGGTCAAAAATGGGCATATCCCGTCCTCTTATTGGTGGTTTTCAGATTCTACAATGTGATGCTGTCATACTCCCAAATGGGGGCAAGAGCCAGTTTTCCCTATTAATTGCATTGTTTTTACCATGAAATATCCAAAATGTAAATTCACACATGTTTAACCTGAACATTTCCATCAGTTTCTAGACACAAGAACTCACTGTATGGCAACAAAAATCTGCATTTTAACAATATTTATTTTACTTGCCCCCATCTGTATTAAATAACATTGGACTATAGAATGCTGTGATGTCATCTGAAACCCAGCAATTGTTTTTTAGACTGTGTATTTTACAAACTTTATAGTTTTTCTATTTGTCTGTGTATGTGTATTGACATTTTTAAAAGCCTAACCAGGGACTGGGGCTGCAAATTAGCCTTATGTACATAACATCGGTTACCTATTTGGTGTCAGTGTTTTTTGTATAGTCCCTCACAAATGAACTAATAAATAAAATAACAAACAAACAGTGTGGAGACCTGTTAGAACCAATCACATCCCTCCTTGTACCCCCAGACCCCGCCCCCTTGTCTCCCTCTCACTCGTAGCTTAGGCGTTTAGTCCCACTTTAACTCGGTATCAGATCGAAACAGAAATTGCTGGTATCGCCCATCGCTGATCAATCCCAAACCTCTCTAATGTTCGAAGTGAGTCTGCCTACTTACCAGTGTCTGAGCGTACAAAATAACGCCAAGATAACACTTGTAACGCAGTCTATAGCCTGTTCTGATTCACTCTTAAGCCTCTTACAATGGATGGAACTGCATTTCTATTTTCGCCCTCTTATCTCCCTCATTTTGTGTCCCTTTTCAAGATGCGATTTTCTCGTCTAAAAGGTTCAAACAGACACATTTTTATTCATCCTCAGAATATTTGACTCAGGGGGTGATAAGAGCTAATGTTTAACAAGGGCCTGGCAGTTATCTCGACAGCGCATTGGAGGGGTCTGTGCGAGTTATTTGAGTGCTGATTTCATAAGAGTGGACTGAAAATCGTGGAAAACTAAAGGTGAACTAAGCCAGTTAGTCTCCAAAAGATACACATGGGGTCTCCAGAGGTTCTTACAAAAGAGGGTCCAAGCTAGATTTATGAATAGTTTCCATTTTAAAGGTTATATATTACACAAAACTGACTATTGTGAGGTTTTAGTCATGATGAAATTATGTTACCGCCTCAAAAACATACCTGAAGTTGTGTTGCTTGAGTAGCCTTTTATTATTAGTTTTACATCTCCCAAACTTAAAATGCTCTGTTTGACTTTGTGATCTCATGAAGTGATAGTTTTCAGCTGCCTTTTACATTTTCTTCAGTAGAGATTGGAAATTCAAGGATTGAAGTGTAACCCCATGTCGATTAGCCCCACTTGAGGATGCAACGTTAGTGTGGCAGGATAACTTCTTTTAAATTCTGGCGTCACTTAAACACAAGGGTTGGGCAGTCATACGGTAATACGGTGTCCCGCGGTGTCAAAAAGTAGCAACGGTAACAGTTTCGTTACGGTCATTAAAAAAATCTGCACAAGCTCCTGAAACCACAGCGTGGACTTTCTCCCCTCCGCTCTCTCTCCTCTTCAAACGTCGTTACGCACAGAGATTTCCATCCACACGCAGTGAGGAAGAAGAAAAAAACCTGACTGACACTTCGTGTGTGATGTTGAGCCCAAAAGGTTGTGATGAAGACATTTTATTGAACGCCGAAGAAGAGGAGAAAGTTCCCGCTCGAGGGCGAAGTCAGACTTTCACGGAGGAGACGGTAAAGCCCAATTTATGGTTCTGCATCAAAATGACGCAGCCAGCGAGTGGAATCGACGCAGACAATAAGAGCTGTGATTGGTCCTCTCCACCGCTCTACATTTCCGCTGCTCCACTCATTATAGAGTTTGAGTAATAATGTGTTTAATGCAGCTTTGTGCACATTTGTTTACGTTTTACAGAAACAAAACTTAAAACGGCATGGCTCATTTGCATACAGTATAAGCGCTGATAAAAACAGCTTGTGCACTGATGTGATCAAACGCAATGCAAATTTTGGTTTGATCAGAACTTGTGCCTCATCTTCAAATATAAATCTGCTCTTCTGTTTTTGAATGGTTTAGGTGCAAATTACAAAATTCCTCACAGTAATACTGTATACCCTGGTAAAATGCTGAGAAGGTTTAACGGTATCAAAATTTGGATACCGCCCAACCCTATTAAACACATCCTCCTGTTTCTCTTCTCCGGTGATACCCACGCTCTGGATGGAAACTATTAAAACCGCTGATCTGACAAAGACTCCCAAACGTATTTCTCCAACCCTCAGTCCCGTCAATATCCACTCCATGGTCAGTTTCTTTTTTTCTTCTGGATTGTTCTGCAATTCACTGCATAATCACAGTAGTAAATGCCATAACTTTTTCATAACCCCGGAACTCTTGGATTTCAGTAACTCAAACTGAACTTTGGGAAATATAAATAACTCAAACATATCATAACAAACACTTTCTGCAACTACTTAAAATGTATGAACTGAATACAAACTCTGAACTCTACTGTAAACTCTAAATAAAATGAATGCAGTTTTAGTCCATGCCTGAGGTAAAATGATAAAAGATGTTTATTTTGTAATTCCAGATTATCTTAAAGGGGCCGGTCAGAGATAAGCAAAGGGCCGTATGTGACGTGGGAGCTGTTCAATGTCAAAGTCTGTTCTAGAAAGTGGAACAAGCATTATATAAACCAACCTCAACCAAACAAGAGCAATCGGAGAGATTTCGAGAACCTGGGGACACTTCTTATTCTGAGATGAGATGACAGCTGAGGTAGTGTATATATGGACGAGTGGTCTGACCTTGGACTTGGAGATGTGGATGGGGCTGGATCGACAGGGTAAATTAGATGGATGAAATGCTGCCACAGTCGGACGGAGGCAAGGGAGAAAACCATACCTACACTCTGACCCCGGGGCCCCCTAACCACCGGACCGGGACCTAAAACTGCTGGGATCCAGAGAAATTCCCTTTTTTTTACGATGAAAATATAGAGCTAGTTAACAGCAAATAAATAAGCAGCAAACGTGAGTAAGAAACATTCAAGGGCCCATATTACACTATTTTTTGATCTGTTATAATGTTGTTTGAGTTTTCATTCACACAAACCCTGCATGTTTAGGCTGCAGTTCTTCTGTCAAACCGAAAACACTCGTTCCACCTTATGTTGGAATTCAGGAAGTGCTCCACTGTGTTTTTAAACTCCATGCGCCTTCACTAGAATCATTTGGATAATTTCACCCATCTTTATTGGACAAAAGGTAAAAGGTAGCGGTTGTCATGAATCAGTTGTTTTCAGGTTAGCACAAATTGCAACAGAGCATTTTGAGCTTTGGAGATGTAGGCAGACTAATAATAAAGGATTACTCAACATGAAACAACTCAACTCCACATACTTTTTTGATGAGGTAACATTATAACATGGCTAAAGCAAGAGTCAATTCTGTGAAATATGGGACTTTAAAAAGATATATGACAGATTGTCGGATAAAAAAAAAAAAAAGCTAAATTGACTTTGCAGCTTGGAACCCTCAAAAAATGAATGCATTCGCTGTGGCATTGTTTCAATAAAATTCTGCAGTGTCACAAGATTTATTTCCATCCAGTGTTGCCTTCATTTTTCGCCAAGATCTCGCATTGATGATGGTCGAGTCTGAACCTTCTCCAGCACATTCCAAAGATTCCCTATGGGGCTAAGGTCTGGACTCTGTGGTGGCCGATCCATGTGTGAAAATTATGTCTCCGGCTCCCTGAACCACTGTTTCACTATTTGAGCCCGATGAATCCCGGCATTGTCATGTCGGAATATGCTCGTGCCTTCAGGGAAGAAAAAGTCCATTGCTAAATTTGAGCACACGCTGCTGCTGAACCTGGACCTGACCAACTGCAGCAACCTCGGACCTATTTGCTTAGTTAAATCCAGGGGGCGACTTTTTTTTTTGGCCAGATAGTGAATAATCCACAGTTCGAAGAGTGCAGCAGAAAAGGAAAAAGTTTGTCAGTTTGCCGTTGGGTGGTTGGTGGTTGAGATCAGAATGTTCAATTGAGAGTGAGTCCATCCATAAAAACTGACCTAAAAGCCAAAAACACAAAACTCAAACTAAGTGACCTTCTTACTATTATAATGTAACCCATTCTGAATAAATTAAATCCATGCATTTGTAAACATACATGAAAAACACAGTCATGACCTGTTAAATAATTCGGGATAATGGAGTCAATTCATTATTCATCCACACCATTAACTAAAAATGACTGTAGTGGTCAAAAAACATTCAATCATGTCATTAAATACGAGTGCACTTGATAATTGTACTAATCAAAAATGTTAATTTCAAGTACTTTTCAAAATAAAGAGTTCAGAAATAAAAGTGCTGCACAACAAACATTTCAATTAATTTCAGTCAGTTTCAAGGAGCAAACGAAGCTCATCGGGCATTTTAGTGTAAGCCAAGAAAATCATTAAGGATGACCCCGTCTTTTAATGTCTGGTTCAATCAAAGTGCTGCCAACAATTCGTCTTTCTATATAATAAACAAATAAAAGCATTTACCTTGATATTCATGAACTAAAGCCTGACTGGTAAACATGCAGAGGCAATATGGGAGATGTAAAAGGAGCCATTAGCAACTATACTCAACAAAACACTTTCCAATGGAGGTTCAAAAGTGCAGTATGAGAGAGCTTCAGTGATATGTTTGAGTTTGCAGACAGACTGTACCAGAGATGGAGGGAAAGTAAACTGTGTGAAGTTTACTTTCACAGGAAGGAAAGAAGCAGAAAGTTAGGGGCAGTCTCGGTATTAAAGTTGCACAGTGTAATTTTCCATAGTGGTTCTGTTGGTTTTAATGGAAATATCATTGCTCTGCTTGAAATGTTCAACAGTATGACATTAAACAGGTCTACTTTACCTTTATTCTATTACATGTGGTTTTATAGCTCAAAAATACCTAGATAAACAGGCATTCTGACATCGTCTTCACAGCTCTGACCTGTAACTTGATCTGGTTTGGTCTCCATGAAGATAGAAAGGTTTAATACCATACTGTGGAACATTCCAAAGCAATAACATCTCCATGAGAAAAGCATTTGAAGGACCCATTGTGGATTTCTAAATCTGAGAAGAGTAAAACTGGAGAGAAGTTGTCTTAAATTAAAGAGTCTGGATTTATTAAAGCAATTGTGCACACAATTACAGAGAAATAATGAAAAGGAAATCTTCTGTCCCTCACTCGAGGTCCGTCTTTCCCTAATCTGAACGGCAAAACCAAAACAGGCTTCTTCAACATTTGAGTGTCATAAAATCCACATGAGGTAAAGGCCGCTACAGACTACAGGATTTTTTTGGTCTTAAACGATTTTTAAACATGTATGCACACACCACAGACACAAGGAGAAACTTATGACACTTAAAATCTCTGATTGCAAAGACTGAAGCAGGATCTGTCTGCGTAAAACAGGATATAAAGTTATGAGCGCGATCACGTCAGCTGTTTCCTGTCTACAGTAAAACCACTCGCTCTGAGACTCTGAAGTTTTCAAAGATCAGAGCTCTGCACTTCTAGTTTAGATACAAGTCAAAACTGTGTTATTATTATTTGTGAAATGTAGTGCAATACTTCAGATACAGGATTTTAAAAATCATTAAAGATTGGCAATAAACTCCACAGGAAGTAGAGTCGGTATCACTAATCTGCAGCTTCACCACACGGCTGTGTAAACAAACACATGAGGAAACACTGTCTTTTTTCCTTCCAAAGAACACTGCAAACTGGATTAATATTGCGGTTTTGTGGACTGGATGTCATTAATTGCGGAGGACAATTTCTATGGATAATGTGGATGAGATGCTGCACTTTAAATTGACCACCTTATGGGAGGTGAGTAATACAGTCTTTATTTTCGCTCTAGCCCGAGTTTGTATCTTATTGTAGCGTTGTTGATGTTTGGTGGTTACGAGCTGACACTGACTCCACACGAGGAGCAGCGGCTTCAGAATCGCACACAGAGACAAAAAGTTGGGTCACGCCTCCCCGAACTCAGGAAGAAGAAATCGCAGCCAAAACTGGGCAAATTCTCCTGTAGTGTGTGGCGGCCTTAATACATGCGATAGGACTGATTCAAAAAGAGACGACTTGTCTGAGTCAGCTGGGGTATTGATCAGATTGAACCCAAGGGTACCAATATTTCTAAATGATGAGAATGAACAAAACAACAATTTGTTGTTTTAACCTTGATGGATAAAGACAGAGCACAGTGACTTGCCTTGAGATACTCTTTAGCCTAACAACGTAAGACATCACAGGACCCTTCCCCCGAAATGTTACACAATGCAGTCTACAATAAGATAAAATAGATTAATTCCCAGTCATTTCAAAGGCATCACCAACTTTTTTTTTCTTTTCTTCTTTTTCTATTCAGATATTCAGATCCTTGACACTTTAAGCTCCATTCTCCACTGCAAAGTTCACCCTCGAAACCTCTCTCCACAAACAAACACAATCAGAGCAGCTCAGAACTAACCTAACATTGCAATTTCACTGTGCCGTTCTTAACAACCACTAGATTACTTTATGACAAAGCCCTAAAGTATGTCCTACTACAAGTCCTTGTTGAAATAAGAAATCAAGAACGTTGGTTACAAAAAAAAAAAAAAATCTTTGTTGCAGCTACTTTTTTCATTTGTTTTCCCCACAAGAGTTACTTCTAAGGACGTTCTTTTTGGAGACACTACAGACGCAGCACAACCAATTAAAGTTAGAAAAAGTTCTGTCTACTGGCTCGCTTATTGATGGAGGTGCACTCATAGTACAATACGTGGAATCTGAGACAAACCAACACTTTATAACACAAGTGTGCGCTGCTGTGACTCATGGAGAGGCTACTTCAAACCCCAGAACACTGTGTATATTGCCAGTAGAGATTGTGCTGTGTTTTATGTTGTTTTTTTAATGATTGTTCTTTATTTTTTATTCTACCTATTGTAGGAGGAAAGAAGAGACTGGCTATCTTCATGAGCCTGGGAAAGGTACATTTGGTGTTTACCCTGGGTGACAAGGAAGGGGGTCAGGAAGGGTCCATGTGAAGAGAAACACTCCAAATACACAACTGTGGACTGTGGAGAGTTCTGTCCCCTTTACCCCTCTTTGAACTGGTCAATAGGTCACCAAATTGCCCATATTTAACCAAAGGATCACCAACTTTTCTGACTGGTGCTAATTTTATTAACACAGTTGATCTGACTGTCCCTTTCTGCCATTTGGTAAGAGGGGGGCATCATCTCCAGACTTACCACCGCCTGATAATGCTAATGTCTGCGCTAATTCCTCTGCTATACCCATAGAGCATATATATGAGTGGACTAAGTGAGTGTGACATCACCCATAGCGTTCAGCGTCGCTCAAATGAGGCTATGCCACAGTTACAGGAGCGAATCTGGAACCAGGCTCTATGTTATGAATAGGATTTTTTTGATGGACAAAATAGTGGGAAAAAAAATTCAGGATCATGTGTCGCGGAACATGAACATTTTAAGACCAAAATGACAAGGCCACAGCAGCAGTTACAGGGAGATGGACGATTAGATCTCAATGTAAGTCAATGGGGAAAAGGGAGAGAAGGACTTGGAAGAGCCTCCTGGAGCACTTCCTGTTTAACACGCGGCAGCTAACGTGTTAGCTATGTCCATTCATGTATAGGGTCTATGGCTACACCATATGAGCCGGTTTGATTGTTGCTAATAATATGAATTGTGTTCAAACTTCATTCCCTGCAATATTTCAAGTTGATGTTTAAGAGTGTCACATATTCAAAAACATGCTATATGCCCTTTTGTTTTGTGATTTAAAAAATAATTAATCCAATAAACAATGAATAGATAAACAATGTAAAAAGTTTAAATGTTAATTTTCACGTAATTCATGTAACAGATTAGTGATTAATGTAATGCTATTTGAGTGTAACTTTTTCACATACAAAACTCTATATACAATTATGTAGCTTTTTCATATTTAAATGAGGTAACTGAGTCATTAATGTATACGATTTGAACATGACTTTTTCACACTGAAAACTTTAAATAAAATGATGCTACCATTTTATAACTTACCTATAACTTACCTACTTATGATACGTGGGTATTATTAACATGCACTAAATGTATGCATAAATGTTATGTCGTTACCACTTAATTGTTTTATATCTAGACTATGTGATTAAATCTTATCTACATTACATTATTGCAACCTAAATTCCAAACTTGCAATGTTGCAATCAAACTGGCTGCAAAAGTAGTAAAAAACACATTACTCAATCACTTTTAAATATAACTAGCTGTTTTAATATCAAAACATGACATAAAACATGACATTCTTACAGAGGTCAAGAGATCAGTACAGAATGCTCTTGAATGCAAATTTATCAAACTATTAATTTGTGCTCTGTGGCAACCACAGCCTTCTGATTTCAGGATTTAACTGTTTCAAACTTTGAGTAGAACAAATTTAATACATTTTGCAACCAAAAAACACTAGAATTGCATTCATATTGTAAATGACACTAGTTAAGTCAGGGGTCTCCAAACTTTTTTCCTGTGGTGAGCTACTTTTATAAAACAAAAATGCCAAAGAGCTCATTTTAGTGGCCACCACAAATTGAGAAAGTAGAAGAGCCATGGCAAGTCTTAGATGGAATATAGTTAGATACCTATTAAATGTAAACCATTATCCATCTATTAGTGCACAAGTTAGGTGCCAAAATGACACATTTACAATGGTAATTATTTAGATTTTAGTTACTGAGTGCAATACATATAATTCAGAAATTCTTTGGCAAGGAAGGGGTTGAAGAGCTACTGGTAGCTCCTGTGCTACAGGGTGGAGATCCCAGAGTTAAGTTGTTAAGTCTTGGCAACAAGAGTCTTAAAGATGAGAATCCCAATTATTCATTAAGTCTGTTTTTTAGGACCTGGGCTTTTTGGATAGTGTTGCACCATCAAGGCCCATTAACACTTTCTGAAGCACTTCAAAGAAGTACCTTAGTTGTGTAGGGAAGTCCATGTTGAGAGCATAGATTAATCCAAAGAGCAGTGCAACGGCCAGCGGAACATTGTCCACTTCTTGGATGACAATATGACGTTCCGACACTATCCCGATGTCATCAGGGCTCAGCTCATTCGTCTTCATTCTGTACCCTCCCACTGTTGTTTCTTCAACGTTGGTTTCAAAGAGAGCTTCATCGTTTTCCTACAAAAACACACATCAATTAATAATAATAATAATAATAATAAATTAAAAAATTAATTATTAAAAAATGCTCAGATGCTCAAAGTTGCTTTACAATTACATGCATTATTCATTCACTCCATGGTGGAGAGCTACTTCCGTAGCCACAGCTGTCCTGGGGCAGGACTGTCAATCTGCACCCTCGGCCCCTTTGACCACCACCAACACTCACACACATTCATAGGCAATGTGGGCGAAGTGTCTTGCCTAAGAACACTAAAACCTTTTGCTACTAGTGCCCCACAATGGGTAACTGATTTTCCAAGCGGCCTCTTATCCAAGTACTAACCAGGGCCGACTCTGCTCAGCTTTTGAGATCTGCCAGGATCAGGCTTTGACAAGGTTTGGTCACACAAATTCTATGACCTGATTCTCAGTTGTACTGTTACAATTATATATTATAAAACCTTTTAGATTTAACTACTTTCCATTTTCACAGCTTGAAACTCTGCAAAATTAGGCTTTATTTATTTATTTATTTGATTGGGACAGTGCATGTTAATGGCCAGATACGACCATAACCACACTGGATTATAAAAAAAAGGCTAATTTCCCTTCTTTTCCCAAGGATGTCTGTCACCTATACATTAAAATGGGCTTAGTTTGCAGAACTGAAATCCACACAGAAACACACCAAATTCTTTTATAACCTGATAACAAAATCTTGAAATAAATATTTTGTGCATATTCATATTGTACTCACCACAAGTTCTTTTATCAGGTTCTCTGGGTCTTCATTCAGATAAACACACAATCCTTTCAAAATGTTTTCCCTTCCAACATCAACATCTTCATTCTGGGGATGTAGTATACAGATTTAATTAGAAGTTAGAACCATAATAGTAATATGTTAAAAACAGCTCTGTGCTCACAAACATGGCATTGGGCAGTTCAGGAAGTATAGGAAACATATCTCATAATAGATTTAAACTTCATCTCACCTCTGTCGTGAGTTCAATCAGTGGCTTTAGCCTCTTTCCAATGTTTCCTGCCCGCCTCTGATAGAGGGCTATGAGTTTGTCTGAAAAAAAGTCCAGCTGGGAGAGGAATCGAAACTGGAGTGGGAAGGTTGTCAGTCGTTTGAACTCTGCATTGATCTGACAAGACAAATATGATAAATAATCCGTTTTTCAATTATTAACCAGTATTTAATAGGCTCGCATAACATTACTGGCAGTGTGTCCAAAGTGTGGGTGCTTAACCTTATAATGATTCAGCAATGCAGACCTACTTGGTACTACCACCCAGCACCCCTTGCACTGCCACTGTGAAGAGAAAAAAACAGATACGGTAATTATCAGATAATGTTGCAAATAAATAACAATAAAATATATGGATCTATAGTGTGGATCTATAGTAGTTATGCTTTATATGTCCTAAAGTTGAGTTTACTTATGCAGACGATTTGTATTAATAAGTTGCTGTAGTGTATAACTTTTACAATAGTATGTGAAAAGTGAATTATGGGATTTGTCAAAGCTCCTTACCGTTGGTAAGGAACCTACCGAACTTCCTATGTTAACTCAATAGGGCTGTCGCAATAACTGCATTTTGCATTTTAATGAGGCTCCATGCACACGTCCGGCAACGTTTTACTATTCTACCCTGAACCAATTCGTGTTTACGTGGCTTTGAGCAAATGGGTTCAAATACTGGGACTTGACCCGAACCCATGCACAATAAAACTAATGTGTGGGCACCTTGCGAACACGCGGTTTTGTTTGCGTAACGAATCACTCTTTGTTTTGCTATTTACACTAACGTGCACTGTTTAGGACTTGGTTGAAATGACCCACACACTCACAGGATATGGTGCACTGCACATAGAAGCTTTCAGTGGAGTTTGGGACTAACGCAGCTGGATTATGGAGCTAGGAGCACCTGGCGCTGCCTATGTGCTCCTGATGTCTCAGTCCAGGTGAGGAGCTTTTTTTTGCACTGTTCGTCCATATGAGTCGTGATCTGTCTCTTTCACGCTGGAGGATCGTTTGTTTCAATGCGCACCGATAAAACTAATCATCTGTCTGCTGCGTGCGCACAGGACACCGTGCGCCTTTTTCTCCTGTCTCGCTGTTTTCATTTGGCGCTAATAGGACTAAAGTTGTGCTCTTTGTGCAGGTAACACATGCAAATGAAAAAGTCCTGCGCCCTTGTTTGTTAATCAGAGCTACAGAACATGCTTTAGGCCAGGCTATGATGGGACCCGAACTCGGGCGGGACCGGCGGGTTACGGGTCGACCCGCGCATCACTACCCAGTGTCAGAAAGAACAGGTTTGGTGAACAGTCTGGTAAGTGATCACTGTGGCACTCCTCCATGGCAATCTCGGGACATTCATTTGGTTTCATTGGGGACACTGACAGTGCGTAGTAGTACAGAAGTACTGCAGGCGCCTCTGTGGGGTTTACCGGGGGTGTGCGGCTTTACGTGATACTGAAGAATCATAATATAGGTGTCCTTGTAACTCTACATTACACTACACATGCACATGTCTGTCATTTAGGCCCGGCTGTGGTTTTATATAGATATTTTTCTAGTATATCTTCAATGTACGTCATATTATAGCCCTCTGTGCTGTACAGCACACACTGTACAACGCGATGCAGAGACACGTAAAGTTAACGCAAGAGAAATTCTTAAAACACGACAGCCGAAGCAGTCAATACATTATTTTTTAGCCTTGTGGTGTTTTTCGCATTGGTAAGGGAAGTGCTGCATGTGTTAGCATTCACCTTGACTTGGCCTGTTAACATTGTACAGAAATTACACAATGTGGATAATAAAGTAGCTTACTGTTAGTCTAACATTGCATTTACATGAATATTAGGATTTTAATTAATATTACCTTACAAACGCCGTGCTGACTTACCTTCAAACGTCCCAAATATCAGAAAAGCGGAGGACAAAATGGCTGCCGCAGATTCTCTGTAAAAGTTATTTTCCCGGTCAAACCAGGGGGAGGAGTTGTGACCAAAAATGGGCGGAGTTTTACCATAAAGTCTGACTATTTCATGCGTTGCAGTCTTGACTAAAACATGCAGGTTTGGGGCAAATTATACTGCGGTAGTAAGAATAAATCATGCTTAAAGAATATGTTTAAAAAATATATGACATGGGAGCATACTTTATATATACAAAATGAATAACCCCCTATTTCCCGTTTTTTCAGTGTAGCTTTTTAAGGAGACTTATAGTACATTATACAAAATCCACTTTTAACCAGCAATAGTTGTTTCCTCTTCTCATTTAGCCTCTCAGAGTTGTATTTTCTGAGTGATTCATGCATGTTTCTGTAAACTTTATTCTGAACAGAGAAAGATCCCACATGCCGTCTTACCTGCAAATAGTAGATTTTATTCAGACACCACACTGAATTCACAATTTGCAAGTAAGATGGTTTGTGGAAATTTTTCTGTTTGTGTTCTTGGGCTGTTTCGCCTCCTACAATCCACCATTTTAAGAAAATGACATGCCATGAAGCAATTTTGGCACAATGGGGGAAAAAATCTGCTGTTTGGTAGAGTAATCTGTGGTTATCTACAGGCGGGGCTGACAGAAGTTAGATATAAACTAACAATATGACATCAGACATCAGAAATATCTTCATAAAGCAATATGAAAGTTAATGGTAATTCCTGTGAGGCATGACAGACCTGTGATGCAACTGGACAGACCCACACAACGGGGGGCTCCACATGAGGAAAATGGAGTAAAGAATACCTGTCATCATTTACGCAGCCCACAGTTCTGCAAATAAATGTGTCAAAGTATGAAAAGATGTATTGTATGAGGAATACATTGTTTTCCTTTGAGAAGTCTATATCTTTTTTGCCAAGAACAAACCTGAAAGAATAAACTGAGGCTTTTGAAGAAGAAAACCATATTCTCTGCTAATGAGGCTCCTAGACCAGCCCAGGAAGAACCACTTAAGAAAATATTTGGAAATTTGAGTACATCCTTCAGATTTACCCCCACTTCAAGGCATAGAGGAACATTAAACATTAAACATTAAATTAGGGCTGAATTGAAAACATATTTGAACACAATTTGGGAACAACTGACCTAGAACTCTTTCTGTCAAACATTATTATAATTATAATAAAGGAACACTTTGAAATCACATCAGATCTCAATGTTAAAAAATATGATGGTAACTATACAAATCTGGACAGTTCAATGGCTTAGGAACAGGATGTCACCTCTTCTAATGGAAATGAACACCAGGGGCACTAGAGCGGCAAAAATGAGACACCCTGGGACTGGTTCTGCATGTGGAGGTCATTTCATGTTTCTCCCTCTTGGTCTTTTTTGGCTGGTTTTCCAGTAATGCTGCTCTGACTAAAGTGATACCTGGTACCTTGAGCTTTTCACATCATTATTTCACTTTGATTTTCAGAGTGTCTATAAAATTAAGCCCTACGTGGCCATGTCCATATTTGTATAAATATCCAACATACATGTATATTTTTTCACACTGAGGCCTGATGTGTTTTCAGAGTGTTCTGCTGTGTTCTGCATCCAATTATGGAGTGTTTTCTTGTTGCTAATGTTGCCCTGGCACTGGCCTTTTAGAATTGTGAAAAGTGCTTAGAAACTTATTGTGGGAAATAATTAGGATGTTCTGAATGCACAAGGTAAGCAAAAAATTGAGGTGTCTAAACTTTATTCCCCTAGGACACCTCTTGTAGCATATTTGAAGTGAAGGGCTGCAGACTGGGATCCATACAGTGCATCATTCAGATGGGTGCATTTTACAGTTTTAACAGAGCCGAAACAAGTGCAGCAGGTATTTTAGGCCTCTATCAGATTCCAACATGATTTTTTTGAGGTAGAAATTTGAAGTAAAAAATATTGCCTATTATTATCATCAGGAGGGCCAATAAAAATTGCTGCATTTGGTCCCCAGGCCATACTTTGGACACCTCAGGTCTAAATGAACTAATTCTGTTTTTCATGTTTTTACAGCCGTAATAATCAGGTACAGTGCCCAACACTACAACATATCACACTCAACTATCATCCAAAAAAATAATGTAAATCTGGGGCACCCAACTTTGGTTTACTAAATGTACAAAACTAAACAATTAGTATGCTAACAGGCACTTCCAGATCATCAGTACGCAACAGACATTTCACTAGCAAGGACCACACCAACAACACAAGTGCGAAGAGAAAAGAGTTTATTATACGGCAATGAGGCGGGTCGGCTGGGTTGAGACGCAGGGTGTCTCAATCTTCACATGGCCCAGCAGGAATGGAAGAGCAGATGGGGGGTTGGGAGGGTGGGGTCGAGTTATTCGGGACAAACTGGGTTGTCGGGGCAGGCTGCTAGAAATAGGCTTCTGGGAAATTGAGGTGTGGTAGACGTGAGCTGTGATTCGCTGGAGAGGATGTGAGGGCGGTTGAGGCGTGGTCCTGCTCCTGAATCTAAATTAATCATATTAACTACATATTTTGACCTCAAGAGGTGCTTGAATAAATGGGGGGAGAAATCGAGTAGAGGGTTTGTGAGACCGAGGAATCCGTAGACTTCTGTGGATTTAAAATCACCCCACTACAAAAGTTGTTTAAAAAATCTATTTCTTTTAAAACCTTGTAACTGTTATTCATCGAAAGCGTTCACGATATCATTCAGACGTAGCATTTAGATTTAGTTAAGCCTTCTCCACTGTACTGTACTGCGCTATTAAACAGACAAAACTTTGACAAACTGTGATTGGAACATGTCTGATTTGGAGCTGGTAAATTGAGAGACACCAAATGAAAAAAAAAACAAAACAAAGAAAATGGATGCAGGGTTTTACATAAATCTCCCAGAGGGGCATAGGTGTCTGATTCTGTGTGTCTCATTCTGCTGGACACTGCTCTTGTTTGTGCAGAGTCTTCGTCATTTCCCAGCAGCAATCAATATGACAGCAACAATACAAACACGGCGGCTTTGTGACTCAGAGTGAGAAGAAAACACTTTGAGATACTAGTTCAGATATGTAATGCTTCCAGACCGAAAAAGAGTTTGCAGTGGATTGTTTAAGTAGATTCTGTCTCAAAAACACTTGCGTAAAAAAGCAAATTAATTTCCCGTAGAGTCTATTGTAAAAGCAACACTCGTCTTATGTAATCAGTTGTAAACCTGTAAGAAAGCCTGCATCGCCGTCGGAAAGAGCTGAAAAAATCTTGTATTTTAATATTTGTGACATGCTAAAGGGCTTGATGAAATATGTGAAGAACAGTTCATTTCAGTTCGGTTTGCAGGGGCCAAAAGTTATTTATCATTGACATCAGCGAGAGCCAGGCAAATGGATTTTTGTTAGATTCTAAATAAGTACAAGAATTGATCTTAACTCCTTAACCCTATAACGCCAAATGTATCATATTTGATACATGCCCTCCACATGAGCAGTGTGACATTTTTTTCCCTGAAAAACCTGATGTATACAATCAGATACATGCAGTGCACAAATAATCCAACAGTGGGTGTGATTCACTGATTAGAGGGTGCTCCAGTGACAATACAAGACTGCCATAAATAATAATATATGGAAAATGATATTTGAATTTTTTTGTTTGTTTGTTTAGAGGGACCAATAAAGGCTCCAAGTTCAAAGAATTGGAATTTTCTGCCAATTATTTAATGGTGTGGGCTTTACAGGGTAAAAGGTCCTACAATATGCTAAATTTACCCTTGGGAGGTTTTAGTCATGTCATAATGCTATTACCTCGTCAAAAACAGACCTGGAGTTGTCTTTTCTTTCATTCACACATTTGAACAACTCTATTATTGGGCAGTCTACATCTCCAAAGCTCAAAAAGGTCTGTTCCACCTTGTGATGTCATGAAATGATACTTTGTATGGTTGAGACTGACAATCCCAGGGCTGAAATGATATGGATGATTCAACTGAAAGTGTATGAAGTTTTAAAACACAGTGGAGAACAGTTTGGAATTCTGAACATAGGGCCTCGTTTCCTATTGATCCAGAGTGTTGGAGATGGGTGGAGACACTTTTTTTTTAAATATTCCATCCAATCCTTGTATTTGGAGAGGTTGCTGGTGCTAGGCTAGTGCATGTCAGTGGGCATAGTTGTCCTGCCACTAAAAACAGTCTTACCCACTCCACAGAGCACCTGAGGAAAACTATTATAACACCAGACTGTCCATGTGAATGTTTTTGTTGATAGAATAATAATAAAACTAACCTTGCATCGCATGAATCATCGCGTGTTGAGGAACTAGTTTCTCATATATCAGTCCGCCGCTGTCAAGCTTTCTATCAGGAAGTACAACTGACTGCTGCTGCTCAGACATAAATCCTTCAAATGCAAGGCAGGTTTTACTTCTAAAATTATTCTATCAACACAGACGTTCACATGGACAGTCTGGAGTTCTAATACTTTTTCCTCGGGTGCACTGTGGAGTGGGTAAGACTGTTTTTAGTGGCAGGACAACTATGGCTATTGACATGCACTAGTCTAGCACCAGCAACCTCTCCAAATACAAGGACTGAATGGAAGATTTAAAAAAGTGTCTCCACACATCAACACTCTAGCTCACAAGGAAATGAGGCCCTATGTCCACAATTCCAAACTGTCCCTTTAATATATGATACCACAAAGCTGAACAGAGTGTTTTCAGTTTGCGAGAAGAACTAAATATGCCTAATTATGCAGGAGTAGTGTGTTAAACGTGTGAATGAAACAAAACACAACTCCAGGTCTGTTTTAGATTAAGAAACAATCTTGTAACAGATCAGAAAATAATTGTTGTCCCCATAGGGAAATTTGTCCTCTGCATTTGATCTGTTGTTAAATGCAGCCGGGACATCTCATCAGTACCAGGGGACCCATCTCTGTGATCTTGTTGCTAGACTTGGTCATTACTACCATAGCTGAAGGATTTAACCTACAGTGCATGTTTTGGGTTGGGGGAAACCCACCGAGACACAGGGAGACAAACTCTGCACAAGCCCAGATCCTTTTGCTGTAAAGGGTGAGAGCTAACTACTCAGCCACAGTGTCGCCATTATGCTGCGCAACTAAAACAAATATAAACACTGCAAAATTCTCTGATCTGGCCAAGATTTTAAAACTTCTATCAGGTTATTCACCTTGTTTTTAGATTTATTATCCACTTACTAGTTCTGAGACTGCTTCATTTTAGTCAAGAAGTAGTTTATTTTAAGATAACTTGTCAAGTAAAATCATCTGTCCATGCAGCACGATCATTTCACTACTTTTAAGTCATTTTCTGATAGATCTAAGTGATTATATCTTAAGCTTTTTGCAGTGTATGCATGAAACACAGTGAAAGGGGAATACAGCAATTTGTGCAAGCAGATTCATTCTCAAAATCATTTCTAAAATGTGTAAAAAGTAAATAAACCTTTATCCCATACCGTCTTGTACAAGCTGCACTGGGCTGATTTAATCGATCTGCAAGAAAGGCTGCTTAACTTGAAGCACTTTTCACAACTTTCAAAAGCCAGAGCTTTTCTCAAGAAAATAAAGGTTGTTTAAAGAGGGAGTATTGTGCAAAATTTTTTATTTTTTTTTGCTTTCTACCATGTTGTAATGTTGTTCCTTTATCCAAAACATGCCTGAAGGTTTTAGCTGTCATCCATGCAGCTAGTGTTTGAGTAATTTTGCAATCTCTCTCGGGCCCTTCAAACCCTCCTTAGCTCTAACATTTGTCCAATGCTCAGTCCACAAACCTACATCACCCATGCTCCCGGGGTTCATCCCCTATTCTGACACACCGCCACTCCGACAGCCCCCCACTCCGACACTTTTTGACACCACCGTTCTGACACTTTTTATGTTGCCATTTACATTGTAATTCCGACAATTTACTCATGAGGCAGCAGCGCGCTGCGTTGAGCGCGGCAAGAGGAGTCGTGTTGGTTTAGACCTGCCTTTAGTCCTGATTTAGACCTGGTTTAGTCCTGGTTTAGACCTGATTTAGTCCTGGTTTAGTTCTGCTTTTAAACCAGGACTAAAACCAGGTCTAAATCAGGACTAAACCTGGTCTATACCAGGACTAAACCCAGGACTAAACCAGGTCTGAAACTAAACCAGATCTAAACCAGGACTAAACCCAGGTCTAAACCATGTTTAAACCTAAACCAGGACTAAAATCAGGACTCAAACCAGGTCTAAACCAGGACTAAACCAGGTCTATAACAGGACTAAAACCAGGTCTAAAACATGACTACAACAGGATTTAGCCAGGATTAAACCATAACCGTAATGCTACCAGTCTGTGAAAATATGGTCCTGAAAAGAGCGCAGCTGAAACTTAATAATTACAGTATTTTCCGGACTATAAGCCACTACTTTTTCCCCAGGCTTTGAACCATGCGGCTTTTAGTGCGGAGCGGCTAAATTTTGATTTTTTATTCCACCGCTAGGGGCGCTCTAATCGAAATTTCAAAAGCAAGATAGACGGAGAAGAATATGCTACTTTTTATTTAGCAGATATAATACGCACGACAAATTACTAACTGGTAATTATTTTCAAATCCTCGCCACTTCATCATGAAAAGCACATGAAAGAGTTTGTATGATGCAAGTTTTAAGTTGAAGGCATCGATCTTGCTCCAGGAAGGAAACCGCTGTAGAGCCCTGTGTGACACAATGTGAATTTAGAAACATTAAAAAGGTTCATCTATGGTCAGGACAGAATAAATACAGTTGGTAAGAACAATTCATAAAATTCATAAGTACTAAGACAGTGTGTGAAATGTTATAAAACAGTAGTTAAAAACAATTTAAAATGTTTTTCTGGGTAAGCTGTAAAACTGTTCCGAACTTTTATCTAGCAATGTGATAGGTTTTCAGAATCAGTGTTTTTGCTTTGGTATCGGATATTAGTAGTACACAGGTTGAAGTGCTGGTTTTGCATTTCGGGTAGAAGAACAGTCAGTCAGAGCAGCATATAGCATGCATCAAGTGATCTGCTGTATTGAGCTTTTGTTATATCTTTTGCAGACCCTGCAATAAAAAAATTAAATATGTTGCACCAGCGAATGAGTTGGCCCATCATTCCGAGATGTGTAACACCTGCACCCACGGGACCCAACACAAAACAGCGCAGCGCGGGACCATGGATGTAATAAGAGCATCTGAAAGAACATTCTGAAAGCTTATTGCGGGCAGGAGTGCGACCGCACGGCGCGGGCGCGGGCAGTAGTGGGACTGAAGACTGTGGGAACCTGCGGCACTGGAAACTGTGTCTCGCGCATAGACCGTATATATGAGTGGACTAAGTGACTGTCACGTCACCCATAGCGTTCAGCGTCGCTCAAATGAGGCTCCCGATGCTAACGGTTACAGGAGCGAATTTGGAGCCAGGCTCCATGTTTGGAAATCCGACCGCGACAACAAGGCCAATCATGATTGAGGTGGTTAAATATGCCCGCCTTACTGGCCTGGGAGTGTCCGTCCTTCTCTGAGCGGTGATATTCTGCACGGACCGCTGGATTTTGATGATTCTTGAGAATATTAAGGATACTTTTAGCTTTTATCATCAATCTTTAAATAGTAAGTATAAATTATTGATTTATGTTATATGTTCTGTTATGTATGAACAACAATACAGTTGACAATTTAACGAAATTCACTTTACTTTTTGCTAGATAAGTTATGCTAGTTAAGATTCTAGTAATGTTAGCTACTGTAATAGTTGGATTAATTTTTGTCATTTTATTTGAAAAATAGTCAATCTTACTTATTTTCTTTATGTAAAAATGTAAGATTGATGAGCTAGAAATTCTTCTTAAATTATTATTGACGGGCAAGAATTTCACATTTGTAAAAACTAGGTGTTTACACGTCCGTACAGGTTATTTAACCAATAAATCAATTGCCATCAGTTTATTTCATTTATTTCACTTACCGGAAAAACTGGACATCGGGGGTCTATTAACGCAATTAAATGCCGAACAAGCCATGACGAACTGTAAATGAATGTCTATCGCAATATTTTAAGACTAATGAAACAAATAAAAAGTAGAACAACCCTAAACAAGTTATCTAACAAGTTAAAGTTGTGAGACGCACTCCTTGATGAACTATCAGTCCACACAGTTAAATCCACGCACAAAATGGCAGCGGTCCAATGATAGTTTTATTAAATGTGTTGATCCACTTGCTAAACCCATGAATCTGGTTAAAGCCCGGAAAAATCGCACTGTCATTGGATAACTGTAAATGTCATTCAAACCTGTCAAAACAGGGTGACCCCCCTGACAGTAGAAGGGGCAGAAAAGCGCAAAGGGGACTTATTTAGCAACGAAACGCACTAGCTGTCAATCAAACCTGTTGCTAACGCTAGACGGCAGTGACCTCGGGGAATGAAGGCATCTGATTGGACCGTTATTGATGCTTATATCTGGATTTAGGAACAAGATAGCGTAATGAAAAATTCAGGATCATGTAGAGCGGGTTCATATGAACAATTTAATACCAAAATGACGCGGCTCAGTGCAGCAGTTACGGAGAGAGAGGCGATAAGATCCTAATGTAAGTCAATGGGAAAAAGGGAGAGAAGGAGCCGGAAGAGCCTGCTGGCGCACTTCCTATTTGGCACGTGGCAGCTAACGGGATAGCTTAGTCCATTCATATATACGGTCTATGGTCTTGCGCAGACCACTGTGCTGCTGCACGTAAGCTCGGCGTCAGCGGAGATGATTAAAGTGACTTGTGGTTTCACTGCACAGGAGAAATGAAGGTCAATTACCGGTTCTTTTCTGTTTTTGACCTCGTTTTAATCAGCACAGTTGCTGCCGTGTTAAAACGTACATTTACAGTACAAAATCGTTCTGTATATGCAGTAAATATAACATTTTTCAACATAGATATCAGCGGCTTATAGCCCGGTTGCAGCTTGTACAACTTTTTTCTTATTTTTTTTTTAAATAGCGTGGGTGCAGCTTATATACCGGTGCGCTCAATCGCCGGGAAAATACGGTACATGTCGGAATGGCGGGATATTGTAAAAAAAAGCTAATGTGCCACCACTCCGACCACAGTGGAAAAAATGTCGGAAGTGCAGGACGTTTGATAACAAATGGACACACACCACTCAATTAGATGATTAGACACAATGACAATTAGATGTCATTGTCAGAATGACCATTGTCCATAAATGTGATACAAAACTGTACAAAACAACATGACAAACCTGATGCGATGTGCAGTAGTTTCATTAGCAGGATGCACGCTGATTGTGTCGTGATTGCCCTCTGAAGGGGCACAGATAGCAAAGGAAGGGGCAACTCAGAACATCAAAAATTTAAGTTGACAAAAATGAAGCTATTGGGCGTTAAATTGGATAGTGAACTCTCATGGACTGATCAGATAAATTATATTGTATCGAAGATGGGCAGAGGCATTGCTCTGTCTCGGAGATGTGCACCATATTGTCCACCCTCGGTCTTGAGAACAGTTGTCCAGTCTCTGGTCTTGTCACACCTGGAGTATTGCCCAGTCGTCTGGTCCAGTGCTGCCCAGGGGCACTTAAGAAAACTGCAGCTTGCCCAAAACAGAGCTGCCAGGGTCGCTCTGGGCTGCTCATATAGATCTAGTGTAAATGAGATGCACACCACCTTACGTTGGCTGAAGGTGCAGGAAAAATTAAATTTGAGTCTTCTGTGTTACATGCATAATGCTATTTTTAAAAGTAATCCCACATTTTTTGTAGAAAAACTAAAGTACAGTGGGTATTGTCATCATCATGTAACAAGGCAGGTCAGCTCTGGTGATTTGGTTGTATCCTTCTCAAAGTCAAACTGCATGAGGCGAACAGTGCTGTTTAGATCTTCAGCAGCATGGAACCAGCTGTCAGCGAGGACAAGGCAAATAAGTAATAAATATTTGTTTAAAAAGACTTTAAAACAAATGTATATGACTTGTATGGAGTGAGCATGGCTTGTTTGAACTTATACTTGTTGGAGTTAATTGTATTGTTGGACTGAAAACACTGTATTTTGTAATGTCGGTCTGATGTATATAATTATTATGTCAATTGATTTTAATGCCAATGGACCCCAGGAAGACTAGCAACCACTTGTGGAAGCTAATGGGGTTCCAAATAAATAAATAAATAAATAAAATAAATAAGTTTTCAGCAAATATAGCATTTTCAAAACAATCCAAAGCTAACATGGTGATCTAAATATGTTACATATCTTTAAAGTTCCACACGAATTAAGTCTACAACTTCACTGTCGAAAATTAACTTCTGTCAAAGCTCTACAGGCCTCTTTTTCATTACGAGTCAAATATAAACAATGCATGCTGCTCTGAATGAAACGAATGTCTGTGCAAGTCTGATATGGATTAAGGCATCTTTTGTACAAGTCTGAAACAACTACAACAATACAACGCCTCAGGAAACGAGATCGACAGCAAAGAGATTGCGAATTAGAACACAGAAGAAAGTGCAGACGCCTTCGCCACTATAGCACTGTGACTATAGCATTGTGTCTGCTGCGTTCAGATAATTCCCCAAAGTGAGTGAATGACAGCATCGGGAGGCAGGTTCCATGAGGCGGAGAAGAGCTGGGGCTGTCTGCAGAGGTGAGCTGTGGATTGCATTGTCATTCATAGTGAGTAGTCTGTGCCCCTGGTCTTATCTCGCTCTGTCTGCAGGGCTCTGATCGTCCTCCTGCGCCGTGAGAAATAGTCCCATTAGCGAGGGCACAGGAGGCGAGAGGTGGATGACGTTCAAAGGGGACATTGCGTTATTCAGATGTTTAAGTAGCCTCTATAATCCCAGAGTTGAGTCACTGCTTGGATAACTTTTTTGAGTACAGAACCTCATCTCTATCATCCAAAAATTCAAACAGTCAGTGAAGTTAAATATCTGGATGAAAATTTCAAATTTATCAATCACACAAAATACTTAATGAAGAAGATTAAAACTAGTAGTAATTGCTTTTGTTTCATGCATAAAGATATAACGCTCCAGACTTCAAAACTATTCATGAACACAATGATCTTCTCAGTTCTATCTTATTGTATCACCTCATGGTCCCAGACCTCCTCATCCACTCTGAAACCTCTGTTCATTTTACAAACTGACCCTTAAGGTCCTGGACAAAACATCCAGACACTGGCACCATTGCAAAATTTTAAAGTTTGAGTGTTTTTTATGTCTCATTTAGTTCCTGTTGATTCTCAGGATGCTCACGAGTTCCTGATGGCACTGATGGACCAGATCCAGAGCTTCGCTCCCATCCTGGACATCTTTGCTTTCAGTCTGGAACAGGCCTATGTCTGCCCAATGAAGCAGCACCTGATGTTTCAAAAGAAGAACATCAGGACCTGTAAAAGGTATGGACAGGCACTTCTAAACTGTGATCGATACATGTACTTTTCACATTTGTCTCCTTCACATCAGATTGATAATGAAACTGTATCTGCTGCTGTATCTTCACCAAATGCTCTGACCTGTTTATGTGTTTGATGTAGGTGTGCTCGGGGATCTTCCAACATGGAGGACTTCATGGTCCTCTCTTTAGACCTGTCGTCTGGCGGCTCCATCAAAAACCTCCTGGACCACCAAATGATGGTATGTGCTCAGTTTATCTACAAATTCATTTTATTCACTTGTATTTTAACAGTACAGTAACAGAAACATAATCCAACTTCAGGAAACAGAGCTGGAGTACAGGTGTGAGTGTGGAGGCACACTCTCTGGGCAGACCCAGTGTATCGCCACTCTGCCAAAGTAAGTCTGCACAATAAACAATGGGATTTGAAATGTTAAAAATCTTTAATCTTAACTCTTCCTGCAGTGTCCTCATTCTCCATCTGAAGACATTCAGCTATGACCCTCAGTGGAGGATGAAGAAAGTGATGCGCCACATCCAGCTGGATGACCATCTAGTCATACCATCCAAACAGGTAAACATTCAAATCTTTATTATATATTATATTGTACAGAGTGAAAGTTAAAAAAATAAGTCATGTTATATTGATTGATGGATTTCTTTTTGCCTTTTTCAGGGAGCTGGATGTTTCAAACTGGTCAGCATCATTTCACATTTGGGAGCCTCAGCTGACCAAGGTATGATACTTTCTTTAATGAAAATATCTCAAGAAATATATCATATTTGGTGTTACCTTGTACTACTATCTCAATGTGTGTGTTATAGGACATTACATCTGTGATGAGCTTGACCCAGAAGATCCCCTGCAGTCCAGAGAAACATGGCTCACTTTTGACGACCGTCACGTGACCAAGACGAGCCTAAAGAAAACTTGCCGAAGAAGGTCCAGCTCGGCTTATATCCTTTTCTGCGAGCTGCAGGCATAGAGGAGATATACTGGAGGGGAGGTATACAGGAGATATACCGGGGTAGTATACAGGAGAGAATGCACCTCTCAGAAAAGAGATGAGGTCTCTCCTTTGATATGAATGTATGAATATGTGAATTCACCTTTCCCATAGATTAAAAAGAAAAACTCTGGTCAGCGATGTGGTATCTAATGACCACACACAATTAGCCCAAAGCCGAGGAAAATGTCCCGATGTTCTGTTGAAGTGAGATACCAGCAGCCGGGATCAACAGTGACATCCATCGATTCACGTGACTCAGAGGTACGGCATGTAACTCTCACATAAGCGCACATATTGCTGAAAATATTGTTAATGTATAGTTCTACCTGTACTGTACCATCTAGTTTTGCAGTTAACAGTATGTTTTTGAAATAAATCAAATGCTTTGTTTTCACAGCTCCCCTTGGACCCCAGAGACTGCCGGATGCTGTTTCGGATGGAAGTGTCGGACGTGTTGGGGACCGGTAAGTTTGAGAACACAAGTGAACCCTGTAGACATTTTTCCCAAAATGCTGTGAGACGTGTCCTGATCATAAATGTTGTTGTGTTTGATGCAGAACGCTCAGATATTTGGCGATTTCCAGCAACGAGCAAGTTTGAACTGATGGACAAAAGAAAGATCTAAACTGGTCTAGACCTGTTCAGGCCTTTCTTAGTTTGAGTGTTTTTTATGTCTCATTTAGTTCCTGTTGATTCTCAGGATGCTCACGAGTTCCTGATGGCACTGATGGACCAGATCCAGAGCTTCGCTCCCATCCTGGACATCTTTGCTTTCAGTCTGGAACAGGCCTATGTCTGCCCAGTGAAGCAGCACCTGATGTTTCAAAAGAAGAACATCAGGACCTGTAAAAGATATGGACAGGCACTTCTAAACTGTGATCGATACATGTACTTTTCACATTTGTCTCCTTCACATCAGATTGATAATAAAACTGTATCTGCTGCTGTATCTTCACCAAATGCTCTGATCTGTTTATGTGTTTGATGTAGGTGTGCTCAGGGATCTTCCAACATGTAGGACTTCATGGTCCTCTCTTTAGACCTGTCGTCTGGCGGCTCCATCAAAAACCTCCTGGACCACCAAATGATGGTATCTGCTTAGTTTATCTACAAATTCATTTTATTCACTTGTATTTTAACAGCACAGTAACAGAAACATAATCCAGCTTCAGGAAACAGAGCTGGAGTACAGGTGTGAGTGTGGAGGCACACTCTCTGGGCAGACCCAGTGTATCGCCACTCTGCCAAAGTAAGTCTGCACAATAAACAATGGGATTTGAAATGTTAAAAATCTTTAATCTTAACTCTTCCTGCAGTGTCCTCATTCTCCATCTGAAGAGATTCAGCTATGACCCTCAGTGGAGGATGAAGAAAGTGATACACCACATCCAGCTGGATGACCATCTGGTCATCTCATCCAAACAGGTAAACATTCAAATCTTTATTATATCTTATATTGTACAGAGTGAAAGTTAAAAAAATAAGTCATGTTATATTGATTGATGGATTTCTTTTTGCCTTTTTCAGGGAGCTGGATGTTTCAAACTGGTCAGCATCATTTCACATTTGGGAGCCTCAGCTGACCAAGGTATGATACTTTCTTTAATGAAAATATCTCAAGAAATATATCATATTTGGTGTTACCTTGTACTACTATCTAAACGTGTGTTTTATAGGACATTACATCTGCGATGAGCTTGACCCAGAAGATCCCCTGCAGTCCAGAGAAACATGGCTCACTTTTGACGACCGTCACGTGACCAAGACGAGCCTAAAGAAAACTTGCCGAAGAAGGTCCAGCTCGGCTTATATCCTTTTCTGCGAGCTGCAGGCATAGAGGAGATATACTGGAGGGGAGGTATACAGGAGATATACCGGGGTAGTATACAGGAGAGAATGCACCTCTCAGAAAAGAGATGAGGTCTCTCCTTTGATATGAATGTATGAATATGTGAATTCACCTTTCCCATAGATTAAAAAGAAAAACTCTTGTCAGCGATGTGGTACCTAATGACCACACACAATGGAAATAAGTGACCTTACATTTTTCCATTTACAATTGTACAGACCAAACAAAGCAAAACTCTCCAGTTTTACAACATATTTCTTTGGATTAGAGACATTTTGTGATTGTACTTTATACCTTAGTTATGTAAAATTTACACTCATTTATAGAAGTATGCATAGTTCATTTTGACAGTCGTATTATGCTATCAAATAGGGCTCTGACTAAAGGAAGCACATTCTGATAAGTCGATTGAGCCATCAAATAATGCTCCCACTGAAGAATCACCATTATTCACTCATTTAGATGATTATGGGCAGAGGCAGCAAATCTTGACTATATCTACTCCCACATAGTGCGTCCGCAAGAGGGCGCACACCTTACCTTTGCGATACTGGCGACATTGAAGATGGGACAATTCTTACAATTCAATTTTATTCATATAGGGCCAATAACAATGGACTTGTCTCTTTGTCATGATGGATGAGGACAGGAAAAGGGACATCAGAATCATTATAACAAACATTTATTATCTGTAATGCCTGTAGTGGGGCACATGGGACCTCCATTAAAGCCTTTAACACAGGCATGTCCAAACTCCGGCCCGGGGGCCAAATGTGGCCCTCAGACCAGTTGTTTTGGCCCTCAGGCTTCCAGGTAAATTGGCCCATACAACCACAAGTAGGATTTTTTACTGCATGTTTTTGAAATATACCTTGATCAAGCAAATGTCGTGTGTCCTTTTGAGGGTCTAAGCATGAAAAAAGTCTAGTGGGTCATGATATAAATGAACAGATTTGTATTACTCACTGTTTCAACCATCAGTCCATGGCCCTCGATCGGCCCTCACGCCGGTCTGTGTTTTAATATGTGGCCCTTGATGAAAAAAGTTTGGACACCCCTGCTTTAACACCTCTTCAGGGTGCGTCTTGATAGGCGTGATGTCTCGACGGGCATTCAGACTGTAATAGCACTTGGCGGTCCTGTGCATGTGCTGGTAGTTCAAATTGACAGGATACCAGAATTTTATTTCAAAGCTGTTGATGACACTTCATAAACCCCCGGTCTATGTAAATAAAAAATATTTACTTGTGTATAAATAGTGTAAAGCCATTTGTAAGTTTATTCGATTTTTTTGGCCACCACTAAATGTGAAACCTGTCCTCCCCTCAGTTGGATGTTTTCAGAAGCTCTCATTAGAATTTCCAAAACAGGACAGAACAGACTAAGAAGAAAAGTGAACAACATGTGATGGAATACACTGTGATGGGCTTGACCCCCACAGCCCACTGGAACATGGCTCTGTTATAACGACTAACATCGTCCAACTTGTCCAAGTCATCTGCTGAGAACAGAGGTCGTATATACTTTTGTTGGACAGAGTGCATCCTGGATGTGTCTCTATTCTCTCTATTTGAGCTCACATGGATGAACCCCATTAGAAATGACCTGCCTCCTTTCACTGCTTTATTCCAGGTGAATCTGTTGGATCTGCACCACCAGGTAGTGAGGCCTGTACAGGAGAGAGCACCTTTGCCCTCAATGGGTGTGATTTAGCCTTGCAGAGATTGAAGAATCATCTTTAGTGAAATTGGATTTGACCAGAGGGTCTTTGGCTGTGGTAATATCCAGAATGTCTGGAGCTCAGAAGCTTGGACTATAGTCTTAAGACTTTGGTGAAAGCTTCACTGTTTGAATTTACTTATGTTTTTTAGGTACTCTATAGACCCCTTAAAATGCATTGTCATCTTGCTTTTACTGGTGGTAAAATTAACTAGAGCATACACATTTTGAATGAATAATTTCAAGCTTTTAGCAAAAAACTATTTTGAATTTCCAGGAAAGAAGAACTTTTGTTCTGCTGCTGCACTGACAGCGGAGATCGAGCTCCACAGTTCAGAACAAACAGGAAAGGGAGAGCTCATCAGAACCCTGATAATCTCCAGTGATTCTTCCTTTGAACTCGTCATTTCAGGTCCCTCAAACACAGAAGAAGAACGCTTTCATATAAAAGTTTAATAAATTATTTGATTATTTAATATTAATTAATGGGATGTGCTAGTTTTTCCTGTGGTGGTGGTGTAGTGGTGAGCATAGCTGCTGTGAAAGCAGCTGACCCAGGTTCGAATCCTGGCCATCACACAGTACTGGTACTATCCCAATAAGGCTGTGCATGTGTGGAGTTTGAGGAGGCTTTAAAGTGATCAAATGAAATTTAAAAATAATAAATGCCTTACTCTCAATTTAGGGGCAAGTCGAGTTCAGGAATAGTCCAAAGTTAAACTTTGCCTCACCCTACTCCCTTGCCATCATGGAAATAATTAGTTTAATGCTATATTGAGGAACAGACCAGGTAAAAGCAACAGCATCTCCATTACAAGCACATGGTGCACTCTCCAGCAGAAAAACACATAACTTCATCACAACTTTTGTTGTGATAAAATGAAAGATAAGAGCTCTAAGTGCAGAAGACAAATTATACGGGTACCATGGGGTTTTATAATCTACAGTTGTAGTTCATATTTCAATCTTGGTAAAGCCACAGTATGTAACTATTCAGCCAAAAAATACAGTTGTGTTGCTATGCCAAAAAGTCAAGGGTTAAACTACATTCTACCAGGGCCATGAGGGTAACTATACTATATTATACTGAAACAAAAATGTATAGGCTTGGCAAGGCAAGTTTATTTGTACAGCACAATTCATACACAAAGTAATTCAAAGTGAATTACAGAAAAAGAGACACATTAAAGTCATAATACAAACAAATCAAAACATAACCATTAAATTAAAAAGCGCGACATTAAATGAGAGCGAATGGCGGAGAGTGTGGACCAATATTCAATTAACTTTCAACGTTGGGAATATATCTCATAATCTGCTCATGCTAAGGCAGGGGTCTCCAACCCTTTTCTCCCGGTGAGCTACATTTACAAAATGAAAATGCCGAAGAGCTGCTAATTTTAGCATTCACAAGAAATTGAGGATAGGAAATAGGGATGATGAAAACTAAAAAAAATGACCACCGAGCCTCGTTAACCAGTTAAAATCAGTTAACCATTCAGTTTAAAATCTATTCTAAATCTAATCACTATTTGAAATAACATCCATAACGCTGGCTCTCACATGTGACAGCGCTGAAGATAAAGGTGTTAGTCAAGTGTTAGAAGCTCATTTGAAAAATCGCGTGGCTGATTTCAGAAAATGAGCGCTCCAAAGAGCTTATAGCCTACAGAGCACAAGTCTGACAATGCCACATGAAGCATTTATACACGGACATGCACGTAAGGCTCAGTTTAACCACAATATGCACAAAACTGCCTTTTGCCTACACAACAAAAGCACTTCTGTGGCAACTCAAACTACTCACTCATAAGGCACTAAAGCCTGTAGAGATAAACATGAACACAGAGAAAGCACTCGGCCGTGCAGAGTAAGCACGGTTAGCATAGTTAGCATGGTTAGCATAGTTAGCACGGTAGGTTGGCTTTTCTCACCTGTAGAAGAGGCTGGAGGGAGTCATATTTTGAAGTGAAAAGGGGCGTGTCAGTGCATGACGCCTCCAAGTTGAATGGATAAACAAACAAACAGCAACGAGACCTCGCGCCACCTAAAATGTGCATTTAGGACATTGTAGGCATTGTGCATTGTAGGACACATTAGGCGGAGGTGCACTTTCCAGAAGAAACATCAACCGTGATACCGTTCTGAACCAGGAGGAGTAAATCAGGACTGAACTAGGACTGAACCAGGACTGATCCCAGATCTGGCAATGGCTGTGCTTGGCCCCGTGGGGCGCGGAGCTCTGCGCAGTTTGAAATTTGAGTCGTCTTGCTCCAGGATTTGATTCGTCATCGGGAAAAGGTGCAACATCTAGATGAATATCTGAAGCTGAGTGGTTGAAGAGGTTCAACAGCATAACAATTTGAGAAAACTTTTTTTTTTTTTTTTTTTTAATCTCCCTGTCAGCAAATGCACACCGTTCCCTCTGCATGTTTTTCACAAATAAAAGTGTATTTCTGTGAAGTATGCCTATCAGCATTGCCATGTTTGCTTCACCTTTGATCCGCCCAAACCACAACGCTGCCCAGTGATGGGTCTGACTGGAGAACGACTGGTCTGTCAACGTAAGAACGTCACAAGAAGCCTTCAGTTTTCTTCAGTATCTACTACACCTGCACATGAAGCTACAAACAACAAACATGGATCCTGTAGCCCTATAAAAGAGTTTGACCATCCACAAGCTCAGCAGCAATGTTCCATGATGTTGCCAACTTGTTTTGCAGTCAATGCTTGATCCAGCTTGAGACGTTTGGAAGGTACTTTGTAAAATCAAAAGTTCAGGCCATTGTCACAGGATTTGAGAGAAAATCTTGATTCCCCTTTGTGAGGTGGTAGTTTGGATGGTTTGCCTGTCATTGTCCCAGCTATCCCACAGACAATAGAAAGAAATGGTACGCCGTCATCCTCCAGGGACTCATACCAGGGACTGCTCCTTTTGATTTTGACAAGTGCCACAATGATTCAACGTACAGTTTAACTTTCACTCCAGTCTTCAATGCATGTTTGAGCCGCTTACGCATCCACGTTCAACACTTCTTTGGTCAGCTGATGAAACAAATATGAAGCACGCCTGTGTAGCGCTCCATAACTTCTGTGAAATGCAGACAAGGGAACCCCTTGAAGAAGCAGCATGAAGTACCCACTCTGTCCCCTGCAGAGCACATCTGGGGGCCTCAGTGGCTCATATCAACAGAAATCAATAATGCACAGAGAATAGTCAGAAGTCTGCTTGTGGTGCGAAATGAAATATGCTTTATTTCTGAACTTTGCAACTCACATATGATGAGCTTGTCAACCGTTGTTCAGTTCTTTTACACAAACACGTACATTTTAAATAATACTTTTACATTTCAGTGTTTGAATAGACAATAATAACAAGTAACAAATGCATCAACAACACAGGTTTGATGCAAAAATATGATCTTTTCTAAACACACATGTATCCTCCAGTGAAGTATTTACATCTTAGTAGAGGTCTCACCACTTGGTCTGTGATTATTCATCCGTAACGCACTTTCTGCTGATTTAAATACTGATTTGATTGTTAGAAGTGGATATTGTTAGGATAAATAACAAGGCTTAGCTGTTTTGTATAACCACTTCTATAGTTCATCGTTGTACCGAGGTTATTTGAGGATAAGGGCTTTGATCACAGCTGTCAGACTCATAGATATACGTCCAGACAAATGTATGATATTCCAATCTATCTAATAACAAACTAACTAAATAGGACAAGAACCACTGATAGGGATGATGTCATGACTTGTAATCCAGATAACACCCCAGATGGAGTGTGATTAGACTGTGCAATGTGCCAAGAGGCCTGGCTAGCTAATATTGGAATAAGTAAATTATCTGGCCTTTATTTCTGTTTCAAGTCTATTTTTTTTATCTAAACTCAAACTAATGAACACGAAAGGCTGTTTTCCTCAACAATATTAATCATTTTCACACTGCCATCTGGACCTATAACCACCAACACCACTTATCTGAAATGTGACAACTAGGGGTGTAACAATAACCGAAATATGGCGATATCGTATTGTCAAAGGTCTCACAATAATATGGTAGAGCATCACAATATATCAAATCACAAGTGTCTTTGCTTAAATGAATAGTTCTGATGCAGAAAAAAAACAGAGGGAACTACATAGACCATGATCCTTTGCTCCGTTTCAGTGCAGATTACATGAAGAAATAACTGTTCTAAGCACTTTGAAATCTTCATTCTTTGGATTAAGTCTTGTGAAGGCATTTTTAGAGGAAAAAGTAGCAGATTCACAGTTTTGTGCCTCCACAAAATATTGTAGTAAATATTGTACGGTGAGATGTATATGGTGAAAATATGGTACAGAGAGATTTGGATATTGTTACATCCCTAATGACAATAAATGTACCAAATGACTGGTCAAAGCATTTTATAATGTCTGTCTTGTTATTATGTAGAATATCGCGATATCACGATATTACGATATTATGTAGAATATCAAAATATCATGAGCCTCCCACCATATCGTGAGGTTTCCCACGATATCGCAATAACTATCATACCATGAGGTTAATACCGTGAGGTTATCATATCATGAGACTTGGATATCATTACACCCCTAGTGACAACTCATCCTGTTGCTTACGTTTGGCTTGTTCTGATCTATGTTATTATGTTGTTTTCTCATCAAAAACATGCCCAGAGTTGTGTTTTAGTTCATTCACACATGTTTAACACACAAACTCTAAGTATTTAGGCTCTTTCAAATGGAAAACACTCCACCTAGTGATGTCATACGGTAATATAGGAAGTGCTCCACTGTGTTTTTAATGTCAATCTCACCTTCACTAGTATAATTTTCATTACTTCAGCCTTGTATTTGCCCGTCTTTACTTAACTAAAGTTAAAAGGTAGATGTTTGAAACTTGAAAACTACTACTACATGACATCACAAGGTGGAACAGAGTATTTTGAGTTTTGGAGATGTAGACAGACTAATAATTCAGGATTACTTAAGCGTGTGAATGAAACAAAACACAACTCCAGGCATGTATTTGTTGAGATAACAATATAACATAGCTATCAAGAGCACATTTTGTGTAATGAATTTGAACTCCTTGCTCATGTTTTATTAGGCCTGATTAAACTGTACTTAATATAAAGTAGAGGGTGACCAGATTTCCTTATTTACCCCGTCCCAGTCCCAGTTTTAAGCCCTGTGTCCCCTGTCCCAGCAGATTTATAAAAAACTATAGATTTTTCCCAATTTTATACAAGAAATTTCCCAGGTGTCCCTATTTTTTTCCAATTTGATACCAGCCAACAGTAAAGAGAGGCATAAACTGTCGCTTATTTCGATAAAATACAAGAAAAGCTGCTTAAAAATTACCAAAAAACTAAGAAAATGTGACTATACTGATTCATGTTTGTCATGAATGGGTCGAGTACAGAACAGTTTTCCTTAATTACGCACTCCATTCACAATTTTATTATTACCAACCACAGCAAACCAATGGTGTCCCAGTTTTTGATTTTGAAAATCTGCTTGACCTAATAAAGTAGTATCTAAAAGGTATCGCCACACACCTGGTAAAGTCAGTGTTCGGGGACTGGCTCATGCGTGCTAAGTGGTGTGTCAGCTCCAATCCAGGCTGCTGCAGGTGGAATACCTGTTTATCTCATCAACAGAGTCAAGCTAACCGCCCCCGACCACCACACATTTGTTTTGTGTCACCTCTGCACAAGATGGATCACCTGCTCTTGCAAATCTACTTAACTCTTTCTCCCCCAGCCTGTTTGGAAACCGGGGGCATGTAGTCCGACCAGACATCTCCCTGGGCATTGTAAGGCTTTCAAATAACTGCTTTATGTGTGTGTGTGTGTGCGTGCATGTTATAAAACAATAAATATTTTTAGCCACTTTAAGCTTGCACTGTGCCACTTTTCTGCTTGTGTCCATGGGGATGTCATTGCATTGCTTGGAATGTTCAATGGTGTGACAATAAAGTTCCAATATTACGCAAAATTGACTCATGAGCTTTAAAGGGGACTCTGACACGTTTGAAGCTAAAGTCCCTTGCTAGAGGTGGTTGAATACTGTCAGAAGCCAAAAAACGGCACAGATCAGTGTTGCTTCGGCGGAGATCTCACTGTGGCAGTGAGTCTGTCAAGGCAACAAACTAGTGTAGTGATGTTCTTAACTTCCACGTAAAAGCCATTTTGCACACTGAAAAAGCTTAACACCACTTTAACCCATCTTACAACAACCATGAGTCTAAAACAAAAGACTATGCCTGGCTCACTCATTAGTGGTCTGGAAACGCTATAAAAGCATCCTTACACTTACCTTTGTTAATTTCCCACTGCGCATGCGAAAGCCCTAAAGACCCGATTGCCAACTTCAGTGGCGGCAAGCAGCGAGTAGCCTCCAGAAGCAACAAGTGAGGATCGACTACTGACTGTAAATAACAATAGAAACTGAAAGTCGTTGAAAGAAAATGGTTTGGGAATGTATTTTTTTAAAGCGTTTTTCAAAAAATATAATTCCCTCATAAATACATGGGATTAGAAACGACATCGGCAATCGAGTCTTTTGAGCTTTCGCATGAGCAGAGGGAACTCAACAGAGGGAAGTGTAAGGCTGCTTAGAAAGTTGTTTTATAACGTTTCCAGACACTAATGAGTGAGCCAGGCAGAGCCTCGTGGCTGTTGTAAGATGGGTTAAAGTGGTGTTAAGCTTCTTCGGTGTGATGCAAATTGGCGTTTTACGTGGAAGTTAAGAACTTGCCCCCATCACTACGCAGGTTTGTTGCCTTGACAGACTCACTGCCACAGCGAGATTTCCACTGATCTGTGCTGTTTTTTGGCTTCTGACAGTATTCGACCACCTCTAGCAATGGACTTTAGCTTCAAATGTGCCCGAGTTCCCCTTTAAGTTCCTTTTTAAGCAGTGTTAGAATGTTGCTACTTTATCAAAAACATGCCTGGAGTTTTTTTTTTTGTTTGTTTGTTTCATTCACACATGTTTGAATCATCCTATTACTAGTTTGTCTGCATCTCAAAAGCTCAAGTTACTCTGTTGCTCCTTGTGATGTCATGTAGTGGCAGTTTTCAAGTTTGCAGCTCAATTTTACCTTTTAGTTCAGTGCCTTTTAGTTCATGAGCAATTCCAGATCTGAAATAATCATTCTAGTGAGGTGTATGGAGCACTTCCTGTATTACCACATGACATCACAAGGTGAAACAGAGTGGAACACAGCCTCATTTCTTTGTTTTATGTATAATTTACGTAGCATCTGTCTGAGTTTGTTATTTATATAGTATTTAAAGGCACTAACCCAGGCTGTATCCCTTCTTACAATAATGGATTGAGTTGACCCGTCAGCTTTAGTTGCATCGATAGTTGGTTTTGGATCTTGAAACGTCTTTCCGAGTTTCCAGTGCACGTAGAGGACACGTGGGTGGCTTGAAAACATCTTTGCAGTTTGTATACAATTTATTTTTCTGTCGAGATCAGCAGCCCTCGGCAATAGGACTCCACGAATATGAGTAGGACGGGAGCAACCTGAGCAGCAGTAATTTAGTCGAGTCAAAATCGCTCGCTTTGACAGAACTTGACGAAGACGAGCGGATACGGAGCCGTGTCCTGTCTCCCCGGTTTCAGAGGGCGTGATTGACAGGAGGATTAACCAATCAGAGCGACGCGTGGTTGGTTTCCGTCAAAAACAAACTGCTTGTTAAAAAAAAAAGAGGAAAAAAGAGGAAAAAAGACTACATAGGATTGAGAAACAGCTCAGACTTTTGTACAATCAACAATTAAAGCACCAAACAATTTCTTCTACTTATCTCAGGTAGAAGAAGTTACAGATTTTGTTTTGAAGGTTACGAGAATTTTCATGTGGGGATGTCTTCCGCATTTGAGATACACATGCAAACAATACACTATTATCACAACAGCAGGAAGTGCAGAGATGTTGAGTCTCGTAACTTCCGGTCTTGTTCACTCACTTGTGACATCGATATATTAGAGAGATTTGTAAAGTTTTGCTGTAGATGTTCATAGATTAAATGTCAACAATTTAAACTGCACAAATCTCAGTCTGAGTGAACGTTATTTATGTTTTATTCATGACCATAACATTAGTTTTGCTCAGTAGTTCACTGATGCTCGTCGTTGTTCACCTTTAAGTTTTCGTCTTTCTTCCCTTGATCGTTGTGGATAAATTCTTCATGGACAGAATCTGTTCTTTGTCGACCTTGTTGGATGAAGATTTGGTGTTGGGGCAGATTTATGAAGCTGGTCAAAAATATGCAACACTTTTCCACAGGGATTTTGCCAGAGAAAAGCACTGACTGGAAGTTGCACGTCTCAACATCACGGCAATTCCTGCTGTTGTGATAATCGTCTATTAGAGGATTTTCACGCTCTTTGGTACGATTCTAATCCTTTTTGGATTCGAACAGAATGGAGAAGGGACTGGTAGGTCAGGTAAACAATGGTCTGAAACTGGAATTTTTTGATCAAAGGTGGAAAAATAAAGTCAACACATTTAATCAATATAAACATCTGCGCTACGCCAAGGACACAGAACCTCAAGTTTCTCTTTGTCTGTGAACACTGTGAAAGTCACGCTGATCCCATCAAGGACAATTACGCCGTGTTCTTGTTGTCAATATATCTGTGCATGATTAGAAAACAACAATGAAGTCGACAGTACATTGGAAGTGCTGGGGCATAAATTTAAAGTTTTGGGGTGAGAGTGGGAACGCTTGGCAGATGCTTTCGCCATAGAAACAAATAGGAGGTACGTTGTGTTGTCAGGATGGAAAAATTTCAAACTCGACTTGGATACGATGATAAGAAAAAAACACTCAGCGTTAAATAGTAGTACTTTCTTTTGTATTACCATCTGTGTAATCTCTCACTAGTCCAAGTAGGTTCTATAGTGGTCCATCATTCGTCTATCTGCTCTTATACTTGTGATACAGCTCAAGATTATTCTAAAGCGACTCAGAAAAGGTTAATTTCTGAAGTGCTCAAATGAGTCTAGTTTCAATACTGGTTTTAGTATTGATTAGTATCTGTTTTTCCTTTTGACAACCCTACATTCTTGCATTATATGGCCGTAGACACATAGAGATTTATGACATTATTATTATAATTTTTTTATACATTTATTTATCGGGTCAAGTTATTTAGACCAAGCAATATACAAAAAACACACATACATACATATATATATATATACATATCATATGAGGTGGGCAGTAGCGTAAAGGGTCTTGCCCAAGGACCCACACTGGTTTCGCTCCTAATGCCCTTGGGGGTGGATTTGATCCCGGGTCCCCCATGGGAAAGTCCAGTGACTAACCCATTGAGCTAACCAGCCGCTTAATAAACAGCTACGCCCTGCCAGTGATCAGAAACCCAGCAGGAACCATAAGTTGGCCAAAGGAGGAGATACAGACCACAGATGTTAAGACACGAAAGCTCCTGACCTGCATGGAGGGTTCCATCCCAAGTCCAGCACCCTGAGACTGTACACGAGCCGGAAGGAAGGAGGCCGAGGACTAGTGAGTGTGGGAACCACTGTCCAGGATGAAACATCCAAGCTCCACAAGTACATCAGTGACAAGGCCCAGACTGATGACGTGCTCAGAGAATGTCTCAGACAGTGGGGCGCAGAGGAAGAGGTGCTGGAGGGACCATCATGGCAGGACAAACCCCTACATGGGGCGTACCACCGGAACATAACTGAAGTGGCTGATATCAAGAAATCCTACCAATGGCTGGAGAGGGCTGGTCTGAAGGACAGCACAGAGGCACTCATCCTGGCTGCACAGGAGCAGGCCTTGAGCACCCGAGCAATAGAGGCCCAGATCTACCACACCAGACAAGACCCAAGGTGTAGGCTGTGCAAAGAAGTGCCTGAGACAGTCCAGCACATAACTGCAGGGTGTAAGATGCTGGCAGGGAAAGCGTACATGGAGCAACATAACCAAGTAGCGGGCATAGTGTACAGAAACATCTGTGCAGAGTACGGGCTGGAAACCCCAGGATCAAGGTGGGAAACGCCTCCAAAGGTTGTGGAGAATGAGCGGGCCAAGATCCTGTGGGACTTCCAAATACAGACTGACAGAATGGTGATAGTGAACCAACCAGACATCGTGGTTCTGGATAAGCGGGAGAACCAAGCCGTGGTGGTGGACATTGCAATACCGAGCGATGGCAATGTCAGGAAAAAGGAACACGAGAAACTAGAGAAATACCAGGGGCTCAAAGAAGAGCTGGAGAGAGCCTGGAAGGTGAAAGCATCGGTGGTGCCTGTGGTAATTGGAGCACTCGGGGCCGTGACCCCCAAACTAGAGGAGTGGTTGCAGCAGATCCCAGGAAGGACAACAGACATCTCAGTCCAGAAAAGTGCAGTACTGGGAACAGCAAAGATACTGCGCAGAACTCTCAAGCTCCCAGGCCTCTGGTAGAGGACCCGAGCTGATGAGGGTGAGAGAGACCAACCACCGTGGAAGGTGAGAAATGCGTTTTTTTTTTATATATATATACTGTATATACTGTATATACTGTACATACATATACATACACTACCGTTCAAAAGTTTGGGGTCACTTAGAAATTTCCTTATTTTTGAAAGAAAAGCACTGTTTTTTTCAATGAAGATAACTTTAAACTAATCAGAAATACACTCTATACATTGCTAATGTGGTAAGTGACTATTCTAGCTGCAAATGTCTGTTTTTTGGTGCAATATTTACATAGGTGTATAGAGGCCCATTTCCAGCCTAGATACGCTATAAACCTGCTCAAAGGAAGGTCTGTTTGAGTATCTGGAGCATCACATTTGTGGGGTCGATTAAACACTCAAAATGGCCAGAAAAAGAGAACTTTCATGTGAAACTCAACAGTCTATTTCTTGTTCTTAGAAATGAAGGCTATTCTATGCAAGAAATTGCCAAGAAACTGAAGATTTCCTACAACGGTGTGTACTACTCCCTTCAGAGAAAAGCACAAACAGGCTCTAACCAGAGTAGAAAGAGAAGTGGGAGGCCTCGCTGCACAACCGAGTAAGAAGACATTAGAGTCTCTAGTTTGAGAAATGGATGCCTCACATGGTCACAATGGTCCTCAACTGGCAGCTTCATTAAATAGTACCAAAACGCCAGTGTCAACATTTACAGTGAAGAGGCGACTTCAGGATGCAGCTTCAGGGTAGAGTGACAAAGGAAAGGCCAAATCTGAGACTGGCCAATAAAAGAAAAAGATTAATATGGGCAAAAAACAGACATTAGACAGTGGAAGATTGGAAAGTGTTATGGACAGACCCCACTGAGCTGTTGTGGAGCAGCTTGACCGTCTGATACACAAGAAGTGCCCATCCAGCTAATCCAACCTGTGGGAGAAGCTTCCAGAAGCGTGGGGTGAAATTTCTCCAGATCCTTCAACAAATTAACAGCTAGAGGCCAAAGGTCTGCAATGCTGTAATTGCTGCAAATGGAGGATTCTTTGACGAAAGCAAAGTTTGACGGAAAAAAAAATATTATTTCAAATACAAATCACTATTTCTAACCATGTCAGTGTCTTGACTATAGTTTATTCATTTTGCAACTCATGGGGGTAAATAAAAGTGACTTTTCATGGAAAACACAAAATTGTCTGGGTGACCCCAAACTTTTGAACAGTAGTGTATACATACATACATATCCCACCCTACTAACCCCACCCTTAAAACTTAAACCACCGCCTCAACCATTAAATCATCAAATGCAGTGTTTTTGATTAAAAGAAACTGAGCTGATTTTTAAGTGACTAATAATCTTTGTTTTTTCAAGTTTTTGTTTTGTTTTTTCTCCTTAAAGTTGCACTGTGTAATGGCTGGAGGGTCCGTCACCTGCTTGTCTCCATGGAGATCTGCCTAGAATGTTCCACAATATAGCCATAAAATTATGAATCTCCATGGAGACATCCAAGCCAAATTAAAGGCTAGATTTGTGGAGAGGCGACCCAACTTACAGTAAGAACGGATGTTTTTAAAGATATTTTTGAGCAATAACAAACACCTGAACTTGGATAAATGCAAGACAGATTAGTTTAATACCAGACTGTGGACAACTAAAACAAATCATTAACATCTCCATGGAGACAAACAGGTTGCGGACCCTTCTCAGAAAAGTTACACAGTGCACCTTTAAGTAAAATCAGTGTTCAGGTAGCAACCCCCAAAAAATAACACATGAGGATATTAACTGTGTGAAAAGGCTTTGTCAGCTTTAAGGTCAGGGTCTACTTTACTGATCCGGCAGCGAAATATGCACTCTACATTTAAGCCGTGTTTAGCTGCCACAGGAACCCATCTCAGTGCACAAAGTTAACGCACAAGCCCTTGTGTTTGGCTCCAGTGTAATCATCATGGAGACCAGCAGTTATAGCCAAGAATATGGAGCCAAGTTCTGTGTTTGGATTTCTGACTCCAAGTATCAGAGCAACCAAAGAGCCAGTCTGGAGTGACAGAGGGCGCTTAGCAATGCTGTCAGTCAAACGTGTTTCTAACATTAGTTAGAGCGCCATCAGAGAACGAAGGGACCTGATGTCTGTTATTCATGGTCATATCTTAATTTATGGACACAAGAGTGAAATAAAAACACAAGGATCAGTGTAGAGTGGGTTAATTTATTTTAAGACCAAAAGTACGAGCCTGACAGCAGCTGTTACAGTGATAGAGTTGGTGGTGTCTCCATGTTCACTTCCTGTTTAAAACCTTACAGTTGTAGAGTGCTTTACTTGTCAAAGAGCGACAGTCGTCTTTATTCATTCACACCATACAGGGTAATGTAGCCACAGCTGTCCTGGGGCAGACTGATGGAAGTAAGGCGGCCTGTCTGTGCCATCAGCAGCCACTACAATGATTCACACACTCAGCACTTTCATACTTGGCCATGCAGGTGCCCAAGGACACAAAAACAGAACTTGGAGCTTATTTAGCTGGAACATTAGTCCACTGTGAATGTGCAGGCTGATGGAGAAACCCTAACACAGGGAGAACATGCAAACTCAGCACCGGACTTTAACCTGTGACTTTCTTGCTGTGAGGCAAAAGTGTTTTAGCCACTGTGGTGCCAAATATTATTACAAGCACACCTGCCTGGCTGACAGCCGAGGGACAGGAGGTGCATTCTCACTGGTTAGGTTTTAGCTTGTGCCTCATTTAAGAACACCCACGTACTGCAGTTGCTCTCTCAGCTCTCCTGTTTCATCTCTCCTCCTCTCAGATGTGTGAACGCAGACTGATTGGTTTCTAAATGCTTATGCTGGAGCATATGTTTGCCATTTGCTTTCTCAGTTTTAATGAGACTCTAAAAACAAGAATCAAACTGGAAGAGGGAGAGCAGTAGAAGTGGTGAACGTCACAGAACGTGAGGGAGAAGTTATTTACCTCAGATAATGTCATTTCTTCATGCACAAATATCAGACAGAACCATTTATTTATGATCAGTACAGCCTTATTCACTAATGAAGATAGAACTGCTATTGTTTGGGTGATGGTGTAAAAATATGAGCCTCCAAAGTGGGTAAGGCATGCCCCTCTTTGTCCTTTGGTTAGTGACTACTCGATTCTCTCAACTGGATTGAACAAAGGTTTGATTTGTCAACCTGTTTCAGTTGCGATGCTTTGACCAATAAGAATTCAATGCCACTTGTAAATGTTTCAGTGCATCTTTAATGCAAAGTTTCTATGATAAACCACTAAATGCTTTCTGTATTGCTGTAAGGCTCCACCGTTTACCATCTTATAGTGGAAAATTTTGACGATCAAACAAAGCACTAATTGCCCAAAAAAACAGGTAGGGATGGAGAACAGGTGAGGATAGTAATGTAGGTTCAGCAGATTATGAAAAAATAATAATAATCTCCATTTTGCCAGTGGGAGCAGTGGTAAATTTGAGCCATACAGAGCACAAGAACGCATCGTCACAACTACAGAGTTCACGGAAAATCAGAACTTTCCAGGCAAAGCAATAACATCTCCAGGAAGCCAAGTGGACCCAAATGTGGCCATACCGGCTCATCAAAGCCTGATCCCGTCAGATCTCAGAAGCTAAGCAGGGCCGGGCCTGGTTAGTACTTGGATGGGAGACTACTGGGATTTCCAGGTGCCACACCCAGGTCGTTGTTGAAAATGAGAATTGGTTCTCAACCAACCTACCTGGTAAAATAAAGGTTAAAAAAAAATGTAGGCACAGAACAGGGCACCAGGGATTACTGTCTGTGTTCACATAGCATTAGGGCTGGCTAATGTGATAATAATAATTAAAAAGTAGTTTTCCAATTCAATCTTCCTCCATCTTATTGAAAACACTGACGTGGACTTCAGACAGGCAGTCTGGATCACTGCAATTTTTGTTTTGTGTTGATAGGAGCAATCATCCCGAAGAAATCCACATTTTAAGTTTGGAATGAGTAATGACACTATATTAAGCCTAAATGCATGCACACGTTACCGCACATTATCTATAGCTACCACTATCAACAGAAACATGTGCGATGTTCGTGCACTAAATTAGGACTTTCACTCAAATCATGACAAGTAATAATTGTTTATTTTTCGTAACTTGGATTATAAAGATGAGAGGCACCAGAGGAGACGAGGTGAGGAGCTGCTGCTGGATCAGACTGAGGGAGGAGGGCAGACGCACACACACACACACACACACAGATACAGGCAGAGGGAAGCAGACTCTGGACTTCTTGTCAGATTGTGCAGCTTTAAGTCCAAACTTGTGAAAGGCAAGGACACTTGAGGACACGTAAAGAGACATGCTTTCACCCAATCAAGATAGTGGTGAGTCCTCTCCAGAACTACACGCTCTTACTGCTGCAGGATTGACTGTAGACCTTTCCATTAATAGAGCAGCTTTGGTTGATCTTGATGATAAGATCGCAATCTGTCAGTCTTGTGCTTTTTGGCACAGCCTTAGTTAGCCTTAGTTGCTCTTTAGGCAGGGCAGTGCTGTAGAACTATTAAATGGTCGTGTATGTGACACTGGGCATGTTTACCTCAGTGTCACTAGGGGATTATTTTGGCTAAATGTGTGTGCCATGTACAGTGAGACATGTTCTCCCTCCCATTGTCACCCACAGACACCGGCACTGTGTGTACAAACTCCTGGATTGTGTTTGTGTGATGTATTTAATGTGTGATGCTGTATAAAAAGTGGACTTGTGGCCATACTGGCTTGTCAAAGCCTGATCCCATCAGATCTCAGAAGCTCAACAGGGCCTGGTTAGTACTTGAATGGGAGACCACTGGGAATTCCAGGTGCCACAGGAGGGCGCCAGTTGCAAAAAACTGTCGTAGTGTCCTTAGGCAAAACACTTCACCCACATTGCCTAGTATGAAAGTGGTGTGTGCGTGAGTGATGGTGGTGGTCGGAGGGGCCGATGGTGCAGATTGGCAGCCTCACCTCCGTCAGTCTGCGCCAGGGCAGCTGTGGCTACAATAGTAGTTTACCATCACTGAGAGTGGAGTGAATGAATAATGATCTGTAAAGCGCTTTGGGTGTCATGAAAGGCGCTATAAAAAAAATGCAATGATTAGTTTAAGGGAGTGTGACATCACCCACAGTATTTGACTCCAGTCAAATGAAGCTCACAAGGCTAGCAGTTATAGGGGAGAATTTGGAGCGGAGAGAATTTATTTACAGACACATTTTTATTTTCTTCCATTTATCTGGAGCTGGGTCACAGGGGCAGCAGGGACTCCCAGACTTTCTTCATCCCAGACACTTCCTCCAGCTCAACCCAGGGGGATCCTGAGGTGTTCCCAGGCCAGCCCAGAGACATAGTCCCTCCAGCGTGTCCGGGATCTTCCCCGGTGGGACATTCCCGGAACACCTCCCAAGGGCTGCGTCCAGGAGGCATCAGGAACAGATGCCCGAGCCACCTCAGCTGCTTCTCTCGATGTGAAGGAGCAGCGGCTCTACTCCGAGCTCCTCCCGTGTGACTGAGTTCCTCACCCTATCTCTAAGGGAGCGCCCGGCCACTCTGTGGAGGAACCTCTTTTGATCACTTGTATCTCGATCTTGTTCTTTCGGTCATTATCCAGAGCTCATGACCATAGGTGAGGGTAGGAACGTAGATTGAGGTAAACCCTCTTCACCACAACGGTCCGATAAAGCGACTGCATCACTGCCAACGCTGCACCAATCCGCCTGTCAATCTCACGCTCCATCCTCCCCTCACTGTGAACAAGACCCCGAGATACTTAAACTCGTCCACTTGAGGCACAGACTCCTCCCCGGACAACGGCGTAATGGACAACATTGATAAATTGGAGTCAGAGACGATGGAGCCGGAAGCACGTCATTTTGGGTTTTTTTGGAACGCGGCGGCTAGCAGGTTAGCTATGTCCATTTGTATATACAGTCTATGATGTGATGTTGCATGAGTGCATATGTAGGTTTCTGTCACCTGCATTCCTCCACATAGAATCCTCAACGTGCCCCTGAAGACAAGCAATGGGCAGCTTCCTGTCAGAAAACTGACAGTGCAGCTTTATAATTTGTATTAAATGTCTGTTATTTCTTCCAAAAATGTCAGAATGTGCTGCACTGTAGCCAAGGCGAGTGGAGGAGCAGAGGGGGGCTAATGAGGCAGCAGAAGGTAAATGGCACCTGTAATGACTTTGTGATAAGAAAACAAATCCAGCAGAAGCCGTCCACACAACAGCAGCACAAAACAGAGAGGAGGGAGAGGGAGGAAGAAGGGTGGAGAGAGGGAGGATAGGAGGTGATGGGCAAAACTGGCGCTTCGAAGTGTGCACCCTTAGTCAGGGTAGAGCACGCTGGAGACATTATGGAAAAAGAAGTGCGTAGTTTGGTAAAGAAAGGGGATAAATAAACAGGCGTCCTCACATGCTCTTCCCGGGGACAGGGTTCTTAGGGACGGACCTGTTCTGTCACTTCTGGAAAATGATGGAAAAATGGGCGGGAGAGGACCACTGGAGAGGGCTGGGAATCTGCTGCCACTGCTGCTGCTGGATTGGCCGAACGCCCTACCATCCCGACCAATCTGCGGAGGCCACCTGTGGCGGGGAACATAAAAGCCACAGTTTTCTACCTGTTCAGGGCAGCTCAACATCCTGTTGCAGCTCGCCACCTTCGTTTTGTTTTTTTGGTTCTGTTGTGTCTCTTGTTGATTTGTAAAGCTGTTGTTGTTTTGAGACACTTTGTTATTTTAGTACACCTTTAGTGAGTTTGCTTGTGTTGGGTGTAGCTAGTTAGGGTTCTTGCTTTAGTGATTCCTTCTCTCTGTTTTTTTTTTTCATTACCCTTCCTTGTTTTTTGTTGGTCGACTGTTGTCTTCCCACACTGTAAATAAATTGCACTTTTCTTAGCTAAACCTTCAACATCTTGCTTTTATTTGTTCGTTCCCTTTTCCCCTAGCAAGTGAAACATAACAACATAACATGGACAGAGCTAACCTGCTAGCTCTTTCTGAATATGATGTGAGCATGGGCAAGCTTCCGGCTCTAACTGCTGCCGTCATGCTCGTCATTGAGCTTGCCTGACCTCTACATTATCCTGGGGTTATTTTGCTATCTTCTCCATAAATCAAGACATAAACATTAATAGCAGACAAATCAGGTGCCTTTTTTTCTCTGAGGTCACTCCCACTAGCGTTAACAACAGGTTTGATTGATGGCATTGTAAAAAGCCTGGCCCCTGCAGTGGTGCAGGCAGAAACAGGCATCCTTTCTAGTTGCTATAATACTTGAAATTCCAAATATGAAACTCGACTCCAAATTCGCTCTATAATTTCTGGCCTCAATGAGCTTTATTTGGCTGGAGCCAAACGCTATGGGTGACGTCACTCTCCCTTAGTCCACTTCTTTAAACAGTTTGTGTGCAGCACTTACCAGAAATTGATCTAAATATTGGATAAACTGAGTATCTGACTATGCAAATGGTCAGATTTTTACTGGCCATGTACATGTACTCAGTTCCAGATAACTGTATATTTTTGTGATTAGGAAGGCTCCAAATTTACAACACAAAGTTATTTATCAGGAGAGCCAATATAGTGAAGGGCCCCATTTCATTCTGGATCAACCCCAAATTTTCTTTTGAATTTGGAGTTTGGTGTTCAGGGCCACCGAAGTGCATAAACAATGCAAAAACTGACTGCTCAGCTTACCTCATCATTTTATCATATTTATTAAATTGTTCGTTCCTTTTTTCCGTGTTGTCACTGCTTGCCAAAAATCAACTCCGAACTTCAAGAACAATGAATTTACAACACTGAGATACTTATCATTTTTTTCTCAAATGAATGTCGAAAAGTAAAGTCATCTCTTATGATCAATAAAAATGTCTGTGGTACGCCAAGGCCACGCAACCTCAAGCTGTAAACATCATGAACTGAAGCTGGGTGTAGGTTGATTGCCAGGGTGGGGTGGTTCAGGACTCGTACGGGTCGTTACTAAGGGGGTATTTTACTTCTGTGGGGGATTAACTGCTAACGGATTCAGATTCAGATGGCTTTATTAATCCCACCAGGGGCAATTAGTTTGAGCAGTAAAAACACATAGTGACAAAGAGGTCTAAAAATCACCCAATAAAAACATTGCTTCTGTGTAGATATGTATAATTTAAAAGGAGAATGACAGTAAGAACAAAGGATTCATTTCATCTCACTTTTTAAATATGACTTTGAGCTAAGTATCCTGTTGGCGTTACAAAAGAAAGCCAAGTTTCTCTACTGTGAATTTGTTTAGAACAGATTTTAACAACAAAAACATTAGAATTAAGATTGTTCTTGTCACTGACAGACTGTAAACGAACAAATAAAAGAAAAACACAGCAGGCTCTCAATACAGGACTGATCAAAGTGACAGAATGGAAAGACTCATAGTAAAAGAGTTTAACCTTCTCAAAAGGTGCAGTCTCTGCTGGCCATGTTTGACAACACATGCAGCGTTCACATCAAATTTAAATTGGTTGTCAAAAAACGTGCCCAGGTACTTGAAAGAAACAATTTCATCTTTTTTGCTTTGTCTGAAATCAAAGATGTGCTCCACTGTTTTTAGCAGCATTCAAATCCAAAAGGTTATTGTCACACCAGGTAATAAAGTCAGTGAGTGCTCTTCCACGCTCAGTTTCAGGTCTGCTAAGAAATGACAGTGGGGCGGTATCATCTAAAAATGTAACCAGAAAACTACCCCCCAGAGTGCTCTGGCATCCATGTGTATATAGAATGAATAAAAGGGGTGATAACATGCACCCCTGTGGAGATACAGTTGATTATGGATTATTTACCAGGACAGATTGTTTACTTAAAATAAAATTAAGGTATTAGTAGTTGGAAGGGCAAATTAAAATCATTTACATGTAGTTACCCTATTTTTCGGCCTATAAGTCGCACCAGAGTATAAGTTGCACGAGCCAAAAAATGCACAATGAAGAAGAAAAAAACTTGTATAAGCTGTACTTTTTGGGGGGAAATTTATTTTTATAAAATTAGAGACATTGCATCTTGAAAAGCAAGTTATAGAAGTTATAGTAATAAAAACAACCAAAAAGAGCACTGGAAAAAACAATATATAGGTAAGTTAAAATGACTTAAATTAAGAACATTTTACTTTATTTGAGTAGATTCAACTTGACAAGTGAAATGATCTGCCAGTGGAATAAGTGTTTTTTTTTTTTCTTTATTTAAGCAACATTTGATTTTATTTCTCTATTTTTATGTGGAAGAAGTTGTTGTTTTTCTTATTAAGTGCAGCAAGATGTATTTTCATATTTTAAGTACAAAAATCTTACTGCACTAGCAGATCATTTTACTTGTCAAGAGAAATTTACTTAAATCATTGTACAACTTTCTTAAGTCATTTTAGGTTGACTAGATTTTGTTTTTTGCAGTGAGAACAATCCATGTATCATTTGTTTGTTTGTTTTTCAATATAGAACCAAAAAAATAAAAAATAAAACGAAAAAGCAACTCTTTTCTTTATTATTTGTCTCTAAAACCAAACTGAAAAAAAAAAGGATAACGATTTGTTTTTTTTTTATTTTTTTGATTCATATATAGGATTAATATAAATGGTCTATGGGTCTATGGACTGTCAGTGTGAAAAATTTAATATATAAGTTGCACCTGAGTATCAGTCGCAGGAACCACCCAAACCCTGAAAAAAGTGTGATTTATAGCCTGAAAAATACAGTGGTATTAATTAAACTTAGGTTCAGGACAGGTCTCTATGCTAACTTTTTTTTTCAGGAGCACACATGCCCCTAAGTTACAAATTTTAGGAGCACAGAAAAAAAAATGGGGGCACAAGTAGGTTTTCATTTTCAACATTTATTTCAGTGCGGAACTTGCGCACACCAACACCAACTTATTTGAATGAATTTTATCAAAAAAAAAAAAGAATTATGACTGTACTTTTCCTATAAGATCGCCGTTTTTTTAATCAGTCCATCTCCATTTTATCTGATTAATATTTATTTAGACTTATTTAGACCCTCACCCATAGTTTGAGAACCTCTTCTTTAAGAGAACTTCCACTGGCACTTTACACAAAATTGCTTTGAAGTGAAAAAAGTGGGTAGGATTTTTAAACCTGTATTTTCAAATTCCTGGAGTTACATTCTCTTACTGGTTTTAAAATGGTATTTTGCCTCTGCACATTTACGAAACCAAACGCACATTGTGACAAACAGATTAATTTGGCATTTTATTAGGCCGTAGCTCTGCTCTGTGCGGACACGGACATAAAATAACTTTTTGCAGCGCGTTTCGTCCTGCTCTTCTAATCAGCGCTTATTGACGAGGAGCCTCAGTGTGGTATAGGTGGGGAGGAGAGAGTGTGAAAAGGCAAGAGCGGCGCATTGACGTATAGACAGGGAGGATGTTTAACCTGCCCTATGACGCACACTGGTACACGAGGGTGCGCGCTGTGGACAAGCCGCGCGCTGGCGGTGCCGCGCAGTGTCCGCGGGCTCCAGCGCACAGGTTCCGTACACCAGTACAAGTTTAGTGTCGACAGCAACGGCCGTAATGAAATATGATGCACTCAGTATTCAGACCTTGAGTCCGTGACGAGACCGAGTCCAAATGCGGTCAAGTCCAGCGGTCCAGCGGCACGGGGGTATCTACTGAGTGGTGGGACAGATGTGGGTCCTGTTGCGGGGAGCGCTCCTCATTTAAGGTGGGCGTGGGTGTGTTTTGAAGCGGAGTTTGTTCATACGAGTGATATCGGCCACATGCAGAGCTCTTATACTGGAGTCGTGTGCGGTCGGAGGTGTCGTGCCCGGGCACAGTTTGGTTCGGTTGCGCTCGCACTGGGCTCGCGATTCTGAAGTCCTAGTGTGAGTTTGCCCCTAATGTTTGATACATTTAGAACCTTTAACTCGACTGCAGAAGCACTCGCACCGGTGAGACTGTTTTGTTTTCCTCGCTCGCACAATGAAATATGTGCTCGCAAATGCAAGTGAAATGGGCGCACTGTAGAGCCCTGGTTCAGGAGCAGGACCACGCCTCACCCACCCTCTCCTCCTCTCCAGCGAATCACAGCTCACTTCTACCACACCTCAATTTACCAGAAGCCTATTTGTAGCAGCCTATCCCAGAAACCCAGTTTGTCCTGAATAACTCGACCCCACCCTCCCAACCCCGATCTGTTCTCTTCCAGACATAAGACACCTACGAGGGGGGTCCCGTTCCTGCTGGGCCATGTGAAGATTGAGACTGAAGCCCCACCCTGAGTCTCAAACCAGCCGACCCGCCTCGTTTCATTATAATAAACTTTTTTCTCTTCGCACATGTGTTGTTGACGTGGTCCTTGCTAGTGAAGAGCTTTTGAGTCAAAAAGATGTGGCAGCATTATATTAAATGCTGATGAAAAGTCTGCTAATATGAGTCTAGAATGGACCTAACACACTTAATATATTTAGATCACCATGGTATCTGTTATTGTTTGAAAATGCTAGATTTGCCAAAGACAGTGCATTAACAACTCCCTCCCTTCAGTCTGTTCCAATGTCTTTATACATATTTATACACATGGTAAAAACACAACTTAAATATCTGATAAACTTACACAATCTATAGCTCATGTTTCAGAATGGTTAAACCGGTCCACCTTAAAACTCAATGTAAATAAAACAGTTGCAATGTTCTTCTCTAAATCAAACATAAATAATCAGACAGATGTTTTTGTGGCAGGAGAAAAAATACAAAGTGTGTCAGAATTCAGATATCTTGGGTCTATAATTGATTCAAAACTACCTTTTAAATCCCAAAAAAAAAGTCTGCAACCGTGTTAATTTAATCTGTTTAATTTCAAATTCATAAGGTCACATGCACAGGCAGGCAGGTACTATGTTCATGCTATGGTCCTTTCACATATAAAATACTGTCTGACAACATGGTCACAGGCAAAGAAAACAACACTAAAACCCATAATCATTATAACAGGGGTCACCAAACTTTTTTTCTCTGGGGGCCACATTATCGCTCCTGACTGTGATGGGGGCTGGGATTGGGTCGGCCTTATAACAGAATTGTGTGACCCAGACCAAAATGAGCACCAGCAGCTTCATTGTGTAGTAGAAATGACCAGCCTGGCAGAACCATCCACAATACTACACCAACACATCATTTCTTGTTTATCATTACTGGTGGTTTGCAAAAATAGTACTTTACACAGATGCTCCATTTATTTATTTTCACGTGCATTGATTGTCACTGTTGGATCTCGAGCTTGTCAGGTCACAAAAATTCGGCAGCAAATGTAAATATGTTGTATAATACAAATACTTCATATAAATACATGTTTTAATTGAAATAATCTACAAAATACAAGATGCAGATGTTATTATTTGCCAAAAAAGTTATTAAAAAATAGGCCGTGACAACTTTTGAGGATTGCCTCATGGGGCCTGTTCAAGTGGTGAGGGCAGAGGGGCTGGGGGTCCGGTCAAAGGGGCGTGGGGGGCCAGAGTCAGCCCGCGGGCCTTAGACCTTGTCCACACGTAGCCGGGTATCTGATAAACCGAAGATGTTTTGCTGCGTTTTGACCTGTCATCCACACGAACACGCATCAAAACGAGTATTCAGGGAAAACTGCGGCCAAAGTGAAGATTTTTGAAAACTCCGTTTATGCGTGTTTGTGTGGACAGAGATAACTGGGGTTTTGCGTTTTAAAACGTCACTGTCTGCGCCAAACAATATGAATCTGCCCTGACGTCAAACGTGCGACATTTGTTTAGGCGACTGCAAAAGCCAAAGCAGACTATGGATCGGAGTCGTTTCTTGAGAGCTGTGTGTGTGTTGAGAGCAGAATTGCTCCTAAACTGTGTTTAGGAGCAATTCTGACTCCGAGTCTGTCCAGACAAAGGAGGTCGGTGCCATGTTTTCTGTTGTTTAAGTTTAGGTGGAAGTGACGGCGAAGTGAGGGCTCAATGGAAATAACGCCATCTACAGGTTTGGAATGCGTATGAATGTGGTTGAAATCGCAGATGTTCGGTTATGTGTGGAAGGTGTTTTTTCGAAGAGGAAGTGGTGTGGATAAAACAATTTTTATAAACGGAGGGGGGAAAGGTTCGGTTTAAAAATACCCGGCTACGTGTGTACATGGCCTTAGTTTGATAACCCCTGCAGTATACAAACAGACAATCAAAATACTGGATAAAAAACCTTTCAGATATCATCACTGTAGGGTGTTAAGCTGGGAGAATGTCTCTGTCTGATATATAAAATCATGAATGGTCTGTCATCCCCTCCTCAGTCAGTTTGTGAACATAAGAACAGCTCATAGAGAAAAACATGAGGGTCGGCTCGAGGAGACTGGACAGTTCCTCTGTCTTCAGTCCGAGCGCCTTCTCAGTTACAGCTGCACAGGAGTAAAACTCTGTCCCTCAGAACATCAGAGAAATCACCACATACAATCTGTTCAAAAAACATCTAAAAAAAACTGGCTCATAACACATCAGACATGTCAGCAATACTGATTATTATGCTTATTTTACACTGTACACTTTTATCAACAGCAGTCGCTATATCTATTTTACTGCTTTTCTATATTTGTATTACTCACTAATATTTTTATTGTTTTTAGGGAGACAATTTCACCATCTGTCCAGGGAAAATAGCCTTTTGGCGAATTCTAGTGCATTTGCAACAATGCTATTAATTTACACTGTCAAATAAACCAATAAATAAATAAATGTTCTATAAGTTTTATTTGCATTCAGTCTTTCCTCCTTTTGCAAGTCACTCACATCAGAACAGAGAAGAAGAGAAGAACAGAAATCCAGCCATTTCCGCTTAGGTTAGTTCACTCCGATATGCCTGATTTTCATAACTACTGAAGTGTTGGATATTGCACTACTCAAAATTGTATCATGTTTAGTCCCACGAAAAAAGTGGGACTAAACACCTACACCTCACCCACAGCAAATAGGAACAATCTGAGTGTACCAGAGGTGATCTTTATGCAAATGCAGAGCGATATCGCTGATAGCCACTCAGCGAACACGTTTTGACGGACACATGTGACGCATTGGTCAAGAAACGAAACTAAACTCGCTCCTGATGGCCCCCCGACTGTGGTTAACTTAGTGCAGAGGGCTGGAGACAACACGAGAGCGAAATGAACACAGGAAAGTGATTTTCTCGCTACTGGTGTGAGCGTGGTGTAAGCGTGGTGTTGAAAGGAAAGGGTCTAGGGGTTTAAGGAGCAGTGTGAATCATCTAACAAGGATCCACACTTCAAGCTACAGACCAAGGTGTTTTAATACAAAACACAGGACAGAGGCGTGTTTATGTTTATTTTTTTTAACAAATATTGCATTTTTTAAATTGAGAATCACTTTTACATTTACAGTTTTCTTCCAATTGTTTTTTTTTTTCTTTTTTTTTGAAAAATAGTAAAACCCGGCTTCACCTTTTTTTCCATTTGCCAGACAGACAGACTGACTAAATGTTTTGATAATAACTATTGATTTTTTTTTTTTGCAAGTCCTTCAGGTTGATGCCAAAAATAATACTGTCACTAAACTAAACTGAAGTCATTACACACCCACTTTTATTCTTTTTTGACCTGCAAATATACTTACTTTAATTGGAGACGTACAGGGCAATTTCAGTACATTTGTCCTTGCCTGGATTTTTTTTCTTAAGATTGCTTTTAAAACTCTCCCTTTTACCCCCTAATGAATTGTTGTACATTATTTATTTCAGTACAATCTGCTATTTCACCATCTGCTGTTGTAGTTTTGTCATATGGCTGTAATAAAAGCTATAGGACCAGAAAGACAAATGAAAAAGAAAAAAAAAAAAGGAAAACTCATACTCTTTCATACAAAACACACAGCAAACATGTATAAACAACTTTTTGGACATAAAAAATGCTTAATTTAGGGCCTTAGCTACAAAAATGCAAAATATCAAGTCTGTAAGTAAACTAAAAATATCCTTAGTGCCACAGTTCTGCCTTTTGTTTACATGTTCTTCCTCAGTCCAGCTCGTTCCAGTCCTCTTTTTGCTCCCTCCCTGTTTCTCTTACACCTGCCTCTCATTGCCTATGATCCCAGGGTCGTCTCTAAATACTCCTGCTCCTCACTCAGTCTGTGCTGGATTGTTGACCTGTGAAGATCTATTCTCAAACTCTGTATCTCAAACCTTGAATCTGTATCTGGCGTTTGCTTTCGAGTGAACCTGATTAAAGTCCCTGCTTTTTCCCTTTCTGTTTTCTTAATGAAGAGATTCCCAGTTTTGGAGCATATTTTAGTTCACTTTATAAATCATAGAATTCCTTTGTTGTACTGAAATAATACTTTGTGTTAGTCTGCGTTCTTTGTGTTGCATTTGAGTCCTATTGACCTACGTGATACTTATTGCCTCAAAACAAAAAAAAAGTGCAATTGCCCCATGACTTTACTGGTGCCAGTCATGGAAACAGCTCCTGTCAGGTCCAGGGCCAGAGCCACATCACTTCCTGCATTTCCCTGGTGTTTAATACATTTGGATTTGTACATTTTGACTGAAATAAACCTTACAAATAAAAATAGCAAGGGATGTGAAATTATGCACATCAAGATGCGTAATTTGATGTTTATTTGAGAAAAAACTGCGCTGAGAGCGGCTTTTTCACTTGTTACGAACACAGACACTCAGAGCATCAACTATTTTCATTCACTTCACTCTTTGGCAAAGTTTTGGCCAATCAAAATGGACAGAGCGCATGCATTGGGCAGAAAACAAAGTTTGCTAGTATGCTTGGAAAGCTCTATGTTTGCTCTTTCAAGGGAAGAAAAAGAAAGTTTATCTTTTACGGTTGCATAAAACATATAAAACATATTCCCCGGTATTGAATATGATACAGTCGGTCTTGGGCTAAACTAAAATGACCAAAAAGCACTCGGAACAGTACTATCAAAACACTATACACAAGTAGTAATGAAAAAAGTAAATTTGGTGTTCAGTTCCACTTAAAGTTAGCATGGCATATAATGTATGTTGCTGTTCTGAATGAATTAGTGCATAATTCAGACTCTGCTAAAGTTCTGGGGTGATTTGCATTGAAAAAGGGTTTGTGAGAGTTACAGGCAGCTTTATTGTAAGGTAAGGGTCTACTTTATTGTTCCTGTAGGGGAATACGGGCTTCATTCATGAAACATTCTTACGTAAGCCCTTCTTATGAATGTCAGACTCTGTATTTGTATCAGGAGCAAAGATCAAACAAGAATAAACAAACACAGAGAAGAAGCGACTGGAGGACCAAGGCTGCGCAGGGAATCAAACGTCAGGTATGAACAAAACTGTAATAAACAAAAGAAGAAGAAGTTTTTCCAAGATAACTCGTAATAAGGTGACTTTGAGTCCTATACAACACTATGCAAATGAGGGACTGCACCTCAGCCTATTTCAAATAAGCTAATATGGTCTTATACGGGCTGGTGAATGATACGGTGAAGCAAGCCTCCTTTTGTTTAATCAGGTAATCCAGTCATTTCCAGGGCGTTAAAAGCCAAAGATGAATATTACCTCGATTAATGCAGCAAAATGGAACTATTTGACCTTTTTATGAGGCCGTTTATAAAGGACAGTCATTACAAAGACACACACGGGGATTAGCTGGAGGATTAGTATGTTAAAGGATGATGGGAAACAAAGGCACAGACTCCAAACTTCATACACTATCTGGGACTGAAACCTAGAAACCTCTCGTTATAAGGTAGAAATGATGCACACACTGACAATTAGATTTGATTTTAAGATTAAAAAACAAACAAAAAAATAGATCAAAATTTGCAAACGCAGGTGCTCATCAGACCAGGGGGCTTGAATTCTTGTAGGGATAAAGAAATATGGCCTCTGCAGTGTATTTGGTGGAGGTCACGACAATATGTTTCTGAACAGCAGGTTTGACGTGACTTATAGGGGTGATTAAAACACAATAGAGAAGAACCCACTGTTCTGCATAGGCTGAAGTGTAGTCAACAGTACTTATTCCCTTTAGGTTACACACCACACTTCATTCAAAAAGAAATTAAGTTCACGTGCTATAAAGTATCACATGTAGGGGTGTAACAGTGCACAAAAATCACGGTTCAGTACATACCTCGGTTTTGAGATCACAGTTTGATTCATTTTCAGTACGGTGTGGAAACAAAATGCAAAAATGTCACGTTTGAATAAAATGCAGCACTTCTTTCCCCACTTTGTGTCTGCTACAGCACAATACTGAACGCTCAGGGAAATAGTAAACAAACCGTGAAAATCATTGCTAATAATAAGAACGAGCAATAATAATTATAACTATTCTAATGATAATTGTTTAGATCTGGTTTAGACCTGTTTCAGACCTGGTTCAGTCCTGGTTTAGAATAGGTTTAGTCGACAGTCATGTCTGGAGCACCCTGTGGCTGAGACAGTGCCGCTGATCCCAAACCATATCCTGGGGCCGTGACGAGGTGCAGGCGGCTGTGCACTTTACAGCTCCTCTCACCCGGACCTCGCCGTTTCCCAGGGCTGTGGGATCAGCCGGCAGCGACACCTCAAGGGAATCCCCCGCACCAAGTGGCCGTCCTTTCCCCACGGAGTTAGACAATAGGAATGGCTCACTCGCAAACTAGCCCCACTCATGCTCATTTAACACGCTCTAACTCGACTATTCTGTATAGAAGCATGACGAAATTCTGGGTCGGGGATGTAGGGATATGTCAGCCATGTAGTGCAGTGGAGTTTGAATTAAATTTGACACCCAAAATCTTGCATTTTGTCTCAACTTAAGTCAACACAAATGCATGAACTCACTCATGCACAGCCCTGCACCGAACCGAAGGTCCTGGATCGAAACGGTTCCGTACGAATACATGTAAAAAAAAAAAAACTCAAACATTTATCAAATCGAAAAGGAAAAATACACTAACATAGTAGATTCAGACTGAGTGTAAACAAGAGGGCACATATATAGGCTTTATAGGGGTCTCACCGCTTTGTTGAGACCAGGGTGGATTGTAACCCACAAAATATGGATCTAAAACTTCTCTTTAGAGCAGACGTTTTAAACAGTCTCCTCCTCGGGGGTCCTGAGGGATGATCTCCATCACCGTGAGGAGAGGAGGGGCTCCTGTGACCAGCTGATTTATAATGTTTTGCCATTGGATAGAGTAGGTTGTTAGTTCTAATGGCAGATTTATATAATGCCCGTCTCTCTCTGATCTTGTGCTTGGTGTTTCTGATGTAAAAGCAGCAACATTCACATTCAAGCCTGTACAACATATTGTAAATGTTGTTACAGTGGGCAAAACCCTCACATGTGGAGTTCTTTGGGCTGAATACATTTGTGAAGCTGTGGGATTTTAGTACATTGCAGCAAATGCACTGCAGTTTTCACATTTATGCGTCCCAGTCTGTTTACAGGCCACATCTCTCTTTTCGTCAGGGTGATGTGGCCCTGGACTAGATGAGCTTTTAGTGTTGTGCCCTCCTATAGGAAATGATCGGCAAGTCATTAAACACAGTTGAAGCATGGGGTTGCTCTGTAAATTCCCCCAGTTGTCAGTATTCTTTGATTCAACTGTATATATGTACATACATATTTAGTTTTTTAATCATGTGCTTGGTGATTGGTCACATGAACCCGATGAACATGAACACACTTGCTATTACACAGCCCCGATGATGTGTTACCACAAATAAATACATAGACAATCAGACAGACTCTGCATCCTCCTTTACCTTTTAGATCTTTTTACTGAAGATTGACTTAGCAAGAGACATCATTACATGATAACCCTGGAACTGTGACAATCATAACATCTGAAAAAGATCAAAAACATGTCTTGCCCCAGTAGATACTGTATTTAGAATGAAAATAAGACCGCTGTGTTCATAAGTGTTTTATTGTCCGCAACCAGGTATGCTAGTTGTTGATATATACAATACATATCTATACAAATATTATGTATAATCTATTTTGTTTTAGCTTTACACTGTTATAATGGTCCCTCATCAGAAACATGCCTGAAGAGGTTTACTTTTAGAGGATTTAGATTTAGTAATCTCTCCTGATTTGAACTCTCTTTACAGTTTACAGAAAGATTCTGTCCAACGCTCCCTCCACACAACCCACACTCCCCCACAACAACGCTTCACAAATCTACAAAAACATGAAACACAACTGTACACAGCAACTTGACAAACCTGATGTGATGTGCAGTAGCTTCATTAGGGGGACGCACACTGATTGTGTTCTGATAGAGTGACTTAGAGCATCAAAAGCAGGTAAATATATTGTTTTCACTCAAGGCATACAACCTGATATTTTACATCTGTTTTGTTTATTGCAGTCTATATTTTGTCTCCCTTAGCCATTTATGTCACTCTTCTCAAATCTGTATTATTACATTTCTACTTCAGTCTCACGTATCCTTCTGATTAGGGAGGCAACAATATGGTTTTCCCACGATCCCTGTTAGGGTTTGGTGTTTGTTATGTGTCCCCCCTCCCTTCTGTGTATGTTTCTGCACCTCTCCGGGGTTGTGGCTGAGCTTTAGCTGTTGTGTGGTTCACCTGTTGTGTGGTTCACCTGTGGCTCATCTCCAGTCAGCCCCACTACAAAGCCCTCTCCCTGTGTGCTCTGGTTTGTCAGTTCATTCCTGTCTGTCTCCATTTCGTTCCTTGTTACTGGTTGTTCCTTGTCGTCTCCTTGTCATGTCCACGTCACCCTGCCTGCCCTGTCTATCCATGAGTCTGCCCCTGTGGTTACTAACTCATCCATGTCTCCAGCCAGCTCCCCTCGTCTTATCCTGCAATCCTACAATAAACCTGTTAATTACATCTTACCTGTGCCTCTTTCTCTGTTTTGGGGTCTTCTTCACTCACTCAAAACATGACAGATTCCATATGTATCTTTATACATGGGTCATGATATTGTTTTGATGCGACACAAAAAAAAAAATCATATGTAATTTTTTTCTGCTAATGAGTAGAATATAATAACACTATGGTGTTAATGAAACAATACATACAGTATATACAATACATTACAGCACAACTACTGTACAGTTATAGTTCATATATGAAGTGTTTTAGTTCATTTGGTTCAGTAATTTACAGCTCTTTTATTCAGTAAAAAGAAGAACAGATCTTTCTCAGGCTATTTTATATTTTATATTATAGCCAGTCTTCTCTTAATATAGAGTGTTAGTGGAGCAACACTATCAGCCTTTTCCTTCTTTGATGATGATTTGATGATTTCTTTTCCTCCTGAGTCTCTGGGTTCACATGTTTCCCTCCAGCAGAGACAGACAGAAGCTCCTCCTCCTGCCCTCCTGCCCCTGGACACTAAAACTATGTTATATCACATAGAAATGTCTCAACAGACTAAAACTGATGGGACAGAGTCTGTGTGCGTATACAGCACATTTGCTTAAAGATGATGTAAAGCCAAAAGCGATTCTAGAGTATTTAAAAGTTCATATCTTTGTCATTCCTGGGTCTATCAACGTAAAATAAAAAATTACTAAACGATAAAACCCTCCTCTGTTAGAATATTGCAGATGTAAGTCCCTATGAGGCTGTTTTCCTGCTGCATCTGAGACGGATGCTGTGATAACTGTTTCTCTTTCAGACCAAAATAAATGACAACACAGTGCACATGGAGGGCCATGTGCATATCGGGACGTGTATTGAAATGAACACGTGTATTGAATCGTTTGATGCTGGTATCACAATTCAATATTATATCGAATATCATTGTGTCCCTACTACTGATACACCAGCGTCTGCGCAGTAATTACTGTAGTGGTGATTTCAGCTCTTGCGCTCTAGATTTAATAGTTTGTATATGCCTCAGACCATCACTGACTCCACCAAACCGATCATGTTTAATGATGTTGCAGCAGCAGAGCGTTCTCGTCTTCTCCAGACTCTCGTCACGTCTGTCACAGGTGTTTCGGGTGAACCTGCTCTCATCTGTGAAAAGCTCAGGGCACCAGTGGTGGACTTGCCGATTCCAGTGTCATCGAGCAAATGCCAATCAAGCTCCACAGTGCTGGGCGGAGAGCACAGGGTCCACTACAGGACTTGGTGCCACACTCATGAAGACTGTTTCTGATGGTTTGGGCAGAGACTTTCACCCCAGTGGCCTGCTGGAGGTCATTCTGTAGGGCATTGGCAGGGATTGTTGTACAGCACTTTGGTCAGCTTTGGCTGTTGGAAGGTGTTATAGAAATAAAGTTTGATTGATTGATTGATTGATCAACCGGTTCCTCTATGATATTCCTATGGATCCTGCTGATGGCTTGAGGACCTTGTATGGTCCTCCTCCTAGAGTAACTGCCTCCTGAAATTTCCTCTATGTTCTGGAGATTGTGCTGAGAAACATCAAATCTCCTTGCAACAGTCCGTCCAGATGTGCCGCTCTGGAGAATTTTAGACAATCTGTGCATCTTCTGTAGAGTTAAGGAATGGCCTCATACTCCCGAATCACTGCAGCCAAAGCAGCAGTAGTGGAAAACCAGCCAAAAAGACCATGAGCTAGAAACTCGAAATGATCTCCACATGCAAAACCAGTCCTGTTTAAGGGACTGTCTCATTGTTGCCGCTCTCGTGCACCTTTTGTTCATTTCCATTAAAAGAGTTGGCATCCTTTTGTTCCTAAGACATTGCCTTGTCCAGATTTGTATCGATATCACTTCATTCACTTTATTTTTCACATTGAGATCTAATGCGTTTTCAAAGTGTTCCTTTAATTTTTTTGAGCAGTGCATATTGTGTTAGCAGTTAATTCCCCATAGAAAACGTAAAATATCTCCTCTTTGAGACTTCTGAGCGCAGTGTCAATCCGTTTGTTTCTGCAGCCTCTTAATATTTAACTGCTGTCAAAAGTCCGTGGCATCTGACTGACGGAAAGACAAGCCGCTCTTTCAGAAAATAGGTCCTCACAGCTCCGTCTCTCTGTTCAGATAATGGATAATGCACAGAAGGAAAAGCCAGGGGTGTAGTTCATGGGGTTAACTTTTGGCAGTGGACAATGTTTCTGAATCTTTCTTGTCAAAAAATGTGACGTGCTGACGGCGGCTCCAGGAATTTATGGCAGGTGATATTTCAGCACTGTCACACTGTCTGTTCTAGTCTAGAGAACAGTTTATCGCTATGAGGACGACACTGACACGAGCTATTGATACGTCGCAGCTGACGATCCCTGGGGGTGTGATGCTATCTGGAGGCCCAGCTCTGTCTGACGCTGAAATCAGACTTTAAAAGCTTGTTTCTTTTGCGCTTTGTTAATACACAAACTCTTAATATTTAGACTGAGTTCTCTCAAATGCAAATCGCTACTGAATAAAAGGCAAAAATCAGGTGTTAATTTAAAAAAAAAACTACTTCATGATGTCACAAGGTGGAACAGAGCATTTTGAGCTTTGGAGATGCTTTTTGTTGAAAATCAACCTATTACACAGAACCACGATTGCTTGTATTGATCACAGGGTTTAGGAAATGTATTGTTTAAAAAAACTTTAAGATCATAAAAAAAATGTAAGATCATAAAAAAAATGTAAGATCATAAAAAGTCTCGGCCTGTGGTTGCATTGAGTCACCATGGTAACTGGTTTTAAGATTGTAGGAAAAAGTAAACGATGATGAAAATAATATTAGTTAAGTACAGTGTCTAAAAATGTTTTTGTTTTTAATGGGGGGCCTGGCCAAAAAAAAAAAAAAAAGTCGCCACCTGGATTTAACTAAGCAAATAGGTACAAGGTTGCTGCAGTTGGCCACGTCTAGGTTCAGCAACAGTGTGTGCTTGGTGAAAAATTAATACAACACTGGATGGAAATAAATCTTGTGACATTGCAGAACCTTATCAAAACAATGCTACAGTGAATGCATTCATTTTTCATCAAGATCCAGCATTGATGATGGTCGAGTCTGAACCTTCTCCAGCACATCTCAAAGATTCTCAGTGGGGTTCACATCTGGACTCTATGGTGGCCGATCCATGTGTGAAAATAATGTCTCCTGCTCCCTAAACCACTCTTTCACTATTTGAGCCCAATGAATCCTGCTTTGTCATCTTGGAATATGCCATCAGGGAAGAAAAAATCCACTGATGGAATAACCTGCTCCTTCAGTATATTCAGGTTCAGCTGATCTCATTCTTTGAGCACACACTGTTGCTGAACCTGGACCTGACCAACTGCAGCAACCTCAGGACCTGTTTGCTTAGTTAAATCCAGGTGGAGACTTCTTTTTTTTATTTTTTGGCCAGGCTGTGTATAAACATAAGGGGGCATAGCAGTGTGGTTATACTGCACTACCACATTACTTTTGTTTTATTTAATTAATGAAATGTGTGTCTGTGTGTGTTTGGGGGGAAGGGGTGGGTAGATTTGTTGTAGTTTTGTTTTATATTTGTTGTAGGTATTGTTCTAATTTTTGTGTTTTGTTTTTATGTTTATTGTATTTTGTTTAATGTTACATTCTGTTCGCTTAAAAAAAAAAAAATCAACAAAACAAAACACGCAGAACCCTCCAGTGCGATGTGACTGCAGCATACCCATATATTATTTTTCTACCGCAATTCATTTTTTACCCTAACCAATTACAAACCTAATGTATTTCCCTGCCTATTTTCCAACGCTGCCATTTTTCAAAGCCATTTTTCATTTCAATTCATCAAACCTGATAGATTTCATATAATGGCTTCCAGTTTCCCCAAACTTAATAGTGTGCAATGTGTTTCTGTTGTGTACACTGGCAGCGTGGACCGCCAGCCGGGACTTAAGCCTGGGCCGTTCTGCTGTTCGTGTGCCGCCGTTTGCCAAATTTCCAATAGAGAAGCTTAGTCCATTACAGCGCCATTACCAATCTCAGACCAGTGCAATCTGACACCAAGTAACAAGTTCATTTTGCTGTTTTATTCACTAAAAACGGGGTATTTTACATCTATGGGTATTAACTGTGAACATAAAACATATTTAGATCACCATGTTAACTTTTATTGCTTTGAAAATGCTGTATTCTCAGAAAATAATGTATTAATGTTATATAAGTTTCACGTTTGTTTGTGACGCTCTTGAGTCTCCACTTGCTTCACTGCAAAAAGTAAATTCAAGTCATTTAAACTTTCAAAGGTTTAAGAAAATGTGATTAAATGTGAGTAAATCTCACATGGCAAATCAAACTAGCTACCGATGGCTTTTTGTACTTACTAAATACAAAAACGCATCTTGTTTCGCTAAAGATAAGAGAAAAACTTTGCGTTTAAAGTGAACATGGTTTGAATCAACAAAGAACCATTATTCCTCTGATAGATCATTTTAATTGTCAAGTCAAATCTACACAAATCAAATTAAATGTATTTAATTTGACTATTTTAAACTTACCTAGACATTACTTTCTGCCGTGTTTGCTCTGTGCACTAAGTTTCTTCCCTTTTAGAGCCTTATTTCAACACATTCAACATGCCTCTCGCTAATGAAACTACTGCACGTCGCATCAGGCTTGTGTAATGCTAATTTAAGGCTGCGAGTATCATTAGCGGTAATAAAAGAATGGTTCTTTGGAAGAGCCTGGTGTGTGGATGAAGGCAAAAGAACTGCATTGTAGTTATTATAGTGCATACTGAAATGACAGGGCAAAAGAAATTCTTCACTGGTGTGGTGACTATTGACTTGGAAAATGAAACAAATAAACTAGTTCAAATGAAACCAAATTCAAAGTCTGGGTCTTGGAAATGAGTTCTTCATCCTTGCAACATAAGTCAACACAAGAATTTTGTTGTTTTTTTTTCCTCCGAAGCGCGTTCAGAATAATCCAAAGTTTGAGAATCACAGTGTCCACACAATTCGAGGAGGTCAGTGGAAAAAAAAACAAAAACAGTTTGTCCTACCACAGAGTTTCTTAGCTCACCATCTACATGAGTCCAGTGAGAGTGGATTCAACTCATAAAAACCTGACCTTGATATTCACAGACTTAGACCTTGTCCACACGTATCCGGGTATCTGATAAACCGAAGATGTTTTGCTGCGTTTTGACCTGTCATCCACATGAACACGCATCAGAAACGAGTATTCAGGGAAAACTCCGGCCAAAGTGAAGATTTTTGAAAACTCCGTTTATGCCTGTTTGTGTGGACAGAGATAACTGGGGTTTTGCATTTTAAAACGTCACTGTCTGCGCCAAAAAATATGAATCTGCCCTGACGTCAAACGTGCGACATTTGTTTAGGCGACTGCAATAGCCAAAGCAGACTATGGATCGGAGTCGTTTCTTGAGAGCTGTGTGTGTGTTGAGAGCAGAATTGCTCCTAAACTGTGTTTAGGAGCAATTCTGACTCCGAGTCTGTCCAGACAAAGGAGCTCGGCGCCATGTTTTCTGTTGTTTAAGTTTAGGCGGAAGTGACGGTGAAGTGATGGAAATAACGCCATCTACAGGTTTGGAATGTGTATGAATGTGGTTGAAAACGCAGATGTTCGGTTATGTGTGGAAGGTATTTTTTTTCGAAGACGAGGTGGTGTGGATAAAACTATTTTTATAAACGGAGGGGGGGAAATGTTCGGTTTTAAAAATACCCGGCTACGTGTGTACATGGCCTTAAGCTACACTTTGTGTTGGCCGAGATGCCCAGTGGTGATTCAAATGAAGGTTCAAAAGTGCAGTTTGAGGGATCTCCAGTGATCTCTTTGGAAATGAATGGGATTTTCAACATTAAACCAGTTTTATATTACCATGCGACTTTAAATCTAGGTCTCTCTTCTAGGCCGTGTTATTGTTGAACATTGCTTCTTGACTTTTTTAAATCTTACACATGACCTAGAGTCAAGTACAGAGTGGTGCATAAAGCCCCTTTCACATTAGAAGGCGATGCACAACTGTGAACTGTTTTTTGGGGGGAAATCACCAGTGTTCACCACGGTTCGCAAGGTATGGCTATATGAACGCAAACCTTCGCTACGGCCTCATCAAGTTCGCCGTCCTCTGACAACGTTCTTGAAATGTTCAAAAGTCGCCAAGAAGTCGTTATTGAATCACATCCATGTCGCAAGTCCTTGCCGATAGTTTGTCTACAGTTGCCAGTAGTTCACCAACAGCCGTCAGTATTTGTTAATATTCAGTATTTGTTAACATTCATCATTACATCATTATTAGAATACGGTAATAATGTCTTTGCATCGCAGCAACCTCGTCAAGACATCGCAGAGTGTCGCAAAGTATCGTCAACAATTTGTAAAAAATCGCAAAAGAGGAACACTAGCGATGTCTTGACGAGGTATTTGCGATATTGCCGTCACCAACACATCGCAAATACATGGGCAGCCAGTGTGAAAGGGGCTTAAGAGGTAGGTGAAAACTGATTTTCTGGGCATTCAAGCCTCACATGCAGGACAATAGAGCATTACTCCAACAGAACAATAGAGAATTACTTCAACAAACATGAACCAATCAGAACAACTTTAGGTAAAATGAACACAGAACACTGTTATATCATGGTAAAAAAAAACAATAACAACCCCCACAAAATTTAGTTGAACCTAGGATGTCCTTTTAAAAAACAAAACAGGTGTTATGTGTTTTAGCACAATAATAACCAAGATTTTATGTGGGGAACAAGATGCTCCACTTCCCCTTTGACCCTTCCCCTTTGACCCTTCTTTTATGACATCATGATGACACCGTGGAACAATACTGCAGAGGCGATGTAAGCAGAGCAGGTCTGAGAGGAACTGCCATCAGATTATTAAAAGTCATGTAAATGTTTACATCTGATGTCAGTGATGAACAAATATAATTCACACGTTTTTTCTATCCCCATTTGATATAGGACCAAAAACAGAAAACCAAAGCGTCAAAGGTGAGCAGAGCAGGCAGCTTGTTGGCCCCTCATCAAACGTACACCTACACAAAAACTGTCAATCATTTGTGTCCTGTTTGTGCAGCAAAAAGTTTTGTTTGTGCTGCTTTAGTTTTAGAGATATTAACGATTCTTTTATAGGTCAAATTAGGGTCAGCCAAGGAAGCTTTGTGCTTTGTTTGTGCTGTAAAAAGTTTTGTTTGTGCTATTCTGGTTCTTAAGATATCAGCAATTTTATTTTCGGCCGATGATGTCATCCAGCCCCTCAAAATGTTAAATAGCCTCAAAACAGGCAGAAGATTATACAGGGTTATATTTCGTTTGTGCTGTGACGATTTTCATTTGTGCTAGTATATTTCTAAAATGATTCATTATTATTTTTGCTGAAATTATGACTCCGTAAAACTAGTGAAAATATGTGGAAGTATATATTATTATATATATATTATTATACATCCATCCATCCATCTTCTCCCGCTTAATCCGGCTGGGTCGCGGGGGCAGTTTACTGCCCAATCTTCATAGCACCTGACCCCCCCTATGAACCCCTCTGCAGGTGGTGAGCCCACAGGAGGGTGGACAACATGGTCCTTGATGTTAGTTCATAGGGGTGCGGGCATGTTTTGCGTTGATGGGGGAAACCGGAGCACCCGGAGGAAACCCATCCAGACACGGGGAGGAACATGCAAACTCCACACAGAAAGGACCCGCAACCTTCTTGCTGTGAGGCTTGAGTGTTGCCACTCAGCCACCGTGCCGCATTATACAATTATTATAAAATATGAATCAAAAGCAAGTTACTAAAGACGGGTCCATACTTTTCCACAGCCTCATTTATTTTCACTAGTTTGGTTAAAGCTGCTGCCGTCAGCCGAGCGGAAATGACATCATATAATTTCTGCAAAAAATAATTAATACTTTTAGAAATATATCAGCACAAATTAAAATTATAATAGCACAAAACAGCACAAAAAAGCACAAATGACTGACACCATTTTGGACTGTTTTAGAGCATTTTGAAGTTTCCTGAGGGGCTGACCCCAATTTGACCTATAAAAGAATCGTTAATTTCTCCAAAACTAAAGCAGCACAAACAAAACTTTTTTGCAGCACAAACAGAACACAAATGATTGACAGTTTTTGTGTAGGTGTGCGTTTGATGGAGGGCCAACTTCACGCAGGTCAGGCAGCCAGGGCAGGCTTGATCTGAACACAGAAATAGCTCTTTCAGGAAAAATTCCAAAATAGTGGAGAAAAGCCAAATAACTATTTGATCAAACAAACTGGTGAGGAATGGCTGTGGAGCTGCTCTTCTTCTGGTGAGGTGGAGTGGAGATGACAGACAAGAGGAGACAGATGACAGAGGAGACAACTGGAAAAGCAGGACTGGGCCAGAGCAGACTGACATTTTCAGAGTAAAAAAAAAAAAAAATCAAAGTGAGAAATTCAGCTGTATTTGAATTTCAAAATCTTATGATGATAATAATCTGATTTCTTTCGGATTCTTCAAACCTGTGCATAAAGCAAAGACAAAATTATAGAGAAAGTAAAAAAAAGAAAATTTAAATTAATAAATAGTTGTTTTGAAATTCATTGTACTTTGTCTTCCAAAAATAACACATCCTCTAAAAACCCACAGATTTTTCTTAATTAACAGATTCACAGAAAAACATTCAATTTGGCAACAACACTAGCCACTGTCTGGTATCCTGTCTCCTGCAGAAAGAGCCGCTGTCCCGTCTGATAAAGTACTACAATTTGGTCATACCAGTCCTAAAACAATAAACCAGTAACACCATAAAAGTCACAAAGTAGCACTGAAATAAGTAAAATAAATAAATAAAAGACATAGAGGACCACACATACTCATGCGGTGTTAGAATAAAAGTGGGTTTGAATAATAATAATAATAATAATAATAATAATAATAATAATAATAATAATAATAATAATAATAATAATTTTTTTTTAGGTTTAAAAAGAGCAGTGAATAAAAGCGCATCAGCATAAAAGTTAATGAAACTAAAAGCTAAAACCATGTCAACACACAGCATAAAACCAATAAAAAAAACAATTAACCAAAAGCTTTGGTAAAAAGATATGTTTTAAGATTCCGTTTGAAAGCAGAAACAGACTGTGGGGCTCTCAGGTGGTCGGGGAGTGCTTTCCAGAGCCTTGGAGCAGCAGCAGAGAAGTCCAGATCACCCATGGTGCAAAGTTTGGTTCTGGGGGGTTGGAGAGTGTCTGTGGATGCAGAACGGAGGGTGTGTGAGGGGGTCTGAGGAGTGAGGAGTTCCTGGAGGTACTGGGGGGAATGTCCGTAGATGCACTGGTGGGTGAGGAGAGAGATCTTATACTCTATTCTGAGTGGGATTGGGAGCCAGTGAAGGGATTTCAGGGTGGGAGTGATATGTTCACATTTGCGCACCCTTATCAGGATCCTGGCAGCGCTGTTCTGAATGTACTGGAGTCTCTGAATGCTCCTACCAGAGATCCCGAAGAGGAGTGCGTTACAGTAGTCCAGCCTGGAGGAGATAAAGGTGTGGACGAGCTTATGACACTGCACTGTGTGGCGTGTTCGGACGTGAGGGGCCAGAGTGTCCAGAGTTCGAGGCCTGCTACAGAGAAAGCCCGATCCCCCCGGTTTTAGGTCTTGACTTTGGTACCACGAGCTGGAGCCCTCGGACCTCAGAGTGTGCAGGGGAGTAAATTTGGATGAGGTCCGAGACGTGACAAGATTGCGGGGCCAGTCCATTTAAAGGTTTAAAAATAAACTAAAATCTCAAAATCAACTCTAAAACGAACTGGAAGCCGGTGCAACTACGCTAAAATAGGCGTAATGTGCTCGCATTTCTTGCTTCCAGTTGAAAGTCGCTCAGCAGAATTTTGGACCAACTGTAAGCGAGAAAGTGCACAGTGGCTGATGCCGGGAAAAAGTGCATTAGAGTAGTCCAAGCGAGAGGAAATTAAAGTGTGTGATCAACAGGCCTTGCCAAAACCATTCTCCAAGGAGAGAGGCAGACAGAGAAAGAGGTGGGAAGACAACATCCGAGAGTGGACGGGAATGATGCTGAGCAAAACGCTGTGAAAGGCTGAGAACAGAAGAAAAGGTTACGTTAAGTTAGGGGTGTAGGAAAAAATCGATTTGGTGATATATCGCGATACTTCATTGTGTGATTCTCGCATCAATTCAAAGTGCACCGAATCGATTTTTTCAAGTCATGTTCTTCATGGAAAAGATCCATATACTGTTCTGAGGATTTAAAAATGAAGCCAATATTAGTCTCATGATGTGCACTCGACCATAATATTATACATAATTATTGATAAATCACAATATATTGTCCTGTGTTTTAGTATCGGGATATATCGTATCACCAGATTAATGCCAATGCAAATTCCTAGGTTAAGTTGCTTTATTTGTACCTGTAGGTAAATTTGTTTTGCAGATTTGAGAGGCTGATCCCACATTTCACATTTCATTCATCCACACTACACAATAAACACAAATAAAAACACCATTACAAATAAAGTGTAGAGTGTTCCAGTGCAGAATGGTTTTGTTCCATAATTCATCTCACTGAGCTAAAAATCACAATAAATATGAACTATATCAAAAACATGATAAATAAATGGATTACAATTTATTCATAAATCGTGTTCTCGTTTCTTGGGACTAAAAATGTCAAATGGAAAATGGAGGAAGCTGGTTGTCAAAGCATCAGCGGTCTCATAGACAATCGGATAAAGAAGAAAACGAAGAGAAGACGGAACTAAATTTAAAAAAGTAATCGATGCCTTGAAAATTTCACTACATGACATCACAAGGTGGAACAGAGCATTTTGAGCTGTGGAGATGTAGATAAATGAATCGTACAGGATGACTCAAACGTGTGAATGACACAGAACACACCTACAATATGTTTTTGAGGCGGTAACAGCGTTCTAACGTGACTAAAACCTCACAAGAATCCATGTTAGGTAATATACAGTAGGAACTTTAAATAGAATCCAAACTTGGCACCAACTTTGAGAAGAAGCGAGTGTCTAGAATGCAAAAAGCGCTGATCTAACAGTGGTGGTTTAGTGCTGCTTTAAAAACATTGGGCTTGACAGAGAGTGGTCTGTAGGTGGCACTTGAGCTGAAACTGTTGGCCTTTCCGCAGCACTACATTTTGGCTACAGCGCTCTATTCGATTTGTCATGTCTGTTCAGATGTGCGCCCTGGGCCTCCCTAAGAGCTTTATTGAATACTTTATTCCAGCTTGTTAACCGCCTGTTCCTCGACTGCTCTTATTACATTGAAAGTTGTGCAAGAGACATTCCAGTTATACGCTACCGCTTAAAAGGTGCAGAGTGTAGCTTTTTGGTTGAGGGTCCGTCACCTGCTTGTTTCTATGGATATGGCACTGCTCTGCCCGGAATGTTCCACAGTATGACATTAAACAGCTCTACCTTTCATTTCAGGTGGCTTTATAGATCAAAAATACCTAGAAAAACAGGGATTCTGACCGTGAGCAGGGTTGCCTCTCCACAGATCTGACCTCTAACTTGTAGTCTGATTTAAGGCCTATTCAACTTTGTTCTTGAGGTGATAAGAACAAGAACAAAGTTCGTTTGGGCTCTGACGATTCATGTTTCGAAATATGTTCAGCTGTCGAACTGCACCCGCCCCCTCGCTCTGTCCCGCCAACTTGGCGACTTTGGCAACATTATCGTGACCATGACAGAACTTGTACTTTATGAACTACTGAGGCAGAGGGAGAAGAGAAAATGATGTTTGAAGCTGAAGAAGATTCATATTGGTGGATGTTTCGCTGTGTTTTATGAAGTGTCCAGCCACTGTAGGGAGGTATATAGTGAGCAGTGTTTTAACAACTATTGCCCACCGCCTTGACTATGTCTCTCTGAACCACGTGAATCCTCATAAAACTATGGTTGTCATGCTCCGCTCCTCACTTTCTGGCACGGTATCTCTGCGCCCGCGACCTCCAGCAGATAAACCACACGCACATAAAAAATAACCAGTCAGCGAGTTTTGGTCAGCTGAGGTGTCGAGAACAAGCCGCAAGTACTGCCGGACAGGAGCTGGGTGCAACAACTAAGTTCTTATGAAGTATGAATAGGCCTTTAGTCTCTGAAGATAGAAATGTTTAAATATTCCTGACAAAGCTATGATATCTCCATTTACAAAAACATTTTAGGGACCCTCCACCAGAAAAGTTACACAATGCACCTTTAAAGCTGACATACAATAAAGGCTATATTAAAAGTTTTCATTAAAAAGTTCTGTTTCAGGCATTTTGTCATTGTATCTATCTGAGATCTCGGGACTTACATTTAAATGGAAAATGGCCATATTCATACAGTACTTTTTTTTCACTTTTAACTGTCTTCAGAACAGAATACTTTCATTTTCATTCAACAGTCTGCACTGGTCCAAAGTTATTCCTCACTTACCTTCTGCATTCTGAGCATCCTAATTATTCTCCATGCTGACTTTGTAAGTGCTTTTCACAACTCTCCAGAGACCTGAGCGCCGTTTGCTGTCATGGTAATGCCATCCTGATTATTGGACAATAAAACTTCATAATTAGATGAAGGCAGCACACACTTATTTTGACCTCGAGAGCCACTTATGCAATATACCTGGACTCTGGCCCGACGAATTTAGCTCAAATACATGGAAGAAAATCACAAAGGCGATGGCGAGCTGCACATCACACCAGCGAGAAGCAGAGCAGTAAAATGACGTGACGCTAATGAATCCTGCTCATATTACAGATTAAGAAAATTTAATTGGAGAACTGAGTAAATACAGAGCATTGGGCATATGCCAGTGGCGGTGTTAATCTGCAAAATGACGTCTTGGAAATAGGCTTTTAAAGATTGCTCAAACATGCACAAATCATTTCTAATGCAACTTCAAGAGGATAATTGAAATAAAATGGTTAAAAGCTCTGAAGAGTCAATTTTGCAAAACAGATCTGTTTTATAGAACTGTAATGTAAATGTCTTTATTGGACCTCAGGAAGAATAGCCACAGCTTGTCTTCACCAATGAGGATTCAAGCATTTAACTATAAATTCTATAAAGTCTATGTTTTATATTTTAGATTCAGATTCCCCAACGTATCCTAACATGCTTCCTTTGCTTTGTCAACAGTGCACGGAAGCCTTGCCTGGAATGTTCCATGGTATGGCATTAAACTTATCCATCTATCAATCTATCAATTTATTCTGTGTGTTTCTATTGCTCAAAAATACAGTCCTGTGAATGGGGGCGCCTCTCCACAGATCTGAACTGTAATGTATCGTAGCGCTGTAACCTGCTTGTCTCTCTCATGATAGATTTAGGTTTAATCTATACTGTGGACAAAGCAATAGCATTTCCATGAGACAAGCAGGTGGTGGAGCCTCCACTAGAAATGTTACACAATGCACCTTTAAAGCAGGATGTCATAGGACTTTTAGCTGTGGTTTGTTTTTGATGTGGAGAGTAAACAACCAAATTAATCACCTCACCACTAGCTGAGCCAACTGAAGAGTTCGCTCTAATTGTAGAAGCAGCACAACTCGAGTCTCTGGTTTTATTTGTTTGTTTATATGGATCCCATTAGCTGAAAGAAGAAATGCCATCAGCGTCTTCTGAATCTGCCCACTGTGGCAGGTCTGCTTCCATATCTGCGCCCATCTCAACTAAAGCAGAGCTCTTGATGAAGCACATTCGGTAATTTAGTTACAAAATATATTTAATATTTAATATTATATTGATAATTTTTTGTTAAAGGTGCATTGTGTAACTTTTCTGGTGGAAGGTCCGTTCTCAACAAAAAAGGTGGCTTGCCCTCTGCAGGTGGGTGGGGAATCTCTGCCTCAAGTGGAGGAGTTCAAGTATCTCGGGCTCTTGTTCACAGTGAGGGGAGGGTGGAGCGTGAGATTGACAGGCGGATCAGTGCAGCGTCGGCAGTGATGCGGTCGCTGTATGGGATCGTTGTGGTGAAGAGGGAGCTGAGCTGAAAGGAAAAGCTCTCGATTTACCTCAGTTTATGTTCCTCCCCTCACCTGTGGTCATGAGCTCATGGTAATGACCGAAAGGACCAGATCATGGATATAAGCGGTCAAAATGAGTTTTCCTCCGCAGAGTGTCCGGGCTCCCTTAGAGAGGGTGAGGAGCTCTGTCACACGGGAGGGGCTCCGAGTAGAGCCGCTGTTCCACAGCATCAAGAGAAGCCATCTGATGTGGCTCGAGCATCCGTTCCTCAGGAGGTGTTCCGGGCATGTCCCACCCGATGGAGGCCCCGGGGAAGACCCAGGAGGAAGTGTCCGGGGTGAAGGAAGTCTGGCCCCAGATAAGCGGAAGAAAATGGATGGATGATCTGTCAAATACCTATTCATGGAGATGTTTTTGCTTTGTCTGGCATGTTTCACAGTATATTAAACCTTTATATATTCACAGAGACCAAACAGCCCATGTTACAGGTCAGATCTGTGGAGAGGCAAACAGCAAAATATAAACATGCTCGAGCACTGACCACAAGGAAGAGTTTTTGTGTATCAGTCTGTGGGGTGAAAATACAGCCTGAGTGACGAACTTACACACTGTTCAAACATTAAACAGTTAAAAAAAATATACAAATCTAATATTCTGAGTCATTATAGTGATGCAATGATGTGATGGTTAGTATAGTAAGTGACTGTAAATGGCTTTATCTTTATTTATTTATGTGTAAAACCTGATGTAAAACCAGATAAATGATGAAGATGGTTCAGAGGAAACAGGACGTCAGTAATAATGCTTATGTATATGTAAAGGGCGGGATTCAAAATGTTAACACTTCTTCCCTTGACCCTTTGAGATATGTTTACATATGTAAAGGATATTATCATGTCTACACATACATGTATACATGTAAGGTATTATGTACTGTACATAGACTCTGTGACATACTCAATAAATTCATTTTCAGAGACGACTCTGCTCACAGTCAGAATGTCTGTTTTTCTAAGTATTTTTAAAATATAAAACCACCTGTAATTTAATAAATATTAAGGTAGAGCTGTTTAATGTATGGAAGCCCATTTCCGCCAGTAAATAAAAAATAAAAGCCTCATAGAAAGTCATAATTATGAGTTTAAAAGTCATAATTATGAGTTTAAAAGTCATAATTATGAGTTTTAACCTCATCCCCTGTTTGGACTAAACCAGCTCCATAGAGTCACAGCTTTGCACGTTGTCATTCATATGGGATTTGTGTGGATTTCTCTTTCTTGTCTTTCTAAAACAGTCACAAGTGAACGAGAAAATGGAGCGATGTGGAGACGTCCTGAGCTCCCGGAGGACGATCTCTCCAGGAAAATGACCGAGTGCTTCCACGACCAGGGCAGATTCAGTCGACTTTATAACTCATAATTATGACTTTTAAACTCATAGTTACAACTTTTAAACTCATAATTAGGACTTTTAAACTCATAGTTATTACTTTTAAACTCATAATTAGGACTTTTAAACTCATAATTACGACTTTTAAACTCATAGTTATTACTTTTAAACTCATAATTACAACTTTTAAACTCATAATTAGGACTTTTAAACTCATAATTACGACTTTTAAACTCATAATTACAACTTTTAATCTCATAATTATGACTTTTAAACTCTTTCTGTGAGGCTTTAATTTTTATTAACTGGCAGAAATGGGCTTCCATATTAATGTCATTCTGTGGAACCTAAACCAAAAACCAAAAAGCTGCACAGCGCACTTTTAAAGCCTGACTTTTTGGTTACAATGTTCCAGCATCAAAAAGATAGATACATTTGTTGTTTGATGCTTACAAACCCCATAAAAGTGAAATACCACCACTGATCTCCTGACTGTTGCATCTTCTCGGAGTCTCCTTGCCGCACAGATCGAACTCACTGTAGCGTCGCACAAACAAGACTATAAACCGTGCAGAGCTGATGAATAATTTGTGTTGTGTGTGGTCTGGTTCAAGGGTCCGGCAGGAGGACAGGGGCCAGATGGTGCTTGCGGTTGGCTATTGTAGTGGCAAATGAGCTGATGATGAGTTTATGATGTGAGTTTATGCATCGCCCCCACATCGCGTCCCTGCCGGTCTCACTGCACAAATCTGAATTTATGTGTCACTTATAGATGTCCTGAAGCTAAAGCCCATGTTCTCGCTCCTCAGCCCCGGAGAAGAGATCAGCAGAGACCTCACAAGCTGTCATTGCTGCACCCAGCCCCTTTCCACGCTCCTACACCATTTTGTTTTGCACCTGAACGTCGCAAAATAACCCAAGTTCTGGCACATTAACTAACAAGTCATTTAAAAGGTCCTATGTTGCGCAAAATTAACTCTTTGAGGCAAGTTTGAATGTTGTTACCTCCTCAAAAACATACCTGGAGGTATTTTGTTTCATTCACACACTTTTAAGCAGAGATATGAAATTCAAGGGCTGAAATCGACCAAATGATTCTAGTGAAGGTGTATGGAGTTTAAAAACACAGTGGAGGATGCCCTGCATTACCACATGACATCACAAGGTGGATGCAGGGTCTGAGTGTTAAACATGTGTGAATGAAACAAAACACCTCCAGCTCTGTGTTTGATGAAGAAAGGTCCGTGTTCTTTAAATATCAATTGAGAACGCAAAACAATAAAAGGAGTTTGTTATTTTCATGATTCCAGATTTCAACCTCTATTTCAAATATATAATAATCATAAAACAGTCATCGTGCCTATTCCAGTTTTGATATTCTATTCTCTCTGGTTTTGCTGCTTAGTGCGCCACGTGTTAATTCAGTTTCAACTCATAGAACTATAGTTTATCACTTCGTTGCTTCCCGTTTCTCGTCATGGAGTTCAACAGTTACTTTCTAAGATGCCAAAGTAAACGCGTCCCTATAAAAGAAGAAAATGACTATTACAGCTTTTTCCAACTCAGCATCTGTAACCAGTTCTTTGCATCTTAGTTTGTGTTTTTCACAAAATCTTCCAGTACTCATTTCTGAGCACATCTTAATTCCATTTTGCTTCAGTGTGGCAGAAATTTCTGCATGAGTTTTGCCAGCTCCAAATAAATCTTTGATGTCCGGTATGGCCATACCGGCTCGTGGCCATACCGGCTCGTGGCCATACCGGCTCGTGGCCATACCGGCTCGTGGCCATACCGGCTCGTGGCCATACCGGCTCGTGGCCATACCGGCTCGTCGTGGCCATACCGGCTCGTCAAAGCCTGATCCCGTCAGATCTCAGAAGCTAAGCAGGGCCGGGCCTGGTTAGTACTTGGATGGGAGACCACTGGGAATTCCAGGTGCCACAGTGGGGCGCCAGTGGCAAAAACTGTCGTAGTGTCCTTAGGCAAGACACAGCACCCACATTGCCTAGTATGAAAGTGGTGTGTGCGTGAATGGTGGTGGTGGTCGGAGGGGCCGATGGCGCAGATTGGCAGCCTCGCTTCCGTCAGTCTGCCCCAGGGCAGCTGTGGCTACAATAGTAGTTTACCACCACCAGGGTCTGGAGTGAATGAATAATGCTCTGTAAAGCGTCTTTGAGTGTCTTGAAAAGCGCTGTATAAAACTGATGTTAATAATAATAATAATGTCTTAAGCTTGGATTTCAATAACATCTCTATAGCATCCACTGACAGACTGATGCATCCAGAAACTTAAAAATACCCACAGGGCAACAGAACAGCAGAGCAGCAGAGGCAAATAAACCAGAGAGAATCAAATATCGAAATTAAAATAGGCACAAGGACTGTTTTTATAATTGGTGTTATTTAAAATAAACTTTAAATTAAATATTGGAAATAGAGGTTGAATTTTTTTTTTTTTTTTGGCACTAAAACAGAATAATGAAATAAACTGTTTTCCATTTTATTGTTTTTCATTCTCAACTGAAATTCAAAAGAACAAATGGTACACGGACCAAGAAACAACATTATAACATATCAGAAAATAATGTAATATGGAGCCTTTGAAAAAAACTTCCAAAAGTCTGTGGTATTCAGGAGCACGGGAATGATAATAGTACCTGTAAATCTTTCTTTATAGAGCACTTTTCAAAGAAGAGTATTTTACTTCTCTGCAGTATTAACTGCAAACACAACATATTTAGATCACCATGTTACCTTTCCTTCGTTTGAAAATGCTATCTTCATTGAAAACAAACAAAACCGTTTTGACGCTCTGAATCTCCCCTCCCTTTGCTCTCCTCAACACTTAACAGTCACTCCCCCTTCAGAGCGCTGTCACAACACAATCAGCATGCATCCCGCTAATGAAACCACTGTGTCACGTTTTTGTATATTTATGGAGAATTGTCGTGTGGGAGCGTGTTTGTCGTAGGCTTGTGGGAGGAGCATTGCACAGAATCTTACAACTAAGTTTGCACTGAGAACTTATGCTGCGAGCCACTTATCTGTTTTGTCAATTTGCACTGTCAATGGCCCCTCTGTCTGTGCACTAGAAACTGCAGCATTTGGACTGTCACTGCTCAACACTTTAGTCCCAAGTCTGTTTCACTGTTATGTGTCTCTCTGTCTGTGTACCCCTGGCAGGTTTTGCACAAGTTTTATTGTAGAGTAGTTTCTGTGTATTAGCTAGTAGTTTTATTAATTTTTGTGTGCACTTTGAAGGAGCAGCTTCTCATCTCTTTATACTGTGTATAATGACAATAAAGGCTTTCTATTCTATTCTATTCTAACCATAAGAAGGGTTTGAATAGGGCCCAGGAGAGATCACTAAATTACGCACAAGTGTGGAGAGACTTGTACAGTGATTAAAAGTTCTGAGATGTAACTTGGTGCAAGACCTAAACGAGCTGTAAAAGTGATCAGTAAAATATTTAAATCAATTCTAAAACTCACAGGCTGCCAGTGAGGAGAAGCTCAAACCGGGGTGAAGTGTGAAAACACATTTAAACTGAACGAGTTCTGTTTTTTACAGTAAAAATCAAGTCCAGCGCCTTTAAATATTGTATACATTAAACTGAAAAAGTGAAATGGATCTTTGGAAATGCAAAATATCAGCAGATGGTACAAGCACTTAGTTTGTCTATGGCTCCACTGCTGCATTGCACGTGTAATAATTACCAAAAGGAAAAATCCTCCAGCTAAGATCATCCTCACCAAGACTTTAGCTCTGGAGATGGGTCCCCGGGGGCTGTGAGGCAGCAGCTCACTGCTCCTGATAGGTGGCCCCTACGGCACTGGTTCAAGTACTTAACCTTGGGCCTCAGAGCAAAGACCAAGACACACCAGAGGATATCTAGCTCATATTGAAACAATACTGTAAATATCCTCTCACAGTGTTTTTGCCATGGGTGAAAGAAAAGACCAGCGGTTATATAGTGCAGGGAGGTGGCGTGGGCATATTCACAGGTCTCTCTTACTTTAAACTCATGGAAATATGTCTAGTGATCAGCTGTTGGCCTCTCAAGTAGTGTGGAGTAAACAGACCTAAATCTAGCATACATTGGGCTCTCATAACGAGCTAAATTACAGTACAGGCTCTATTCCATTTACGTCACAAACCAGTAAGACGTTTGGAAATGTGATGAAAACTTCCGGTGTAGTTCCCGACACTGGGCTCAACGATCGACTGTGATAAACCTTCAGTCGTCCAGGTAGAATCCATGGCAAAGGAGAAAGTTCAATTTGTCAACTGGACAAGAGTTTTTGGTTGAAGACATTTCGCCTTCAGTTCTGGTTAGACGCTGGAGGACACTGCCTTATATCTGCCTGAAAGGGGAGGAGTTAAGTCTCAAAACAAATTAAGAAAACAATAGGTGTAGCCAGGTCAGTCCCAGAGGTGTGAAAACACTCATTATGGCCCTGTATGATTCTGCTAATTTGACCCCACACTCAGTCAATTTGAATAGGCTGAACAACAAACTGTGAACAAGTATGGGTTAGTTTCAGAATAATCTGTGGTAACTCCTCCCCCTTGCAGGCAGATACAAGGCAGTGTCCTGCAGCATTCTGACCAGAAGAAGAATTCTAAAGAAGCAGCTTAGATGAGCTGCAAAATGTCTTCAACCAAAAACTCGTGTCCAGGTGATAAATTGAACTTTCTTCTTTGCCAAAACCCATCAAAGTAAGGCTGAATCCCATTAAACCACTTGGCCATACCCCTTACCCCTACCCCTCTATTTTGTGCATTCACGTGTAGGGGTCGGGATGTCCCAGTTACCGTTATGGCAGAGTGGTAGGGGAAAGTGATAGGGGAATGAACCCCTCCAAACGAAGATTTTTCACACTCCAAATGGAGGGGTATGTGTCATGCCCTGGCTGTGCCACTCCTTCCTCTGTGCTCCCCCCTCCTCTCCCTGTGTGTGTGTGGGTGGAGTCCTCATCGGCAGCTGCTTCACCTGTAGCCTGTCTACAATCAAGATGGTGCCCATTTATCCTGCGATCTGGAGACAGCAGCTGCCAGATTGTTCCGTCTACTCGATGGTGATTTCAGTCGCTTACCAGACCTGTTTTATAGATACTCACCTTTGGTATTTGCTCCTACTTACCTCCGTCTCCTGTTTTTCCAGCTCCTGAGACTCACCCCTGGAAACCTGGTCCAATAAAACTCTGACCTTGGAATACTATATCTGGTTTATTTTTTGGGTCCCTCTTGTTGAGCCACAACAGTATGAGCAATTTCTCAGAATGCGAATCACCGGCAAGATCGCTGCTGCCACAATCAAAGAGACCAAAGAAGTTCACAAATGTATTTTCTCCATTATTTATGGTTTAATTTGTGATAACCGCTGTATTGTCTTAAGTTTAACATTGTTCCACTGCGTAATGGTCATTTTCTTCATTAAATGCACACGAAAAAATCGCTAGTATTATGTTGAGTAGTGTCACGTTATTTGTGACTTGAGTGATCGGTTGATTCATGGAAATAAAGTTGTGAATGAATTACAAGCATCCACGCTACACAGTTATTTGGGTATTGTAACCCGAGTAAATGAAAGTGATATCACTGGTTTAACCCTCAGAGAAGCTCAGATTTTGTTCTTTTAAATGGTTGACTTTCTACCCCTACCCCTTTTCTCAGTTTCAAGGGGTAAGGGGTAAGGGAAGGGGTAGAAATTAGAAATGGGATTGGTCATTGGTAAAGTGAAGACTGCATACGTATGTGCTGTTTGGAGTCATCTTGAATTTGGCGCCTCGTCTCTTCTAATCGCATGTACCCAGTGCGCTCGGAGTTGTGCGTCAGTGGGGAAATGATGAAAACTGAGGTATGGTTGGAACTGTTGATGAGCCAAACATAACGGAATGCTACAATGATGTGTAGATGATGAAAACTAGGCCAGTTTCTCATTTTTCCTGGATTTTGTCAGACTTACTACCATGAACAGAGCCCGCCGGAAGTCATTGCATCTTTCCAAATGTCTTCCTGGTTTGTGACGTAAGTGTGTAAGTGTAAATAGAGCCTAAATACCAGTATCCACCTACAGTCTAACCTTTGTGTCAGTGACAAATCATGACCCTGACCACAAAAAAAAAAAAAAATGAAGCTAATTAAAACCAAAAGTCAGGAAAAGCCCATGAGATCAAACTCCTGGATGCCCAGTGCAGAAAGAAACCAAAGAAACAGAAGGAATGAAAGCCATAGTGCATTTCTAAGCGGTATTTTGAACCCTTTTATGTAGGTTTTTGGGTAAAAATCTGTTTCTCCTACTGTCTACATTACAACAGTAGCATATTAAACATCTGAACACGTTTGAAAATTGTCAGCAGGTGTCAGACCAAGCACCTGGCTCATGGCTGTGACCCAGGCCCAGGTCTGGAAAAGGCTCCACTGGTAATGAGCTCTGAGCCCTGCGGCAGATGGACGTGGAGTGGATGTGAAGGCTGGAGGCTGTGGAGAATCACAGTCTGCTCTCTTCTGAGGAAAAACTCATCCAATAAAGTCATCATTTATGCGCACACATGGACACTCAGGACCCCGACGCTTTTGGAATCCTAATTTAATAAACAATCAAAGGAGAAGAATACTTGAAATCATCTGCTCGGAAATAGGGAATCCCACAGGCAAACAGGCAGGATAATAAGGGAATATAAAAGAGACACGCTCCAGTTTTTATTCCTTTATTCATTCCCTATTCTTTAAAGGTCTTACAATTTTCTCTTGTGAGCGTTTATAATGTTAACTAATCAAAAAGAGACCTGGAATTGTGTTCTGTTTAATTCAATCATGTTTGTGTAATACTTTATTATTACTCAAACATCTCTAAAGCTTATAATGTTAGAAATAAAATAAAATAGTGTAATATGGGCCCCTGAATCACACTCAGAGATAATTGTTTTGTCCTGAAAAGGATTGTTCAGGATTTTTGACTGTATGGCATCCCCGTCAGCAGAGTCGTGCATCAACACTGACTTACCTCCCGACAGCGTCCGGTGAGCCGAGTTCTTCACCGGTTTCGGCAAGTTGACCCTGATGATGATGACATGGCCTTTAGCACAGAGTCAAGGGGAGATCTTTATGAACCCGAATATACTGATGCCCAAATTCACCAGATGGAGTCAGCACGGGCACAGAGAGAGAGGAGGGACAGAGTGGGACAAGCTGAAGCTGGAGTTTTGTTGTTCCAGCCTGGAGAATCACAAGTGCGCACCATTTTTATATATATTCTTATATATACTTATTGCTGTAGCTCTCACGTTAGCGCTCATGTGTTGTGGTGGTCAAAAGTCTGAGCACGTAAACACTGCCAAACTACTGAAAAAGTGTTGAATTCGTGCGCAGAGAAAATAGTACCAAGTGATTATGAGGTCTGACTTTTTCGTGGTTCATGTTTTGTGACGCAAATGTATCACTCTTTTGAACACATATTGTTTTGAGAAGAAAAACACTTAATTTTCATGACTCCAGCCAACTCGCCGGACACTTTCATCAGCACTGAAACCGGGGAAGAACGCCACTAACTGGACGCTGCCGGGAGGCAAGTCAGTGTTGATGCACGACACTGCTGACGGGGACGTGCAGATTCATGTCAAAAAACCTGAATTATCCCTTTAAATTGTTTTAAAAGCACTCTACCTGATTGTCATTTATGCGTTCTGAGCGTCCTAATTCTTCACTATGATTAATTTAAAAGTGCTTTTCACAACTCTCTCACAACAAGAGCGTTTTGCAGTGACGGTAAAGGCAATAACAACTGGCAAGGAAACGCACACTTTCTGATCATTGCACAATAAAATGCTTTATAAAAGCAAGGACAGTTTTACTCAACTACTAATCGGGACACACTAGAAGACATTTTGTGAATTTTGAGCCAAATTTGTCAGAGTTTGCCATGACCTGGAATGTGCCTCTCATGAATAATTATTTTGTAGTGGTGCTCTTGATGTTTGATTCTGTTCCCATTTGTCAGGCCGGTGCTTTCAAAGCTCAAATTGTAACAATCCAAAATGATGGATATTTGCAATTGTTGCTTCCCATCAGCGTTTCAACAGCCACTTGTACAGAGGAGCAGTCGGCCTGTTGTCTTCACTGTGTTTGATGAGACCAAAGAATTGAAGAGGAGAAATTACAAAGAGTAATAGTGCCAACTAGGATGCATGGATAAAACCAACCTTCCTTAAAAGGGCCCATATTATGCCATTTTCTGATCTTTGTTGTCATGTTTCCTCATCAAAAACATACCTGGGGTTGTGTTGTGTGTTTGTTTCATTCACACGTTTAACACACGAACTCTGGATATTGAGGCTGAGTTTTTCTCTGACGAAAACACTCCACTGTGGCACTGTTTTTTTGTTTTTATTATTTTTATTGTGCAAAAGAAAAGAGATCCACATTTTAGTTCTTTGAAGCTCCCAATTTTTCATTTCAGTGACACCACAATGTGACATTTTGGGTGACATGACATGTTTGAAGAAGCGTGTTGTCATTGAAATACACATTTGCATATTTTTTGTCTTTGGACCCAGCATGCAGTTGTAACTTTTATTGGATGTGCATGTCTCTATCTACCAAAATAATTTTTATTGAGCATTTTTTGCAAAGCAGAGCACGCATACACTAGTGTGGCACCAAAGCATCTTAAAAGAGCACAGTAAAAAAACAATCAAAAAGTGTATGTATTAAGAGTCCTTTTGCCAAACCAATGACAATAAGAAAGAACTCATCCTTTGCACTGAGGAAGAGTCCAAATAATTCTAAGTTCTGTAGAAATGATCAGGTTTGTCCTTCACAGTGGAGAAGGCCTCCTTTGGATCAACACTGGTAAGAGCCACTGATGTGGGGAGAGGCCTCGTCTTAAACTCACTGCACCATTATTGACTTTGGAGCACAGAGCAGGAGTCTGCAGCAGGTCCTTCCTTGAAAATGCTGTAGCACATCATCATTAAGCCCGGGAGGCAGGTCCTCGCACCTCATTTCAAAGGTGTTTAAATATTATACAAAGTGTATCAATAACTGAAGTTCAAACCTTTTAGGCCCCAAGTCTTTTCCCCGCAGCCATTTGACTCTCAGAATTGTGAGTGTTAAGATCGCACAGAACACTGTAAATGGGTTTAGAAAAAAAAAAATAGATGTCTGGTTTTCAAAATGCTCCACTGTGTTTTTAAATGCCATACACCTTCACTAAAATCATTTGGATGATTTCAACCTTGGAGGTGCCTATGTTGACTGAACAAAAGATAAAAAGGTGTTATCTTTAAAGCTATCACTTCATAATAACCAGTTTTGCATAAGCCCATTCAAACCCCCTTAAAGTTAGCAATAAGCTTCAAAGTTCAGCTGAAAAGCTCACATTACCCATAGTTCCACAGGGCATCATCATGTGAGGAAAGAGTAAGCAAAGGGAGGTGGAGTGAGAGCACTGAAAACTACTAAATGTTACTATAAGTTGTATGATGTCTTTTGGAAAATTTTCAAAACAGTTAAAGGTAACATGGTGATCTAAATATGTTGTGTTAGCAGATAATACCCCATAGAAGTATAGTGCCCCCTCTTTAATAACTGTCACTCCTGCCTCTGTCTGTACAGGTGAGCCTGGATCTGTGTGTGTGCGTGTGTGTCACACACAGGTGAAGGAAAAGAACGCCCCATATACAGCACTGAGGTAGCGTGGGCGTGCATATTCACAAGGCTTTGTTTCTTGAAGCTTGTTGTCATGGAAATGAGATTGGTGGTCATCTGATGGGCTCATGTGACTCATGGTGCAGCGTAACAGTGAAGTAAACAGACCCAAATCTAGTGCACGATAGAGTCTCATGTGGAGCTAAATCATTATTAGTGTCCTCCTATAGCCCAGCCTTTGTGGCCAGAGCAAACACTGAAAAAGAAAGTGGTAAAAGACAACATGCAAATGCAAGAACTATTGGAAAGGCTCATTTGTGTCAACAGGGGACACTTTTCAGGGGACCTTGCATCGTTTAATGCAGATTCATCTGTCGCCTCATTGTCATGAGATCAGTATCATGAGCCTGACCTGTGTGAAACTCTGAACTATGGACACACTGGTGCAGCTTTTAGCTGTAAATCTGTGGGAGGAGTGTTTTTATTATTATTATTATTGTTGTGTTTTTATTTTTTGTTTTTTTTTACTCTGGACTGAGTCTAAAATAAAATATTCATGAATGTCTAAAATATGGAAAACTATTGCAAATGTTCCCACTATTTAGAAAAATAGTGGATTGTGGATCAAACAGGGTTAGACTAAATGCTGTTTACAAAGATAAAGAAAAAAAACACTAGACTTGTGAACTTTGAGTGCATCAGGCTAAAAGTAATAAAAGCAGAGATGGCCTTTTCAAATCCCCATGACCCAAGAAGAGGTGACTTTTATTAAAACATTGACCTTCAGAACTTTGCCGTTTTAAGGGGTCCACACATTTTCCTTCCTTTAGTTTTGAGGGTTTTTTTTATTTTCTGATGTGAAACTATTCCCAAAGGAGAGATGAACTCAATAAACCTTAAAAACACAATCCTCTGATGACAATGAAATATATAAGCAATGTATAACAGTTTGGTGTTTAAACATGAGAATACCAGCCTCTGGTATAAATTGAGGCTTTTAAAGAGGGGGTATTTTACTTCTATGGGTATTTTACTTCTATTAACATGTTTTATAAGCTTCATAATCAGCGTATGCTCCTGTAATAAACCTACTGCACACGGCATCAGTTTGTAAAGCCATAGTATATTATTTTCTATCATGCTTTTGTAAATTTATGAGTAGTTGTTTGTTGTGTGGGAGCATTGGACAAATCTTAAACCTAATTGTAAGGAGGAAATAGGGAATAGGGCCCTGGAGAGATCGTTGGATGGATGACAACTAAACCTCTCTTCAGGCAACATTATAACATGGTAGAAAGGTCTAAAAAGTAAATTTTGCATAATACCCCCACATGCAGCTTGGCCTACGCTACACGTCACTGTGGCTCCAGGTGTAAATTCTGTGCTATTGTGATTTATTCTATTTATAACCGGCTCCTGCGCTTGGCCACACTTCATGGCCAGAGTGGCTGCTGTTCCCCTCTGGATCCTCAGTGCCAGATTGAGAGTTCTGCTACACCTTCCCCAGTGTTGGGAACTAAATGAATACATGTATGTACCAAAAATACATATTCAGAATTCTCATTTTAACTGTAACTGTATTCTGGTTTTTGTATTCTGTTTAATTCTGGTTACTTTTCATTTGGTAGTTTTCATACAGTTATATCTCTAAAAATCAAAGGAATACATTGCACTCGTCACAGTTTCACTAAGGCCGGGTGTACACTTTGTGAATTTTGGCCCTTTCTGAGCTGATTTTTCACTTTTGCGACTCTATTTGGGATCAGACAGAGTTTTGGCTCAATTGTGTGTCGTGCCCGTGTAGTAAACATGGGGTAACGAGAACCTAATACCTCACAACCAACTCCCGATCGATTGCAAAAATATCAAATCTGCTTGAAATCCGGTCGCCTTTCGCGAGGGTTTCACACTGTTGAAGTAGTTCCACGAGCCGATTTGCCAGAATCTGCCAAATCGTGCATGCCAAGGCAACACATTTGTGTTTTGCCAGTGTTCTCCGCACCTTCCGTGGTTTTGTACTTCCAGAACTCCGGTCGTAATGTGGACGTACAGTCTGCACAGGAAGATTGCATTAGAGCATCAGTTTGTACAGTGTGAGAACATGAATTGTGAGCTGTGAACTTTTAAACCCTGAGATTTGGTTGTACAGTTTGAGCTGAGGCTGAGGGAAATGATGGAAAATATCACACAGACTACGCCCGGCTTAAGACCCGAATCACAAGCCACAACAGGTAAGGGGCTCATTACATTGATTTTGTAGAATATTGCTAGGAGACAGGTAGGTAAGTAGGTACACGGGCAGGCCCATAGGCATCTGGACACAGGAAAAGTTAAGTCCAAAAAGTAACAAAAAATGCAAACTCTGAGACCGAGCCAAGAGTTCCCTAACTGGTAACTGAAACAACAAATTGGTGAGGAGTGGTTGGAGAGCCAGGCTTCTTACACTGCAGCTGATGGGACGATGGGAGACAGTTCTGCCATCTGCTATGGTTGGGTAACACTCATGTCACACCCAGGTAAGGTGGAGACACAGACAGAAGGGAGGGGAGAAGGCAAAAACCTGGAAATGATCCCGACAGCACAGTCTAAACATCGACATATTCAGGCATATCTTCACACATTGGTTCATAACATGTACTCCTACACATAGAAACTGTTCATTAGAGTTGCCATGGTTAAAATCAACATATTACACTATATATGTATGGGTTTGGATGGGTTTCCTCCGGGCACTCCGGTTTCCCCCATCAACCCAAAACATGCACTGTAGGTGTAAAAGTTGTGTGAGTGAGTGTTGGTGGTGGTTGGAGGGACCGTTGGCGCCGCTTGGCTTGGCAGCCGCGCCTCCGTCAGTCTGCCCCAGGGCAACTGTGGCTATAACAGTAGCTTACCACCACCGGGTATGGAGTGAATGAAGAATGCACTGTAAAATGCTGTGTAAAGCACTTTGGGGACATGTGTCTGTGTAAAGCGCTATATAAATAAATAAACCATATGTAAACACAATACTCGTTTTCCAACCATTTGTAAGTGAACACCATGTCCCCGAGACGACCTGGCCTGCACTCTGTAAACAGAGAAAAATATTACTGACATATTAAACACAATGACCATATTCAACTATGGGAGCTGGAATTGCACCACCAACTGGATCTGACCTTTACCGATGTTTTATGTTGAGAACAGGATTTGAAACACAAACTGAGCTACTGCCGTCATTTAATTAAGATATATTTGGTTGGGCCACAGCTTGATCACGCAATATAGTCCTCAAATGGCACGGTATTAGAAAGAAAAATATAAACCACTGCTTTTGAGTGCACGTGTGATTTTAAAAAAATCCTTTATTGCATTATTACAGGGCCGTAGATGGGGGGACAAAGGGGTCATTCTGGGCCCCAGGGCTTTAGGTCCCAAAATTGGACTCTCTATTAATTTATATACAGTTTCTGTCGACAGGCCTTTGTTATTAAGCTACTCGATGTAAGTATTCTAAGTACTCAGCATACAGTACTCTGATCGGACAGTGTATCAGAACGCATAACAGCAGGTATCCAGTATTCTGTTCCTAAATATATTTTCATAGTATGCTTCACATCACTGACCCTCTCGCACACTTCTTTGAACCTCAGTGTTAAGGCTGAATTATAGTTCTGCGTCGTCTCAACGCACACTGCTGCCGTTGCCTTGTTGTCGTCGTTTTGATTTATGGTTTTGCGTCGAGGTCTATGCACCGCAAAGTAATTCACAGCCACAATGCTAGGGGGCTAGGATTTAAACAGGTCTATGCATACTGCAACGCATGATCTCTGAAAAGTTTAACATGAACCATCTTCAATGCGACAGAAGCACAGAACAGACTCACCATCAGCTCTGTCACAGAAAGAACACTCATATTTCACTGAATCGTGTCATTTAGTCCAGCAGAATCTGACCACATGAGAGCATGAGCTGTTTTTTCAGCACTTCCACTGTATGGAAATTAGCCATGTGGTTTTAAGTTTAATTTCAGTAAAACGTAAACAAATGTGTGCAAAGCTGCATTAAACACCTTATTACTCAATATATATATTGAGTAGAGTACTGGAAATGTCTTGTAGAGCGGTGGTTGAGAGGAGCTCATTGTCTGCGACACTTCCCCTGGCTGTCTGTGTCGTTTTGACGCGTAGTCAGAAAATTTCGGAGCTGCACGTCGACACAGACTCTCTGTGTCGTGATGCAGACATTTTGACGCACAACCTTATATTGGCCTCTGTGAAACAAGGCGTAGAGCAGGGGTCTCCAACCTGTAGCTCGGGAGCTACCAGTAGCTCTCCACCCCCTTCTGAGTAGCTCGCCTAAGGATTTCTGAATCATATGTATTGTGCTGAATAAGTCAAATGTGATTGATTAAATGCCTTTTACCATTGTAAATGTATAATTTTGATGCCTAACTTTGTCCACTAATAAATACCTAGCGGTTTATAGTTCAAAGACTGCTAACTGTAGCCTATCAAAGGCTCGCTGTGACTCTTATATTTACTCAATTTCTTGTGATCGCTAAAACTGGTAGCTCTCTGGCATTATTGTTTTGTAAAAGTAGCTCACCGAAGGAAAAAGGTCAGAGGCCCCTGGGTAGAGGCTCCTCCACAGTGTGCATAGCTCTCCCAGTGGCAAGCTCCAGAATGCAGGTCAGATCCAGTGCTGTTTGCAGGGACTGTAGATCCAGTTGTTGCTCTTGATTTAAATTAATCTGAAGTCGAAAATATTATTGACATATTAAAAGTTATATTACACAAAATGGACTCTTGTGAGCTTTAAGCCAGGTTCGAATGTTGTGTGATGACAAACCCAGAGTTTTGTTTCAGTTTTTTGTTTCATTCGCACATATTTTCTATTAGTCTGTCTGCAGCTCCAAAACCCAAAATACTCTGTTCCACCTTCTGATTAGCAGCCACCTTTTACCTTGGCAATTACAGGGCTGAATCATCCAAATGTCAGGTGCCAGCGACTGTGGATCCAGTTGTTACTCTTGATTCAAATGCTTCATCAAATACTTTTCTCCATGGAGATGTTGTTGATTTGAAACCGTTCTGTTTTCATAAAGACCAAACCAGACTGAGTTACAGGTCAGATCTGTGGAGAGGCGACCCCACTCACAGTCAGAATGTCTGTTTTTCTATTTTTGAGCTATAAAATCTAGCTGTAATTGAATATATGTACAGTAGAGCTGTTTAAGGTCATACTGTGGCAGAGCAAAGACATATCCACAGAATCAAGCAGCTGATGGGACCCCCTAACCAAAAAGTTACATGAAGGTAGCACCTTCAAAACAAACTGGCATCTTGTCGGCTCCAGATGATCGTCTAGTGGTGGTGAAGAGGTGTCTGGGTGGCCGTTACAACACAGATTACTGGCGGTGGATGTTTGGAGGTGATGGGACTTTCTTCCTGCACTTTGCCATAAGCAGAATCCACCAAAGGGACATTGGCGCTGATGGCCACTGTCGGGATTAGTGCAGCGAGGTCTGGTGAAAATGCCTTTTGAGCCATATAGCAGAGCCATCACACTGGGAGTGTTCCACAAAAATCGACATGTATGTGTATGGCGTAATGTTTAGGAGTTACCATGTACAAACACTGCCGGGAATAAGCCAATGCACCAGCGCTGGTGTCTGCTTGTCAATCAACTACACAGGGACAATCTGATTGGTCAGTTTTAAAGCAGCTTGCAGACAAAAGGCCCAAGGAAACAGAGAGCATTTCTGAACATGTAAGCCCAAAAATAACCCCAAACTTGATAGGATACTCATATTTATGTTATGTTTGAGAGAGTTTTATATCTAAAAAAAACATAAAATTGTGATTTCTGAATGAATGTTTATTCGGACAGCAATGCACAGAACATGCAAACTTATAAAACTTTAAACCCTGAAAAAACAGAGGTCATTGTTGTCGGTCCTAAAGGTCAGAGAGATTCTCTGTCAGACCAGATAATCTCACTTGACAATGTGAGTATAGCCTCTAGCTCTACTGTAAAAAACCTTGGAGTCATATTTGACCAAAATCTCTCATTCACAGCTCATATAAACCAAGCTTGTAAAACTGCATATTTTCACCTGCGAAACATAACTAAAATCAGAAAAATTTTGCCTAAAAATGATGCCGAAAAACGTATCCATGCATTTGTTACATCCAGACTAGATTACTGTAATTCTCTGCTCACCGTCTGCACTAAAGGTACTTTAAGAAGCTTCCAGTTGGTCCAAAATGCAGCGGCCAGAGTCCTAACAGGAACTAAAAGACGTGATCACATCAGTCCTGTGTTAAAATCACTTCACTGGCTTCCTGTCGAGTTTAGAATTAAATTCAAAGTTCTCCTCCTGACATACAAAGCCTTAATAAATGTCATACAGATTTTACTAATGTCCGAAAAGGGGTGGGAGGAAGTAAATACTTATTTAACCCCACCCCTTTTTTCCACTGTCCCAAATTAACCAAGAGCATAAAGACTTCTCATTTCCTGTACATTATAAGCTATAATAGCTCAGTACACGCATTTCACCACAAAACATTTAAATGATGTAATGTGCCCTGACGACACACTTCTCCCCTATAAGCAAAAAGATTATTGACATACACTGCAAAAAAAAAAAAAATCTAGTCAAGATAAAATGACTTGGATTAAGAAAGCTTTACTATGATTTGAGTAAATTTCACTTGGCAAGTTAAATTATCTGCCAGTGCAGTAAGATTTTTGGACTTAAAATATGAAAATATATGTTGCTAAACTTAAAATAATAAAATCAACTTTTTGTACTTAAAATAAGAAATAAAATAAAACGTTGCTTGAATTAAGGAAAAACACTTATTCCACTGGCAGAGAATTTCAATTGTCAAGATGATTTTTTTCCAGTGTATTAATGGCCCTATATTTCACTAAATGCACTTGAGCGTTTATTTTATCATTAGTTTATTATTCTTGTTCTTACTATGTATTTGGACTTGATAATCCTGGTTTATGAATCTGTCTACAACTCTAAAGCTCAAAATGCTGTGTTGCTTTTTTCTTTTTTTTTCTTTTTTTATTGTGAAAATGACAAATACATACAAAACTATACAACAACAACAGCAGCACACAACAACAGACAGCAGACAAAAAGGTAGAGGAAAGACAAAAAACAATCTAAAAGTAATAATAATGATCAAGGAGGGAAATTGTGTTATGTATGTGTGTGGGTGTGTAGTGTGTATAGGTGTGAATGTATGTGTGTGGTTGTGTATGTGTGTGTGTGGAGGTGTTTAGCGTTTGCTTGATTTCGTCATGTTTGTTACCATCATTACTGTCCTACCGTCTTGCCATTACCATTGTCACCATCACGGTCACATGGTGGTTAGTCCTCATTGCCTACACCACTGCATTTACTCTGTGTTGTTTTTTTTGTTTTGTCTAAGGTGCATTAAAAGACGGACTATGTGCAAGTGTCTCTACTTGAGACAGAGGTACTGTCCCAAGGAGACCACCTCTTGCCTGTCCTTCTGCCTGTGTTTTGTGTATCCTTTTCCCTATTATAATGTAGTGCATTAAAAGTATGTGAAAGGATTGGGAGGGGGTTAGGTAGTGCAGTAAAAGGAAGAGTTAGAAAGAAGTGAGTAATTAATAGTACAAGTGGTGATGACCATGAGGACCAGGTAAGGGCTTCCAATATACCTGTGGTAATATTAAAAAATAATAGTGACAAGGGCAACAGCAATGGCAATAATAGCAACTAATAATGATGATAACAGCGGAAGTAGAAATGTGGAAGAGGGAGGAAAGGTATGTATAGAATAGCAATATGCATGTCTAGAATAACAGTATATAATAATAATAATAATAATAATAATAACCCATATGAATGTGAGTGATATGCTAGTGCATGGAAGGTGTTTTGGAGAGTTGGCTTACAGACAAACACGGGTAGTGGCGGGAAGTTCAGAGTTGTAATAATGCAGAGAGTGTTGGATGAGAGAGGTCAGTTTCAGATGAGTAATTATCAGGGGGAAATGTGTATTCCATTGTGATATAATCAGTGAGCATGTTTTTCCAGTGGCTAGTGTTTACCTTGTTTCGGGTTTTCCAGTTCATGAGGACAGTTTTCTTGGCGATGGTTAGAGCTATGAGGAGAATTTTGAAGTTTATGGTTTTATCTGTAAGTATTGTAAGGTCCCCTAGCAGACAGAGGGAGGGGGATAATGGGATGTCTTCCCAAAAGTGTTTGATCGGAGTGCAGTGCCATGTTGCATGAATGTATGTGTCTGTAGTGTTCTGTGTGCAGTGTGTGCAAGTGTCTGATGTAAAACCCATTTTTGCTAATCTACTGCTTGTGTAATGTGTCCTGTGAAGTGTTTTGTATTGTATTAGTTGAAGGTTGGCATTATTTGACATGAGGTAGATATTTTTACAAACTTGGGTCCAGAAATTGGCATCGGGAGCAATCAAGAGGTCATTTTCCCATTTTATTGTTGGTAAGCATATGGACTGTAGTGATTTTGAAATGATCTTGTATATCTTAGAGAGAAGTTTCTTTGTGGAGGAAGTCCGATATTGCAGGTGGAAAATTTGTATTTTGAATTGAGGATTTGAGTTGTAGATATTTTAAGAATTGATTGCTCCGATGCCAACTTCTGAATGAGGAAATGTGTTGGATCAATATGTTGGATGTAAATATGTGTGTGATACCTTTTTCAGCCCATGTGTGGAAGTTAAATGTTGCTTTATTGCTTGTGAAATCGGGGTTATTCCATAGTGGGGTGAAGTTAGATGGGGAGAGTGTAGAATCTGTGATTTGGTGGAATTTCCACCAGGCTGTCAGAGTGGAGGCTTTTGTTATTGCATTAAAACATGGATGATCTGTGATTGATTTTGAGAGAAATGGAATGTCAGCGATCTTTATTTCTTTGCAAAGCGATTGTTCAATGTCTAACCATATACTGTCCGAGTGTGTGGGGTGGGTCGATTTGTAAATGTATTGTAATTGCTTAGCTATTGAGTAATGTTGAAAATTTGGTGCTTTTAATCCTCCTTGAGTTGATTTTTTGAGTTGTAATGTTGTGCATTTTATTCTTGGTCTTTTATTTTTCCAGTAGAAGTGTGTGATGATGGAGTCTAGTGTTTTGAACCAGGTGAGTGTAAAATTGTCTTTATTATTGCTATTCTGCCAATTATGGAGAGTGGAAGGTTGAGCCATCTGGATAAATCCTCTTCTATTGTTTTTAATAATGGTGTGAAGTTGAGAGTTGTCAACTCTGACTGCCTGGAGGAAATCTTGACGCCTAAGTATGTGATGTGACCGTGACATGTAGGAATAGGTGATTTGAGGGATGCCACATCCCACTTGGTTTTATGTATTGGGAGGATGGATGATTTATTCCAATTAATGGAGTAATCTGAAATTTTTGAGAATGACTGTATGGTTTTAATTATTTCCTGTACAGATGTTTGAGGTTCTTGTATAAATAGAAGAATATCGTCTGTGTAGAGTGAAATTTTATGAGGTTGTGGGGTTTCAATACCCTTGATTTTTAGGTTCTGACAGATAGCTGCTGCTCGGGGCTCGATAAAAATAGTGCATAATGATGGAGAGAGTGGACATCCCTGCCTAGTCCCCCTGTGCAGTGTGAATCTTTGTGATGTTAGATCATTGGTTGTGACTGTGGCGGATGGCGATGTGTATAGAATCTTGTCCCAATTAATGAATGACTCTCCAAAGCCAAATTTTTATAGTGTGGTGCATAAAAATTTCCAGTTGACCCTATCGAACTCTTTTTCTGCATCTGATGTGGCTATGACTGTCTTTTTGTTGTGTGAATGAGTAATGTATTAAATTAAATAAGTGTTGTTGGATGAGTGTCTGCCTTTGATAAAACCAGTCTGATCAGGGTGGATGATATGTGGTATGATTTTTTCAAGTCTATGGGAAAGTGCTTTACTGATTATTTTGATGTCAACATTGATAAGTGAGATTGGGCTGTAATTGGATGTGAGTGTGTGATCTTCGTTGGGTTTTGGGTGTTATGCGAGCTGTGTTCATGTGTGTTGGAAATTGACCATTTTCTTTTATTTCTGTTATTGTTCTGGTGAATAGTGGGGATAGAGTTGACCAAAAATGTTTACAGAACTCCGCAAAATGCTGTGTTTCATCTTGTGATGTCATGCAGTGGCAGTTTTCAAGTTAGCAGCTACATTTTACCTTTACTGTAGTACACCCAAATGAGGTATGGAGTTTAAAAACACAGTTAAGCACACTTCCTGTTGTCCTGAGTGTTTTCAGTTTGAGAGAAGATGTCAGTCTAAATATTCAGGGTTTATGAGTTAAATATGTTTCAGTGAAATTAAACATAACTCCAGGGATGTTTGTGATGCGAAGAACATTGAAACAGATCGGGAAATGGCATAACAAGGGCCCTTTAATAAGAAATAAGTCTGTAGTTGGCTAATAGGGCCAGTGGTTTGTGCTATTGCTGTTTCTCACTGCTGATGAGCACTAGTGGGACTGCTCCAAGTTCCATGTGCTGCGCTCTCCCAGCCACATGACTAAGCCAAAGCCTAATCAACCTCCTCTCATTTCTGCACCAAACAGCCAAAGCACTGGCAAAAACTCTCCCTATCAGAGCGCTCATGGGGCTGGCTCTGTCGTATCATCTGGAATGGCTCCTGGAATGGCTCCTGTCAGGGCGGGTTCTAGACATTTGGTGGCTCTAAACGAGACTTTGGTGGTGGCCCCCAATGGATACACAGTTTTAAAAAGTCCATACATCAGTTATAATAATAGAAAGGCAAGATGTTTAGATAGATAAATGGATTGTCATGTAAGAAAAGCATATTGTATTAATCAAAACCCACACCACTCTGTGCTTTTGAGGACCAGCTGTAGCTATATGTCACTGGATTGTTTATGGTAACAAAAACAATAGCTCCCTCACCTCTATCCTGTTCCTGCTTTTTCTTTGTTTATTCCTCAACCTCACTCCTAAACCTTCTTTCAGGGTCTAGTTCATTATTTGATGGCACTTATGATAAAGCGGAAGCAGTTTTCCCCCTTTATTTCAAGTGTGTGCAGTGTGCTTCATATTAAAAAATAATAACGGTAAATAGTCACGTTTTCATAAAGCACTTTTCCACCTTCAAGGCACTTTTACATCAGGGAACCTTGCACACTCACACACACCAGTGTATGCCAACAGTGCAGAGGTGGGACCAAGTCATTGTTTTGCAAGTCTCAAGTCAAGTCCAAGTCGTCTGCTTTGAGCTTCAAGTCATTTCACGTCCAAGGCACCAAATATATCTGATTTTCGCAATTTATATGAATTTTAAACTAAATTGTACTTAAACAGTCATTGTGCATTTACAGTATATATGAGTATTTATATAAGCGTTGTAGAAATGCAAATTTTTCCTTTTTAAATTTCTTGACAAGATCTTAGTGTGAATCATTATGGTCAGAAAATAAAGAATTCAAATTTAAAAGTGCTAAATTAGAGTTACTGTATTTTTTGGACTATAAAGTGCACCAGATTATAAGGCGCTAGATCAATGAACAGGTCTATTTCCATACAGAAGGAGCACCAGATTATACGGCGTAATAAGCGAGACTGATACCTTAGCCCAGGCATCCACGGTCCATTGGCAGATCGTGGCGTAACTCGCCTGGCGTTGCCTTCCTGTCTCGGTGAATATGTGTTTGCCTTCTGTCGCAATTTAACTGTGAACAACCTGCTGACACCAATATCTAGTGGTTGGAGTTTTTTGGTTAATCCACCTGGAATGACGGCAGCACTGAATTAGTTTGCTTCACTTGGGCGTGTAAGTCAGCATGTCTCTGAACAGGAGCCATTTTTGGGTCCTCATACAAACACCATAATATGATGTTGAAGCACAGTATGTATTACTCCACAACGATCCTGATTACGGTCACCGTAATGCTCCGACAATCCATCCAGCGATGCAGCTTCGTATAACAAAGTCGTACTAAAACATTTTGACAGACTTTTTGAGCGCCGTGTACTACATAAAATCAGATCGAGGGCAGTAAGCACAACTATAATTAATACTTAAGGTTGTTCTTATCGTGTCCACAAGAGTATCAGTTACAAAGCACTGGCTAAATGTGGTTCAGCCACAGTTGAACACATTGCTGTCCTTTCTCATTGAACTCTGCTAAATCCCATGCTGTGCAGGGGTGTTCCAGTAGGGGGCATGTCAAGAGGTCTGTGGTTCAGTGCTGCTGTCACACAAAATGTCCCAGGCCTTTAAGTAATCCTATTTTGCTAGGGTGACTTTGGCACGACCAACACCAGATCTTAGTCTGTTTAAGCATTTCCCCACTGCATAATTTGGATTTGCTCCAGGAGGAAGTGCCTCACTCACCTTTAGCTCCATTGTTGTTCCTGGTGAGAGATTAAGTTTTTCTTCCCAGCGACTGACTCCTTTCAGTACTTATGCTTGATGTACCGAGGGGCGTGACGCTCTTTAGAAAACTTTTCCTGGATTTAAGGCAGCTTTTGGCTGGCACGTGTCAGAAGAGAGGATGTTTATGATCTGTGGTTTGTTGTTGGTGCTCTTTCATGCTTGCTCCACTTCGTTGTATCTCTGGTGGGGCTATGCCTGCCAAGATGCGCAGGCGGTCTGCAGGTGTAGGCTTCAGGCAGCCTGTGATAAGGCGGCAGCTAGCATTGAGGGCAGGGTCTAACTTCTGTGCATGAGCCGCTCGCTCCCATACTGGGCAAGCATACTCGGCAGCTGAGTAGCAGAGAGCTAGTGCAGTTGACTTCAGAGTCTGTGGGTTTGCACCCCAGGTTGTGCCGGTGAGTGTGCGGATGATGTTATTCCTTGCATTCACTTTGCATTTGGTCTTCTCAATATGGGTCTTAAAGGAGGGGTCAAGATAGGAGAGTCCACACCGCAGCCCTGGGAGTATCGACAAGATCAACAAGATCAAATAGATCAACAAGACACTGCTAATCCTATCACCACTACAAGCAACAGTTACAAGCAATACTTAAGGTGCACCAGATTATAAGGCACACTGTTGATTTTTTAGAAAATTAAAGGATTTTAAGTGCACCGTATAGTCCAAAAAATATGGTATTTTGTCAAGTATTCTGCACTAAGAGTCGGTGCCATGACTTGCAAGTCCCACCTGTGGTTAAGTGTGTTGGCAAACACATCACCGCTCTACCAATGACCACTCAACCAAAGATATTTTATGTTGCAATCAGGATTCAAACTGCCAACCTTCAGATCAGTGGACAAACACTCTACCAACTGAGCTACTATCGTTATGTAATTGAAATAAATGTGGTCGCGGCAGTTCTTTCTGACGATGTGCCCTCCTTTAGTGGTTGTGGACCTAAAGAACGGCTTGGTCTGTTTATGATTTCATTCAGGAAGAGGAGGGGCTCCCAAGAGCAGATTGAACTGCAAGTGTTGGCTGAAATGGATATGTCACATACCTTCCATTCTTTTCCTCTTGCAACACTGTCAGAAATTATTAATACGTTGTTTTGTCGGGAAAAATGGGCTTTCTGCTCTGCACCAAAAGTTGTGTAGATATCTGGATGATTTATTTCAGATTAGACAGACTATTTGCTGCAAGTTATGTAACTAATGTCCGATGCTGTCTTTTTGATTATGGAATAAAAGCATAAAAACACAAAGAGAGAACACTACACAAATGTATATGGTTATTAATAGTCAAAGCTCACATTTTTGTACAGCACCTTCAAGGAACCTGAAACTGGAGAATTAGGACATAACATGAGTGCCTTAAAAACAAAAACAACTAAACTTTACAGCAGATAGTGTAAATAAAAAAATATAATACAAGCATAACTAGCTGACTACTAATGATCAGAGATTATCTTACCCCTCGGAGTTGGAAATATAACTTCTCCTGTTTGCTCTTGTGGGGAGTTGGTCGGCTTGGTGCTATGATTGGAGCTTTTTTTTAAAAAGATTAAATCTTAATTATGTGTGGTGGTAATATGTGAGACTCCTCAGGGATATTATGAGTAAACTGCATGCAATTTGCTGAATTCCAAAGCATTTTAGAGGTCTACAAAGAAAGTCAGTGATTTAAGTCTATATATATTTTTTCATAGTTGTATTGTTCTACTTTCTCTATTCCATGTGGTGGTTCTGTCTCAGAGCTCTGCTCCCTGTCACACATGAGGCTTCAGTCTGTGCTTCAGAACAGCACAAACACTAAAGGCTGAAGCTGGGCATAGACTGTGTGATATTTTCAATTGTTTCCCTCAGCTCCAGCTTAAACTGTACGACCAAATCTCATGGTTTAAAAGTTCACAGCTCACGAGTCTCACACTATACGAACCGATGCTCTTATGCGATCTGCCTGCACACACTGTACGTCCACATCACGACCGGAGTTCTTGTTCTGGAAGTACAAAATCGCGGAAGGTGTTGGCAAAACACAAACGCGTTGTCTTGGCAATCTGTGCCATTCACTGTGTCCCCGCAGTTTGGCAAATTTTGGCAAATCAGATCATGGAATGACTGCAACAGTGCGAAACCCTCACGAGAGGCGATTTCAAACAGGGTTGATATTCTTGGAGATCGTTAGGGAGCTGGTCGTGAGGTATTCATTGGTTCCCACACATGATTGAACCAAACCTCAGTCCAATCACAAAAACAGTCGCACAAGTGAAAAATCATCTCAAAAAATTTTTTTAACCATGTACACCCAGCCTTAGGCCATCCTCAGGACATCTGACCATGTCTTTTATCTTGTGTTATTCTTATGATGAGGATTCTGCTGAGATGCAGAGGCTACAGGGACATGCACAGGAATTTTGAGGGGCAGTTGCTCTGACACACACACAAAAAAATCACCCTCAATGACCCTAAATAGGCCTACTACTACTTATTACATATTACTACTACTACAACTACTACTACTACTACATATTAACCATTTAACCCTTTAGAATGAAATAATTGTGTGCATTACTTCCATTATTCATTGCTAAAATGAAATGGCAACTTCAGTCGAGGAGGCCATACGGGCAGTTGCCAGGGCAACCAGAGCAACCCCCCTGTGCACGTCCCTCAGAGGCTATTCCTATGTTCACACAGTGACATGTGCCTGGGTTTGTAGCACTAAATCTGCACACACCTTTTCAGCGGGGTGTGTACTCTAGGTCCCAGACAACTGATGAAGCTAATATCTATTGTTAATGTCTACATTTCTTTGTTCAGTGTTTTCCTACATCTGCTCCATGTCACTTTGACTGAAGCATGTCTATTTTCAATATGTCTGAACTCATTATTCTGCCATTAGCTCAGAGAAACCTCACAGGTCACAGGTGGTCTGTCAGTGCTAAGCCTTATGGGAGATGTATTTCTCTAAGTCGTGTCTGGAGCTGCCATATGCCCGAGCAGAGTGTGTCTGTGCTGTGTTCTCCTTCATTTTCATGTGTCACACAGCACTTAAACACAGGCTCATTCATTATAGTGGTGCTCTCCATCCGTCAGAGGCTCAGTGAGGTCTGAACAGAAGGAAGCGTCTCGCTGTGTGAACTGCACAACAGATGTGTGTGTGTTTAACATGAGCTCTGTGCCAACGACAGTGTGTGTGAGGAGTCCAGCAACTTACAATCTCTGTGGAAAGTACAGATTTAAAACTATAGGCAGTTGTGAAAATTGTTTTTATTACAGAACAAAAAAAGCAATCCATTTCTTCAATTTAGTCTAGTCCTTCAAATTTGTACAACAATGCAATTCTAATGACATGTTAAATATACAAGCTTTTGTGCCTGCAGAGTTTTCAGCATTTTTACCAACAGTGACATGGGTTCTCCTTAGAATGTTTCTTTCGCCACCACTGCATCTCTGCAATAAGACATTCTTTCTGCCGAAATACAAACTGAATGTCAACATAAATTTCACAGAAATACAGACACAGGGGAGCGCATAGGGCCAGAACAAACCTTTTAGATGAGGTAATAATAACACTGTAACATGGCTTTAAGCTTACAATCAAGTCAATTGTAGTATAAAACCATTAACCTAGATGCTGTAAGCTTTCATCTTTCCAAATCGTATGTTTCCATCTCTGCTTCATTGCTATTCAAAAGTTCATTTTGTTTCGCCCCCTCTGAGTATTTAATAAAAGCTGCTCCAGGGCACAAACTAACAACAGTCGAGTCTAAAATACATTGTTTTGATTATCTATTCTCATTAGGCTATTCTTAATGAACCAAAATGAGTTTCAGGCTTTAGTTTGCTGAGCACAATTCCCAGTCCAAGATAAGACTACATAATAAACTGTGTGGTTGTGCGTCTGCCTCCAGTGTACAGTGCATGAGCTGAAGTGCGGCTGTCTTAAGTGGACTCTTTGTACTGCTCTTGTTCCACACGGCTCTGATGCTCTGGCCCTGGGGCTTTAGCAGAGTACACGAGTTTGTTCACAAGCCCAGTGCACTCTCTGCCCTCCTCTCATGTATCTGTCCTGTTTACTAAGAGCATGCACAAGTTGATTTTGGTGTGTCTATTCGCTCACCATGTTAGGCCTGACATGCCAGATGTTCGATATAATGCAGTGAGGTTAGGGTGCCCTTATTTCTTACAAAGCATTCACTGAACATAAAGCACACAGTTAAGAGTCTAAAGAATTTTATTGTGAAAGATTGAGATTTTAATCATGTTACAACAGTGTTCCCTCAACTAAGCCGTACCTGCAGTTGTATTTCACTTTATTCATGAATTGAGTTCTACTGGAATGGCCCTCGCTGAAGCACAGACATCTTCCCTGTCCACAAAAGCACTTCCCTCTGCACTTTTTCCACAAGCTAAATTGTCTGTAATTTCACTAAAATAGTCTGATGTATGCCTCTTGGCGTTTCCACGTTTTGGTTCGTTTGAGCACTTTGCCTCAGCCTCAGTGCAACACGATTGGTCTGGGAGCCCTGGGTTATTTGAACCTTACAGCCGGAGTGGTAGTTACAGCTCAAGGTGAGCTTTTCTGATGATTGATGATGATGGAAGTTTGCTACCTCTGAGCACTAAAACAAACTGGTAATTTTTAATTTCCCAGCATTGTAAAAGTCCAGAGGTCTCTTGTGTTGATTAAAAATCAAATCAAAATCTGAGAGTCGATGCTGTTATATCCTGTTCATTACAACTGCCCTCAAGTGTTTGCATGACAGAACAAGTAGGGAACAAGTTCACAACACATCTGTTAGAACCTGGTGTCTGTTGTCAGAAGACAGCTTTATTTGAAGTTTGAATAAAACAATATGTTTTCTTCTTTTCTTTGCTTTTTGGACTTTGTAACCTAGGTGGTTCATATTGTAGATCTATATCAGGCATGTCCAAACTTGGGCCCGGGGGCCAAATGAGGCCCTCAGACCAATTGTTTTGGCCCTAAGGCTTTCAAATTAATTGGCCCATACTACCGCAAGTAGTACTTTTTACTGCATGTTTTTGAAATCTACCTTGATCAAACAAATTCAGTGTGTCCTTTTGAGGATCTGAGTCTGAACAATTTGATTTGAATTACTCACTGTTTTGACCACCGGTCCAGGACCCTTGATTGGCCCTCACGCTGGTCTGTGCTAACATGCTTTTCTCCATGGTAATGAATTCCCTCTGCTGTCAGTACATTACACCAGATGCAAGTATGGGAAGCACCCAAGAAAATATGAGTTGCAAAAGCAATGGTACCCAAGTGCAATACAAATAATGGCTAATATGTGTTCTTCAAATGACTCTAAAAGTGTTACTGCTAGAATTGGAGTTGATTAGTTATCAAGGGACAAAAAAGAGGATTATGTTGCACCACTGGACCACACATGAAGTCAGTTAAAATACGACTAATTAAGCATAATCCTAATAGTTAAGTCACTATCCAGTTTTTTCTCTATTAGGGAACACATATTATGGTAAATTGGCTTTTTTGAGCATTTGACCATGTTAGAATATTGTAATATTGCAAGTTGTATTTAGTTTTGTTGACACTGGTTTCAATAATCCTTTGTAAAAAGCCCTAAATTCTCAATTTGAAATTTCTCATGATTGTGATGTCATAGATAGAAACCTGGCACAGTCAATAAATTATCAGACTTGTTTTCTTTCATGTTGTCATATGTTAATACTTAATAACACTTAACACTTAATATCTTAATACCTTAATTACTGCTGTGTGCTTATGTCGAAATGCCTGGACATGTCCCTAATTACTTATAATCATTGTTTTTTTCAGTGGAAAATTTCCTTTGCTACCAGTAGATGGCGAGCTGCATCAGATCAGAGTAAATGATGTGTCTTTGTTTTTAAAATTAGGCATTATTTTAAGTTCAAATCATGAAATTCCAAAGTAAAGGTACTCAATATCATATTTAAAGGTCAACTAGGATAAAATGCGTAACATTTGTTCATTAATACACTTTTTAAGGTCAGTCGTAGCAATAACCAAGAAGTGAGAGGGAAATTCCAAAAAATGCTTAAACGCCAGAAAGGGTCATTTTCTAAAGTAAAGGAGCCATGATACAAACATTTATGAGACCATCAGAGAATCAGAGAATGGTCCCCGCTCCTGGCGCCGTCTGTTTCCACTGGAGCTCTGTTTGAATTAGTGCCACGAAGCCAAACATTATTCAGAATTTCTCCAGACGGATCAGGACTTGGAGAAAGTGCTGAGCTCACAGTAACAGCAGGCACAATGAAGCCAGTGTAAAAGCAAGTCATCGGTCTACATCATAATAAAACATGAATCAGGAGCACAGAGACTAGAAAGAATGGGCCTGCTTATAATAAAGGCGTCAGAAATGTAAGCTTGCTGAATAAGAATAAACAGTGTATTCAAGTATGTCTCATTCAAACATTTGAATCCACTATAAAGAAATAGTGTAAATATGTATATAGTTGTAAATATGTCACGTGATGTAAATAATTTCTGAGAGAGAACTATTTTTATCTTTTTTCTTATTGTATTTATCTTATCTTATTTTTGAAAACTTGATTCTAACTACATGTTCTTGGTCGGTTGCATCTGTAATGAAGACAATTTCCCCTTGGGGATGAATAAAAGTCATTCTGATTCTGATATGGTGGGATCATTATAAAAAAATAGTGCTGTCAAAAATATCGCGCTATTAACTCAACACAATTTTAACATTATTTTTTTTATTGCGAGATTAACGCTCTTTGTGACTCCGCGGACTAGTTTTGCTGTGGCCACTGCTGTAAAGTTAGAAAAACTACAGGATCTGGCTGTAAACAGGAAAGAAAACAATTTGTACGAAACTGAGAAGTCCCGTTTGGAGGAGGTGGGCCAAAGCATGACAAATCTGCACACACCGATGCCTCCGCACAAGGAAAACACGCAACACGAAAGTCTGCTTCAAAACATACAGCGAATCTGCAACAAGGACCGCAGACAGCGACACAAACACACGGAGGAGCACGCACCGCTGCAGAACCCACACCCGCCCCACCACACAATAGACCCTCCATGCCAGGACCCACCCTCTCCGCCAAAACCGCAGCTCCGCCTCGCAACCTGCAAACAGCTCCGCGGGACAACGCCCTGGCTGCAGCCCAACAGGTGCGAATGCAGTCCACAGAACCCCAGGCAACCGCGCCCGAGCACGACACAGCTCAAAAGTCCCAGCGTAAGTACACCCCGAGGTGCTGGGGCAACAAACACAGTCGCACTAACTGGAGATCACGGGGCCCTCAGTAATGAGCACATTATTTCACCCATTACTTGACTGAAGACAGAAGAGAGACACTTTGCTCCACTGTTACAGAGCACAAAGTCTCACTGACGATTGTTCTGGTTTGCAGTAAAAAAACAAAAGTGTATAAAAATGATGATTCAAGGGACAAAAAATGTGCGATTAATTGAGAGTTAACTATGACATTCATGAGATCAATTGCGATTAAAAAACTTATGTAATTAAACTTAATTATTATTTATTTATTGCATGATTAGTGGTGTTTGTCTTATGTTTCGCTCCAAATACTGCAGTAATTTCCTAATGTTGTGAACCTGTTCACTCATATGGCAATAAAACCTTTCTGATTATATCAACCATACATTTTCCACCTAGTGTTTTATTGCTGAATAATACATTTAAAAACAACTTGGCCTGGCTGTCTCCATGTAGACAGCCTAATGCCATTCTGTGGGATTTTCTTTGCAAAGCTTTTTTATAGTATTTACCCCTTAATAAGCTCATAAGACTTAAGCTATGAAGTGGCAAATACTATGTAATAATACTAAATGGCATTACAGTACGGTAGTGTTAAAGCATTGTTAGATAGATAGATAGATTTCTAAAATGTAATTGAAGCTATTTTAAAGGTACACTGTGCAGTTTTTTGAAGATGTGAGCCTGGTCCTTATATCTCCTCATGTTCAGCTGGGTGTGACTGACAGGTGCATCGGCCAGTCAGGGACATGCATGACTCGTCCATATCAAAACAAACATGGCTGCTCAAAAGGAAAACATGTCACAGGAAAGTGAAAACCATTACAGATTTCTGCAGAATCGTCGAGCTCTCTGATTGGACGGCCATGTTTGAGCCTGGAGTGTGTGTGGAGCAGTCTGATATCTCCCTCTATAAATAAGGCAGAGAAATACCGTATCATTTTACTGTAGATTTGCCAGGGAAGGGTTTGCCACATGGAAATCTCTTCTTGCTTTAGAATGTTACAGAGTATGTAATTAAACTTATATCAACCATACACACATAGGGCGACAGTAGCTCAGTTGGTAAGAGCGTTTGTCCACTGATCAGAAGGTTGGCTGTTTGAATCCCGCTCTTGACATAAACATCATTGTTTTTTTATTGCTGAAAAGTACATTTAAAAACAACTTGGCCTGGCTCTCTCCATGTAGACAGCCTAATGCCATTCTGTGATTTTCTTTGCAAAGCTTTTTATAGCATTTACCCCTTAATAAGCTGAACTTTAGATCACTGTTTAAAATGAACTAGTTCTGGTTTCCACATTTTTAAAGATCTTTAATTCTCCATAAAACATATATCCCTGTGAAACCTACCACATTTTTTGGACCATAAGACGCGCCAGATTATAAGGCGCTAGATCAATGAATGGGTATTTTTTTAGACATAAAGCGCATCGCATTATAAGGCGCATTAAGCGAGACTGATACCTTAGCCCAGGCATCCATGATCCATTGGCAGATCGTGACGTAACTCGCCCTGCATTTGCCCTCTGTCGTCCAACGCTCCCACGCAAATCACAGTTTAACTTTAAACGACTTGTTGACACTGATATCTATCCACCTGAAATGATCCCAAGCACAAAATGAGTTTGCTTCAATTGGGCGTGTAAGTCAGCATGTCTCTGAACAGGGGCCATTTTGGGGTCCTCATACACACACCATAATATGATGTTGAAGCACAGTACGTATTACTCCACCAGGCTCCTGACTACGGTGGCTGTAATGTTCTGACAGTATGGAGCAGGAAGTCTTTCAGAGGTGTTTGTGTGCATGTGGTGGAGATTTATGCATGTTTGACTGTAGTTGAGGAGAAGATGTGTATCCATAAACTCTCAAATAAGTGAGCCCTGTGTGCGCAAATGGACAGGACCCAGTTCTGCTTCAGTTCTGGTTTAGACCCAGTTTAGTCCTGGTGTCGACCTGGTTTAGACCTGATTTAGTCCTGGTTTAGTCTTGGTTAAGACCTGGTTAAGTTCAGTTGTAGTCCTGGTAAACACTGCAATAATCGTAAGTTTTCATTTCGTGATTGTAATTCTTGATGTCGTAACTTTTCAATTCTAATGGATGAAATACACACGTTTCTGAGAGCTTTCAAGCACCATGCGACAATCAATCCAGCGGTGCGCCTTCGTAGCTTACAAAAGTACAAAAACATTTTGACAGATTTTTGAGCGCCATGTACCACATAAAATCGGTTCATGGTCAGTAAGCACAACCAGAATTAATACATACATAAAGCGCACTGTCTTATAAGGCACACTGACGATTTTTGAGAAAAATGAAGGATTTTAATTGCGTCTTATAGTCTGAAAAATACAGTACTATTCATAGCACGACCCAACAGCACAGTAAATACAATATCTTACAGAAAACTAGGTCCATTTTACAATTTTTTATGCTCCATCTTTAAAACAACAGTGCTTTGTGTTACCTTTTATGTGTATCCCTCCCCATGGAACAATGTCTATGTCCTTGATGGGTCTCAGGGTGCTGCATTTCTGTCGCACTCTGCTCCAGTCGGGCTGCAAAGTGGCTTTTGTCGGTTCCTAAGAGGACAGTAAAGACTATCTTAGATTATACTGACATTTTTTGTAAAGCATTCTACCTTTGAGAGTTTGGCAGGTCTTCTAATTCTAGCCGCACAGGAGGGAAACCACTTGCTGTATTAACGTTTTCAAAGTGGCCTGGCTAGACATGAAGGCTAGTTTCCTCTGTAGTTTAAATTCTTATCTGTGTTTTATAGCAAAATTAAATCCCACAGAGCCCAATTCATACTTCGCAGCTGTCATCAAAATTCTCTGGGGGTGTGATGTTAACTGTGCTGATTTTGTTAAACAAATGTCTTCAAGTCTCATTGCCTTGATTTCAATCTGTTCAATGTCTGGGGGTCGGGAACAGTTTTGATTAGACAGGAGGTGCACAAACATGTTTATGTCTACCAATAGTCCGTATATATGAGTGGACTAAGTGAGTGTGACGTCACCCACAGCGTTCAGCATCGCACAAATGAGACTCCCGATGCCACAGTTACAGGAACGAATTTGGAGCCAGGCTCCATATTTGGAAATCTGACCACGAGTATTATAGTCAACTTGTAGTCAACTACAAGAGCCAATCATGACTGAGGTTGTTAAATGTGCCCACCCGACTCATGGCAGAGCGACTATACTCCATTCTGCACGGACCGCTGTATTTCAGTGATTCTTGAGAATAATAAAGAAACTTTTATCATCAAACTTTAAATAGTAAGTTCTGTTATGTGCAAACAACAATAGAGTTGGCAATTTAACAAAGGGGACTTACTTAGCAATGAAACGCACTAGCTGTCAATCAAACCTCTTGCTAACGCTCGGCGGCAGCGACCTCGGGGAATGAAGGCGTCTGATTGATCCATTATTTATGTTCATATTATGATTTAGGAACAAGATAGTGAAATGAAAAAATCAGGATCATGTGTCACGGGTTCATACAAACAATTTAAGACCAAAATGACAAGGCCACAGCAGCAGGTCCAGAGAGAGGAGCAATAAGATCCCAATGTAAGTCAATGGGAAAAAGGGAGAGAAGGAGTTGGAAGAGCCTCCTGGAGCACTTCATGTTCGGCACGCAGCAGCTAACGCTTTAGCTATGTCCATTCATATATACGCTCTATGTGTCTACTTGAAATAAACACACACTTCAGCTGCTACCTGCGATTTTGTTATCTCGTGTTTGTCGTTATGCCATGGACACAAACATGATCCAAACTTTTTTTTACAGTCGTTCCGATGATAATGAAGCAGCGACTCGAGAATTGTATCCTCACTGATGCTTTACGTCTGTGAGCTGAGGAGGAGAAGAAGAGGAAGAGTATCAGAGAAGGAGGAAGAAGACAAACTGAGTCAACGGCTGCTTTAACTCAGCCCACTCCCACATCCCGCTCACAAATCAGTGGAGGAAAGTCCGAAGAGACGACTGGTGATCATCCGGATTACGTCAGAAGGGCGAACCAATGACCGGAATTATTTCTAAGAAGAATAAACATTTACATGATTGAGGATTTTTTTTTTTTTTTTAAGTGGAATTAATTTTTTATTCAGAATTAAGTAATGTTTATTCAGAATAAAATACATTTTATTCAGAATTAAAGCTTTCATCTAAACCAGGAAAATGTTTGCTAATGTGCATTGTGTCACCATGGTAACTGCTGAATGTTCCTCCACAAACATATGTGTGATGGGACAGTAAATTATAAATATTTCGTATGGCCCAACCAGCTGGAACACTAAACACGCTAACTGCAAAATGTCATGATAGTTAAACTAGCACAAGGCAAGTTTATTTTGAACATTTTTTAAAGAAGGCACCACGTTGAAAAAGACTACGAAAGGCCCAAAGAAAGCAAAGGCTGAAGAAGAAATGGTGGTTAACCTCCAAGTCCACAAGGAGATGTAACAGAGAAAGCAGCAAAACGTTAAACAATTCTGTGGTATAAAACCTGATTCCAGGAACTTACCTTTTTCCTACCTAAAAAATGTAATATGATTTATTTTACATATAATAGAGTCAGCCAATTAAACAGGTTTATAGGTTTCTCTAAGGACGTCCCAATCCCTGACCAGAAAATGACCATATAAGACCATTTCGATATACTACAAGACACATGGAGACTGTCCAACCCCACAAAACTTATGGATACAGTGAGAAAACGTGCACATCCTTTCCACCAGATGCTGCTGGACTGTGAGGTCTCTTCCTCCTGGACTCTGGACTCTTTTACAATAACACAGACACATAATATTGAAACCTTAAAAGCGCTGAAGTACAGTTAGATACTACAATTCTTAAAGAACAAACTTAAAGAGAAAGCTCGGCCGCCATGAAGCTTCCTCTTCAGAGCTACAGGACACTGCTCTGCTGTTGTCAAACTGAAGAGCAGTGGAGCCAGATGCACTGAAACAGACACTGGAGAGACAGCTGGATGAACAAAATGCCGGAGGAGCTGAGAGAGAACGAGCGGCATTCAGCCCAGATGGATCATTATCACCTGATGCACATTTCTCAGCTGAGTGAACTCCAGAAGAAACTCATAAGCCAGATTCAACAGGACTGGGAGAGAAGCATGAGCAAGATCAAGAAATACTACAATCTGAAAAAGGAGGAGATATCGTCTGTAGATATGTTCCAGTCATTGATCCTGGACGACACTTTCTCAAATAGGCCTACTCAAAACCAATATGAAGAGTGTGCATTTGTCCATAAATGAGGACAAATGCATCGGAGAGATAGAAAAACTGAACGTGCACAAAGCCATCTCAGAAAAACAGCACCTCCCAGAGGAAATGGAGAGAGCTTCTAAGGAACTCAAAAGTTACTCCAATCACTCCATGCAAGTATTTACCACAGGAGATGAACTTGGCAAACATGAAGGAAGAGCAAGTGTGGGCTGGGAGTGAGAATCAAAAGCTCAGGACCCAGCTCTCCGTTCAGAGTGATAAAGCACCCAAGAGCCTAAAGAACGTCATTCTACAGGGTGAAAGGGTTCTGAAGGTGGCCTTGCTCTGTAAGAAGATGGAGGACAAAATGCTCTTGACTGAGGAACTTCAGAACACTGGGGTGGAGAATCAACAAACAAAAGACCAAGGGGCACAGACATTTGCAGCGCTACAAAAGAGATCCATGGGTTGGTCTATGTAGTAAAGTTAAACTGCTTTCATAATCATAATTGTTTGGTCCTGCTTTGACTCCAGTATAGTCAAAATTACACTTCATGTCTCTTCATGATGGTCAGATTTTTCACTTTCCTGCTATTACTTTACACATATGTCACCTTTAGCTTTTTAACTATTAATTTAAATAGAATATTTCAATATTTCATTGACTTTGATTTGTAATGGCTCCCCCTACTGGATACCTTATCTGCCCTTCTGCAGTATGCACAATCAACCATAAAAAGAAGCCAAAGTGTCTCTAACCCTTCTTTATGTAGCTATATTTAATCTAAGACTTTAAAAAAATCTTTCACTGTGATCAATATAAACCATAGACTGCATAAAGAAGTGGACTAAGTGAGTGTGATGTCACCAACAGTGTTCAGCTCCACTCAAATGAAGCTTGCGATGCTCACAGTTACAGGGGCAAATTTCAAGCCAGAATCAAATTTTTTTTTTAAAAATCAGATTAATCACACTTTACAATTTTGATTAATCACGATCAATCGCAGTTGATTATTCTTCAAAAAAGACCAAAATATATTGACAAAAATGCAATTTATTGCTGCTCGGCTTGTTGGTACAAGTAGTGTCGTTGCTGCCGCTGGATCAAACCCGTGTTTCGCTTAAAGATGGTATTTTAAACTTGTTGTGCTTCTGTGGAAAGAGAGTTCATCGCTGCAATATCTGCAAACTACCTTAGTTTTATCTAAAGTCCCGTCGGGCAGTTTTTTGCTGAGAAATTTGCTGCTGAGCACCAGTCACAGTCTCATCTGTCGTCTTCACATCTGCGTATGGACCTGATCACTGACCTAATAACCTGCGCCGCCTTTCAGGACCATCTGCACTTTCCATAGAGGAGCATGTGCATTCAAAATAAATTGTGTGATAAATCTGCGTTAAAAAAAAACATTAGTGCGATTATTTTTTAGATTAATCGCATGCGTTAACATGTTAACGTTGACAGCCTTAATATGGACACAATAGCAGGAAAAAAAGATCAGGATCATGTAGAGTGGATTAAAATGAACATTTTAAGACCAAAATGACAAGGCTCACCGCAGCAGCCAGGGTCAGCAGGAGCTAAAAGCGCCCACATGCAAACTTCCTATTTGGAAAGTGGCGGCTAGCACATTAGCTCTGCCTCTTTATATATACAGCCTATGGTATTAACAGTTCATGACACTTTGACTCTTTACATTCATTAATCTTCTCCGTGTTGCAGCCTTAACACCTCAGACTTGAATCCAGATTTCCTGAGCTCATATTGGTTTATGTGTTTGTATGAGCAGATGTCACCAGTTGCACATGTCAGTTTAGAATCTGCTGCTATATTTGGATATGTTGATGGCACAGCTGGCAACACATTGGACTAGAGCTCTGGGCACCAGCGTTCGACTCCCGCTCGACACATGTCCATGAATCTTGCAATATTTATTACCCAGCATGCCATGTTCTTCACAGATGCCACCAGTTAAAATGAATTATGGGAGCAGAGAAATGTATTCCAAATAAAAAGTTCTGAGGGTTCATTATGTCGCTGTAGTGTGGTCGTTACATCACACATCTGGGATACCTAAGGCTGCTGGTAACACCCAGCTCTGCCACTTTCAAATTGTCATTATTTTCTGTCACACACAATGACTCCAACCACGGTACACTGTCTAATTCGTATTCTCAATGACCTTTAACCCTCCTGTGGACCTATTCATGTTTTAGAACTTAAAGTAATGGCTATTTTATGACAATAGACATTTTTTTATTACACTGGAAAAACACAACCATTATTACATTGGAAAAAACACAACAACAACCAGGGTTAGTAACTTTTTGCGGTCTGCAATTGCAGTGAATCCAGTTTTGATTTATGGACTTAGAAACAGCCCAGGAGACCTCTGAACTTGCGTCTTGCTTCACAAAACTGGGAAATTCAAAATTGTATGTTTTTATGGGGCTTAGATGGAGAAAACTTAGTAAAAATGATTCATCAAATAGTCTTGAATTAAGCAATACAACTCCAGGTATGTTTTTGACAAGGGAACAATGTTACAGCATGTAAAAAAAAAAAAAAAAAGTACATTTTGCATATATATATATATATATATATATATTTTTTTTTTTTTTTTTTAAGTGGACCAAAACACTAGGGGTGCACTCACACTAAGACTTAGAACCGTGGCCCAGCACAAATCGCCCCAAAGCGCAGTACGTTTGTCCAGTTTGAGTGCAATCGAACGACATGGTTGGGCTTTGGCCTGGTTGGAAGAGGGTGGAGGAGGATGGGGGAGGTTGGAGGAGGATGGGGAGGTTGGAGGAGGATGGAGAAGGTTGGAGGAGGATGGAGGACGTGGGCCAAAGCATGGCCCGGTTGCTCATGTCTGCGCACACGCACGACTTTACTATCCGAGCCCTGTGTGTGCGCTAATGTTACTCAGGAAAACTCAGAATAAACTCCATTCCAAAACACAAGGCAAATTCGCGCTGACCTTCAATAAAGACTGTGGACGGTGACAGAAGTTCTGCAGCCTCTCGCTTCCCACTGTCCTCACACTCCTCTGTGCTGTAATTATATCCATAACATCACAAAGGAGGGTGCATCATAAAGGGATCTATTTCATAGATATTTCATGCCGCTGGACTTACTTCTCCACTAAGAGCGAAAGCTCTGCTGTGCATCATGTAACAAAACAGTGTGATAACATCATTGGGCCGTGGCCTGGTTTGGTTGTGCAGGTGTGAGTGCGACCATAGAACCCACAGCAATCGTTCTTGAGCACAGCATGGTTCTAAAGTCCTAATATGAGTGTGCCCTAAAACTTTTTTTGCTACTAAACTGTGTATATGGTGTTTTATTTTAGCACTGTCTACTGTTCCTAGGCCTTTTTGAGCAATTTAAGTACAAATTAGAATAAATTTGCAGCTTCATGGTCAAAAATCTGTTCCACTCCAACTGCCAATTTCAGGTAGTAGGTGACATCACGCAGTACTGCCCTGGTTACAACCAGGTATTACAAACCAGGAGTACAAACACCGGTCTGCAGGTCTGCCGGTCTGCAGGGGCAGTTTGAAGTGTGGAAACCTGTTAGACCAATCACACTGTTCCAGCCCTCCTTTCCCATCACCCTTTAGTCCTCCAGGTACTGCCCACTTTAGCAGCTCTATGTAAATGTACAGTCCCAATTCAACTAGTCCTGGTTTAGTTCTGAGTCTAGTCCCGGACTCCTGGTTTAGCTGTCAGTATGCACCTTTACTCAGGCAACTTTCCAGACAGCAACATTATAACAAAACTAAGCCCAAAAAAGTCAATTTCGTCTAATACGCTACACTTAATATAATTGTCAGAGAGCAAACTAGTGCCTGGATATGCTTATTGATTTTCTTTCTCTGCAATAACACTTTAAAGTTAGCTTCCATTCACCTCCTCTCTGCATGAAAAGAACCTGACAGTTTGTAAAATTAAAAAATGGGGAGGTGCATAAGAAGCGCAGAGGGAGTAATAGCTTTTATCTTCAGACAAAATGAGGTGCAGATTAAATTTGACCCGAGAACAGTTTATGTGCAAATGAGGAATCATAAAATACACAAAATACACAAAAGGACATTGGGCTGCGTGTTAATTGTGCTCCCGAGTCTAAGGATAATGAATTGAAATGGTCGATGAAGCAGCATTATATTTATTGGTGGGTTATCTTGGCTAGAAAGAGATCTCATTTAAAAAGCACATCGGAAGGACCACACAGTTTATTTTAATGCCTATACACTGGGGACGGGAAGCTAAGGGCGTGGCGATTCAGTTCGATTACGATCCTCAGGTGCACGAGCTGATGCATGTTTATGTTTTATTATACATTTCACCATCCTATCAAATTAGTGGCTGTTTTTAAATGTGCAGAACTTTTTGGAGCTGTCCACCATGTTATATTGTTCACGCACATATTCATAACCTCCTTAAGGGTGGCAGTATGATTTTATTTAACGCTCACCTCACAAGCTTACGTCACCCATGCTCCCACATGACAATTTTCATAAATATACAAGTGCCGGATACAAAACAGTACATTACAACTTGAGACAAGACAATGTGAAAGCTTAGTTCAGAGGTGTCAAACTCATTTTGGTCTGGGGGCCGTATACAACCTACTTTGATCCCAAAGGGGCCGGATTGGAAAACTCCATTCTCTGTTCAAGTTATTGTATTTTTCACCATGTTGTGTCTCATAGTGGCGTTTATATTCCTCCTTTATATTTATATTCCTTGAGCACCGCCACTTGTTGCAAACACACCAAGCGTACAGGTTTCCCATTCACCTCCGTGAAAAAGAAGAATTAGTAAATTTTTCTTGGAAAATCCTGCACTCAGCTCCACTTTTCTTATTTTTGACACTTTGCTGATGAGGGCGTCATGGTCACAGTCAAAACGATCATCCTTTAAGAGCATTTGGAAAGAGGCGAGTCTTCATTTGTGCTGCTCTGGTGGGAGGCGGCCACACACAGAAGCACTGGAGATGTTGCTATGCTAAGCGGCGTAGAAAATTACCAGAAAAATCTGAAAATGTTACATATTTTAAGAGAAAATCAGCCGAGGGTCAGATTAAAGGTCTTGGAGGGCCAGATCTGGCCCCCGGGCCGCATGTTTGACACCTGTGGCTTAGTTTGTCTTGTTAGAATGTTATAAATTATTTTTTGGCCATTTTACAACCGATGCATACGACTATAAATAAGTTCTGAATGAGATGTTATAATAAAAGTATTTTTGTTATTTAAAGCAGTGAGTAATGGTCATTATTAGAATTGGATCTGGTGTTTTTTGCCTGCATAATGGGTGCCATGTTGGTCTCATTTAAGTGGTCTTAAAAAGGTCTTTAAAAAGTCTTACATTTGGGGTAGTCAAACATGGGGATAGCCTGCGGACATTTTGGTGTTTCAAATGTTTTTATCTCCGTCTTCTTCTGTCCGTGTTTAGTCTGAATGAATTGGAATAAATGGGGAACAATGCCACTTCCATTGCCAAAATGCCAAAATGATCACTTCTGCCCTAAAAGGTATTCACTCACACCTGCACAACCAAAGGTATAAAGCTATTGTACGAGCAACTCTTGTCAAGTCAAAATATGTCAGCTGTGTACGGTCTGCATCAAATCAAAACGATTTGATTACTGTTGTATAATCAGGAAGTTTGTGTTTGCATGCTAGTTCACAGCAAAAATACCCCTGAAATGATCTGACAGTGCAGTAAGTGAAATTTACATATCAAGAAATATTAAAATTAAGAAAATATATCTAGGCCTTCATAAATCTCAAAATAAGATAAAATCACTTATTCTAAGCAATAATCTAAGTTTTAAGTGATCTAAAATAAAACATGAAACACTAATTCTAAGAATAAATTAAAACTAGAATATAAAGCTTGTTTTTGATTGTATTATTCTTGATTTTAGTTAATGAATCTTAATTAAATTCTTTATTTCTTTATTTTAATTCTAATTACCACTTGGTAACTTACTGACAAATTGCAGCACTGTCCTAAAACTTTTAAATCTTTTAATATTTCCATGTTACAAACAGAAGGTACAGAGATGATACTGGAAAATTTCAGTCCAAGATCGACTGATTTAAATCAATAAAAAAATTGTCTTAAACTCCATCTTAACACTTGTTTTGCTTGTTTTCTGCATTCTAACAAGTTTATAGATATTAAAACTAATGTAAATGAGACAAAAAGAAATATGAAATAAGCTTAATAATCTTACATATTTAGCTGTCATTTAGGATATATGTCTTAAAACAAGATAAATACCATTTTTTGTCTATATTTAAGAGAATAAATCTTGGTTAGTTAGGTTTGGTAGCTTTACTGTGACATGCAAAACTCTGCCTTGGTTTCAGAGAGTTGTGAAAAGTGCACATAAACTCATCACATTGAATAATTGGGACGCCAGGAATGACACGTGAGGAATAAGTTTGGACCACTGCGACCTATAATCAGCTATTTGTGTTATTCAGGTTTTCTAGATGGCAGCTTCAAAGATATTTCACTGACAGTCGATCCTGACATGCACCGCGATACAGTTTTCACAAGGACTTCAGCTGAGTCCCAACTTAAAAGGCCTCTCTCTGCCCTGGTTCAAATGAGAATTCCCCATCTCCCCTCAGAGTCTATCTCTTCCATATTCAGACCAGTGTATGTGTGCTTCCTCTGTTAGGGCTCGTCTCACACACACACACACGCTCACGCACACACACACACACACGCACACACACACACAAAAGCAGGTTCTATTAAAGAGGCCCTGCTTCAGTCCCACGGAGCACAGGGGCTCCCAGAGGATCACTGTGAGAGATGGAAAAGCAAAACACAAAACCACCCGGACACAAGCAAATGTGGAGGCGCTGCAAGGAAACTAACAAAAATATGTAGCCGTAATAATAATAATAATGTGTCAATAATGCAAAATGTGTCAAAACTTGGCTCTCGATAGCCGCTGTATCTGTTTGTGAAGTGAAAATGCCTATTGCTGGATACCTATGTGCAGCAAATGAGCATTAAGAGACTGTAGATATGAATGGACATACGTAACCCTCTTGCTGCCGTGTTTCAAATAAGAAGTGAACATGAGGGCGCTTCTGGTGTTCTGTTGTAATTAGCTCCCCACAGCCTAAATCGATAGCGACCGCTATCGATTCACGCTCCCCTGTTGAAATAAGTGACCTTACGTTTTTCTCTTTACAGTTGTATAGATCCAATAAGGTGAACCGCTCCAGTTTTACTACTTATTTCTTTGGATTAGAGACAGCGGGTTTGATGCTGTTTGCACATGGTGATCAGACTTTATATGTAGTTAATATGATTAAATTAGGTTCAGGAGCAGGACCACACCTCAACCGCCCTCGTCTCCTCTCCAGAGAATCACAGCTCACTTCTACCACACCTCAATTTCCCAGAAGCCTATTTGTAGCAGCCAATCCCAACGACCCAGTATGTCCCGAATAACTCGACCCCACCCTCCCAACCCCGATCTGTTCACTTCCAGACATAAGACGCCTACAAGGGGGGCCTGCTGGGCCATGTGAAGATTGAGACTGAACCCCCACCCTGAGTCTCAACCCAGCCGACATGCCTCGTCTCAATATAATAAACTCTTTTCACTTCGCACATGGTTGTTGGTGTGGTCCTTGCTAGTGCTAAACCTTAGTTATGTAAAATTAATATGAATATGCGTAGTTCATTTGGACAGTTGCATTATGCTATCAAATAGGGTTAGCAAAGGTAGCACATATCGACAGGCCGATTTAGCCATCGAATAATGCTCCCACTGTAGAAACACCATTATTCGCTCATTTATAAGAATATGTGTGGAGGTAGCTTATTTCGACAGGCCTATATCTTCTATCAAATAAGGCTCCCACTATATAGGAAAACAAAATGACTGGAAACACTGAACTCTTTATATTAAATATATTATATTTAACTCTAATATCATTGGCAACAGTGTGAATTTCCAATTAGAATATAGTAGGGGTGTAACGGTACGCAAAAATCGTGGTTTGGTACGCACCTCGGTTTTGAGATCACGGTTTGATTCATTTTCAGTACAGTGTGGGAACAAAATGTAAAAATGTCAGATGTTTGAATGGTAAAATGCAGCACTGTGTTCCCCCCAAAAGGCCCCTCGCCTTGTGTCATTCGGACAATTGACAACAATGGTGTCATTTGCTCAACCAAGGGCCATTATGAAGCTCTGCACTGCTCAAATTAAGTTGGATTCTGATTGTGCAGCATCAGTGCAGCATCTCCAGGCTTTTTAGCAGGTGAAAAACAGGGAAAAAAGCACATGGTGTCAAAATGAACCTCTATTGCCCTTTCAAAACGCCTTCTCTGAAATCACTGCAGTCACGTAAACACTGTGCGTCACATCCAGGAGCTCGGGGAATGACTCATGATGGACTACAGAAAGTTTACAGCGGCGGAGGATAAATATAAAACACTTTACGGGATTAGACAGCAACTTTACAACAACTTCTGAAGGAAAAGGTGCGTGGTGCAGACAACGAAGTGAAATGTTGATTAGCTTCACTAATGTGAGCACCACAGATACGACTTATCACTGCAAAGCCTCGTCTCTCAGTCAACTTTTGTTTTGTGATTTAAAACAGAATTCATCCAACCAACAATGAATACATAAACAATGTCAAAAGTTTAGTGTTTAAACGTGAGAATACACAGAGTTTAGTGTCTAAATGTGAGAATACGCAGAGGTTGGCATCACAGGAGCAGCTCTGGTATAAATTGAAGCTTTTCAAAGTACATGCGTATGCAGCTCTGCCAATATCACCTGTCACTGACGCTCCTGGTGTAAATTCTGGGTTAGTCCACTTCTTTATACAGTCTATGGTATTACACCACATGTGTCAAACATGCGGCCATGGGGGCCAGATCCGGCCCTCCAAGACCTTTAATCTGGCCCTCGGCTGATTTTCTATTAAAATACTTAAAATTTTCAGATTTTTCTGTTAATTTTCTGCACCGTTTAGCATAGCAGCGTCTCCGGCGTTTCTGTACGTTGCGACTCCCACCAGAGCAGCACAAATGAAGACTTTCCTCTTTCCAAACGCTCTTAAAGGACCATCGTTTTGACTGTCGACCGTGACCCTCATCAGCAAAATGTCAAAAAATGAGAAAAGCAGATGCTGAGTTCAGGATTTCCCAAGAAAAATAGTCTAATTCTTATTTGTTGACAGAGGTGAATGGGAAATCTGTGCTCAGTGTGTTTGGAACAAGTGGCGTTGCTCGAGGAATATAATCTTAAACACCACTACGAGACACGGAGAAAAATACAATAACTTGAAGAGAGAACTGAGTTTTCTGATCCGGCCCTTTTGGGATCAAAGTAGGTTGCATACGGCCCCCAGACCAAAATGAGTTTGACACCCCTGTATTACACTATGGGATATTCATTGTTATACCACGGTCAATGTGAATTCCAATGTCTAATGGCCGTGCGTTAATACCATAACACTATAATAAAATCTGGAAGATGAATCCAAGATGGTATTGCTTTCTGTGGTGGATACCTCTGCCACCACTCCAGTGTCAGTATTTTATTAAGTTTATATTTACATTTTCATTTATACCCCATAGTTTAATTTTCTTACACTTGTGTTTTTCTTTTTTGTCGGTTTGAATCACCGGACAGACCAGACCAGACCATCGCTGAGCCAAGGGGGGGAGCACTATTTAGTTTGTTTTGTTAAGTTAGTTTAGTTAATGTTCCTGTGTTTATTTTCTGTAGTATGATTTGTTTTTGTGTTGCTTTAAATAAGTTAGTAGTTTAGTTAATTATTTAATGGAACTACCCCCTGTTTTTGTGTTCAGTTAGTTCAGCTCCTGGGCTATTTAAGAAGACCTGTCCCCTGTCTGGTGTTTTTTTTTGTGTGGTTGTGTTGACTTTAAGTTCCCTCCGTTTGGGCCCAGTTTTTGTTGATGGTTTGTCTGTATTCGATTACTTTGGACTTTATTAAATTTAAACTTCGTTTTATACCTTGTCCCTTGTTTTCTCTGTTGGTCCCTGACACTTTCAATGCCCTGAGCTCACTGGCGCATGGGTCCAAAAAAATTTTCACTTCCGCATTTACTTCCTCCATAGGGCCCAGCGCCTCCCGTCATACGATGTCAGAAACAAGCTGACCTCAGCCCAGCCTCAGTTTGCTCCACGGGGTCGAGGGTCCGTGCAGCGAGCAGGTTGTGTTCGAGACACAGCAGTCAGTTCGGTCTTCTGAAGAAACTCTATGGTCTGTTTACAAGTTTTACAATGATGAATAATTATATGTATTTATAAATGAAAAAATGTAAATGTGTTGTACATTTCCAATATGGGAAATGCCACTGTTTAGTATAGGAGGAGAAGTCAGCACCAGCAGTCTTGGATGGCACCTGTCAATACAGAATTTTAGATCATAGGCCTAAAGAAATAACACTACAATGTTTCTTTGAGTCATTGAATATGATTTCGTGGAAAACCGTTACACTTCATACTGCAGTGATGCTAACTTGGCAATAGCCTGCATATTTTTCATTAATTCTGTTTTATTTTAATTAAAATTATGAAAAAAAAACAAAAAAACATGAACATGTTCACAGCACGGTGGTTCATGGACTGAATCATTAATCAGTATGCGCTCTTATCGTACAGTTGATCGTATCTTAGTTACATTATATTATTATTGAAGTTCTGGAAGGTGTTAATACTGATTGTGTTCTGATTGTGTGATTGCATCTCTAATAAATTCAAGTGTCCTATGTATTTTTAAAATTAGTTAAAGTCAAGTACGTGTTAAAGAGAATATAGATTTTTAAATTAATGGCCACAAATTCTGCATGTTTAACTAACTTGATCAATAAAGTATCATAACGGTATAGAAAATAACAGAACAATATTACAACTATTTACAATAACTACAAAAATTTACATAAAAGTGTGATGGGAACACCCACACACACACTCACACACACACACAAACAGACGCACAAACACAATAAAATGATCCTGCCACAAAGAAATGATGCCTGATATAATTTGCAGTTTCTATAAAATCACACCTAAATCATTGGGTATTTATTCAAAAGCCAATTATTCATTTCTATTTTAGACCCAATGACAAGAGGTTTTTAAGTGCTGTGGCCAAGTCATTAAAAAAGAAATAATTTCCCAGCTTCGAGAAATGAACTTTATCCTTTACAAACAGACCAGGGCAGTCCAACTTTATGGCAGGACCATAAAACCCCAAAGACCATTCACAAACTCTTCCATCACACTGTTCACAAACTTTTTGGCTTTATTTATCCAGCCCGGCTTGGCGTCCTTCCACAGGCGTCGATCAGTCAGTGCTGAAAGGATTGTCACTGAAGAGAACTGCCCATGGAGGTCCAGCACGTCCCGCTTCACCTCTGCACCAGCTCCACGCTCTTTGTCCTCCTGAGGTCATTACTGTCGCAGCAGATGAGCAGGACGGCCGGGGCCCATTTTTCTCGGAGATCCCAGTGGAACCAGGACAGCACACCACTCCAACGCAGACTTTCCTCACCGAACTGCGGTATATGGACAGCCCGAGGATTGGCCCGATTGACTCCAGCTCCTCACAGTGGCAGACGTAACTGGTGCCCAGGATCCACACTGTGAGCTCTAAAACAAAGTGATCAAACATTACAATCGTCTTTGTGCAAATATACTGTATTTAAGCATATATAGATAATACCTTCTGATGATGAATATCCACTGCAGTGCTCTTGTCTTGAAGACGGTGCATAATGTTGTAAAGTTGACTGACAGACAAAATAAAAATGCAGCATATTTTGTTGCATAATTTCTGAATTGAAAGAGGCCTCGGTAGTACCTTTGTACCTTTTGTGACACACCCCACGGGAAAAGACATTAGGGATCTAACAATTTATAGGAAAATAAGGGTGGGGGATGGGCATATTTGCAGTGACAGCTTTAAGAGCTGTTTTACATTTACATTTTACATTTACCACTCGACCTCTTGCCCTCTGGACTGCTCGGACTGTTCACACTGTGAGTGACCAAAGCCTTCGTGTTCTGCAATCAACTCCGTCAATCGAACAGAAGGAAAATAGATCAGTGTCCTTCGGTAATAAAAAGCCTATTTATTGATTATTTCTTTTCATAAATATAATTTTTGGTATCTATTTTGTCATCTGCATTTGACCCATTTCATGATCCCTGTTCTGTGTTCCCAGCAGTGTTTTCAGTTCTCAAACAGGAGGCTGCAGATGAGAGAAAATTCATGTGAATTTCTCCTTGTTCTGATATTAAGTGTAATAAGCCTAATAGACACCAGTGTCTAGTATCTACACTAGTATCTGTACAAATGTATTAAATGAGCCTTCTGTCCACCTTAAGTCTAACCTGTCCAGGCAGTGTTTCACTTTACAATCATGCACAGACTGTAAAAAGCAAATGATGTATTCCCCACGCCTTTGGGCTGCATGAAACGGGACAGGCTTTGTCATGGCGGTCGTGATGTATGAGACCAAAAATGTAGCCAATAAAGGAGCAGCCCTTGAATTGGAACACGACTACAGACAGTGGAAACCTTTTCAGATTCACAGGTGAGACATTCAGTTTGTAGCCGTGGTATAAGCACATTAAACAGCTTAGAGCTGTGCATCCTGCAGTTTTAACACACACCTCCTTGTTGTTTAAAGCTTACTGAACACATATAACATGAATAGATTTAGATTGTTACCCTTTATTATTTTCAAAATGCTACATTACACTAAGTCACTCCCCATTCAGAGCGCTAGCCCATTACAATCTCTGTGCATCCCACTAATGAAACATACTACTGCACATCACATCAGGTTTGTGAAGTTGGCAGTGTATCGTTTTTTATCATGTTTTTGGCCGTTTATGAAAAATGGCCACGTGGGGTCATGTAGGCTCATGTCTTGTTCAAGAGGCGTGGGCTTATAGTCTCTCTTCAAACATCTATGGATGACATAAAGTCTCTTCAGAACTGAAGAAGCAACTTGGATGAGCAGAGAAACATATTCAACTAAATAAACTCTTGTTCAGTTGACAAACTGACCTCTCTCCTTTACTATGTCTCAGACATGTTTTTGATGAAGTAACTTTGTAGTAAACTTCAAAAAGTCCAGCTGTAAAAGAACTGCAGTTGTTTTTTTTTCTTTTTTTTACAGAGGTTTACAGAAGGCCATACAACTTTATTGTCCATTTCTGATTCTATAGGTCCTTTATAAAGGGTTCAGCAATGTCGCAGGTTTCTACAGACTGTACAGGTCACATTTGCTGCATCAGTGTCACTGCCTCCATTAGAACTCAGGGACATGAGAAACGAAAGCAGACTGTAATATACTAGAATTTATATTGCAGTGCACTAGGAAATATATTTCCTAGTGCACTAGTCCTAGTAATATATGAGAAACTTCCTTATATATTTGAAAATATATAGCAGTGTATAGATGGACAACCTGTTGCTATATATTGATTCATATATTTTTAAATGCATTGCTGTGCAAACAAAACTTTATTACATTATTGCATGTGTGTTTACTGAAGCAAAGTATATATTTTTGAGTTACGCAAGCTCCAAATCACATTTTGAAACTCTTACTTTGTCTTCTACAGGCATACGGAGGGACCATATATGGCTATGTATTGATTCATATAGTTGGTGCAGTGGCCACTCACTTCAGTGAAAAAATCGCTCCTGCCCAGAAAGAATTTTTCCTACAGAGCGCGATGTAATTACTGCTTGTGTTCAGCTACAGTGCACCTACAGGTTTCAAAAAGGTCAGATTTTGTGTCAATTTTTACTTATTTTTAGATCATGAACTTTTTCTCAGCGCAAAATCTTTCAGTTGTGTTAAAAACAGCATTTTAATGATTAGCTCCTGTATGCTCTGCTCTGCTCTGCTCTGCTCGAGCTCCTCTCGCTCTGATTGGTCAAAGTGATACATGCTCCTTGTGCTCATGCGTTTGTGTGTGCCCATGTGCCCAAAGACATCTACATCAGTGGCACGAGACCTTTCTTCCGCTTGTCCGGGGAGGTTCGTGGGGGCAGCAGTCTAAGCAGGGACTCCCAGACTTCCCTCACCCCAGACACTTCCTCCAGCTCCTCCAGGGGGATTCCGAGGCATTCCCAGGCCCAGAGACATAGTCCTTCCAGCGTGTCCTGGGTCTCCCCCGGGGCCTCCTTCTGGTGGGACATGTTCAGAACACCTCCCGAGGGAGGCGACCAGGAGGCATCCGGAACAGATGCCCTTCCCTCAGCTGCTCCTCCCGTGTGACTGAGCTCCTCACCCTATCTCTAAGGGAGCGCCTGGCACTGGCAGCTCCCTCTTCACCACAACTCCTCCACTTGAAGCAGAGACTTGCCACCCACCCTGAGAGGACAATCCACCTTTTTCCAGTGGAGAACCATGGCCTCAGATATGGAATAGCTGGGTTTGAACCAGCACACATTTTAAAATTAGCAGCAAATAGCTCATTCTTATTATTTGTTTTACTTTGTCTTGCAGCATTACTCGTGAGAGCAATGATCCTGTTTTTTTTTCTGAACAGTGATTATTAACTATTTACAGGTATTTTTTTTTTTGTGTGAAAAAGACAAATACATACAAAACTATACAACAACAACAGCAGCAGCCCACAACAACAGACAGCAGACAAAAAAGGTAGAGGAAAGACAAAAAAGGAGGGAAATTGTGTTGTGTGTGGGTGTGTATAGGTGTGTATGTATGTGTGTGGTTGTGTATGTGTGTGGAGGTGTTTGGCGTTTGCTATAGTATATTGTTACCATCATTACTGTCCTACCGTCTTGCCATTACCATTGTCACCATCACAGTCACCTTATGGTGGTTAGTCCTCATCGCCTACACCACTTTCAGGTGGTAAATATGAGTTTGGTTAAATAATCCCCCTCCTCATCATTTCAGCAACCCTGCATTTACCCTGTGTTTTTGTGTGTGTGTCTAAGGTGCATTAAAAGAATGAATGATCCTGTTTAAGTTTTTGTATCACTGGCCAAGTAACATTCACTTTAGGCTATTAGCTTCAGGAAGGAGGACGGGGTCAGCCCTATGTTCCCACAGCCCAGTGGTCCCACAGCCCATTGGTCCCACGGCGTTAGGGTTAGGGTTGGGTTAGGGTTAGGGTTGGGTTAGGGTTGGGTTAGTTGTGGAACATAGGGCCTGAATTTGATTTTTTTTTCTTGGAAATGTGGGAACATGGAACATTGGAAATATGCTGTGGGACCATTGGGTTCTGGGACCATTGGGCCTAAAAAAAAAAAAAAAAAAAAGTCTTAATGATGTGGGACTATTGGGCTGTGGGACCAATGGGCCATGGGAACATAGGTACACTCCCCTTCAGGACAGTGATGAACTAGCAAATGTTAATAATAGCTAATAGCGAGCTAGCTATTAGCTATTATTATGTTAATGACTGTTAACTAACTAGCTAGCTGTTCAAATAGCTAATAGCTAGTTAGCTCCTTGAGAAGCCAGTTCAGATTATAGACTGATATGAGGTAACTCCTGAGGAGCGAGGAGCAGTGTACAAGAGAAATATTACCAGCATCAGGATCCACCTCATCTTTTCTTTTGCAACAGTCAGAGGCTCTAACATTGTGGATGTCTCTTACTTTATTATCTTGTACAGATGCAGTTCAGCAACATCCAGTGGAAAGATTACAGACATACAAACATCCATAAACAAAAGGATTTGTGAATTGAGGCACCAGGAGAAGAGAAAGTCCAGGAACAATGGGCCTGATAAGTTTAATACATGTGGGATTCATAAGACTGCATAAAGGACTGTTCTTTCCACTGAAGGATTACCATGATGGACAGTTGGCCTTTTGGAGATGTTTTATTTATGCATATTTTTATGTAAGTATTTTTTATTTTTTTTTATATTATATTATCACATACACTGAGGTATATTATGTCATGACTTTACATATATTTATAATATCTCTTTCAATGTATGATCTCATATATATTATATATATGATATATATAGATATATTTCAATATAACCATGTATTTATTCAATATATGAAAACAATAATTGCTAAATTTTCATATATTGCAATATATATCACTTCCATATATATATATATATATATATATATATATATATATATATATATATATATATATATATATATATATATATATATATATATATATATATATATATGATATATTACTATGAAAATGTCAATACATGGATGCTTATGGAATCTATTGTCATGTAATAGATTGAAAACTATATTTCTGTTGTGTCAGGGAGGATCCCTGCTTACATAGAGTAGTGTGTAGTGTAGCAAAACGCTCTCGGCTGGCCAGACGAGGGGCTTTCAGTGAGACAATCTGGGGTCTTTATTTCAATGGGAGAAAGACATCAAAGAGATTTTTTAGTCATGTTTCTATTTGTTTATAAAAAAAAAATAGCCAGGGACAGTTGAATGTAGCACAGGGCAGTTACCAGGGCAACACCAGGAAAGCTGGAGTTTCAGACTCTGCATTTTCAAGCAATTTTACCTTATTTTTCTCCTGAGGGACCATGAAGTGAAAGAGAATTTATTCATGAATAAGACTTTGGAAAGAAAAATATGAGCAAAAACAGAAAAAAAACAACAACTTGTGGCCAACACTGCACTGCAAAGTTGTAAGTGTGAATTTCCATGGAAGTGCTCTGTGCACAAACAAACAAACAAACCCCACCAATGTGTTAAGACTTTCAAAAATGTTTTAGAGCCGAGCAGAAATGTAAGAGGGGTGAGGGAGGGAGAGCCAGTCAGACGCTCACATAACTATGAGAATTTTCAAATCGAACAGTAAATAGTAGCGTATAGACAAAAAATACTACTGACCCAACCTTACTCCCTGGTCCGTAGACAATAACAGTGCTGTATATTTAGAGCAGTTTGGTTGGACCAGGGTGAACTCCAATTTTCTAAACATACCTGGAGTTGTGTTTTGTTTCATTTACGCATGTTTGAATAATCCTTTAATATCAGGCTCCCATCTACACTAGTCGAGTCGTTTTCGTTGCAGATGCAGTGTTCATCCACACTAATCCGATGGAAAATGGCTCCGGAGACGGAACGATCCAGAGATGCTAGCTCGCACGTATTCACCAGATCTGATGAAACAGCGTCGGTCCATGAAAAGACTGTTTTCACTCTTGCCGTCTTCCTCACCTCGAAATCGGCAGCTGCAACTCCCATAGAACTACAGCAACTTCAGACACGGTGCTCCACTTCCTTGTTTTTACTGCCCACGTGGTGTCATGACGTTGTGACGATGTGATGCCAGCCTGGTCATGTGACTAGCGTTTCAGGCGATCATGTCTGGATCTCAAATCATTTCCAATACAGTGATTCGTTTCTGTGTAAACTTACTCTTAATCTAACTACATTTCCAAAGCTCGAAATGCTCTGTTCTACCTTGTGATGTCATGAAGCAGTAGTTTTCAAGTTAACAGCTACCATTTACTAATTCAGTAGAGACTGAGAAATTCCAGGGTGGAAATGATCCAAATGATTCAAGTGAAGGTGTATGGAGTTTAAAAACACAGCGGCGCAATAAATGTGTGTCCAAACTCAGCTTAAATCTGCAGGATTTGGGTGAATGAACCAAAACCCAACTCCAGGTCTGTTTGGTATGAGGAAACGTTATAACATGGAAAATCATCAGAAAATAGCGTAATTTGGCCCTTTTACAATGCGGCTCTGAGACTGCTCTACAGAGGTGGATGTGTGAAAGCAATTTGAGCGTAACGTGCCTCGAAGAACCGACTCGACAGTGAAGTAAACAGAACTAACTCCAACTCTCCACAGAGCGCAGTGACGTGTGTGAAATGGGGCTCTCAGCGGTTCACCTTAAATACAGTCTTCTTATCTCCTCAGACAGCGCATTATGATCCTACTGGCCCTGAATGAAGCAGACAGAAGCACTCATCTCCTGGAGTCACAGTCTTTAAAAGGCGTCACAATGAGATGAGACAAGTTACGGCGCTTCATTCTCCGCACTCGGGAAAAGGTTAGCAGGAAATCCCATTCACTTTTATGAAAGACTGGGAGAGACGCAGATCGGGCAGGGCACAGCTGTCACAGAGCACAATGGCCGTCCTATAGGGAATCGTGGTCGTTCCAAACAGCGGGGCAGCGGAGGAACGAGAGGAAGAGGCAGATGGAGAGGAGGGGAGGGAAAGCCAGAGGGCACAAATGAGGTTATGAATCAGGTGAACAAGGCCAACGAGACTGTGAGAAGCTAATTAACCTGTTCTGATTTCAAAGGCACTCTAATATTCATCAGCATCACATAAAGCCACAGCGTAAGAGCGGGTAGCTACAAGATACACTGTGTACTGTAGTAGTGGGGGGTGCATGATGACAAGGATGACACGATTAAAACATGTATGACACATTGTATGTAATAATAAAAAAGAACAGAGTAGGCTTATAGATATATGTATATGTATATGTATATATATACATATATGTATATGTATATGTGTGTATATATATACACACACACATATATATACACACATATATATATTGTAACAGTAACAGAATTAAGTATTTTAAAAGTTTGATGACAAACGCCTTTGGCAAGAGTAAACTGGTGTAGTTACAAAATCTCTTATTTAAGTTATCTTCTCTGCTGTAAAGCCAGGTGTACACTGCGATTTTTGGCCCTTTTTGAGACGATTTTTCACTCATGCGACTGTTTGGGGTAACGAGAACCAATTAATACCTCATGACAACCTCCCGATCGGCAATCATAGGTCGCAAGAATATTAAACCTGTTTGAACTCCAGTTGCCTCTCGTGAGGGTTTCGTACTGTTGAAGTCGTTTGTATAGTGTGAGAACATGAATCATGAGCTGTGAACTTTTAAATCCTGCGATTTGTTCGTACAGTTTGAGCTGGGGCTGAGTGAAATGATCGAAAATATTGCATATTGCAATATTGGCATTGTATTATTCGTACCCTCACTTATGGTCCTGAGCTTTGGGTAATGAATGAAAGAACGATGGATGATGGAAGATTAATTCGAAATAAGTTTCCTTCCGTTCCAGAGGTCTCCCTGGAGAGGTGTTCATGTCCCACCGGGGCTCCAGGGAAGACTCAGGACACGCTGGGGGGACTATGTCTCTTGGCTGGTCTAATAACACCTTAGGACATCCCCCCGGAAGAGCTGGAGGAAGAGTGTGTGGAAAAAGCTGCTGCCTCCGCGACCAGGCCTGAAGAAGCCAAAGAAAATGGATGCGTAGATGCTTTATCCATTCATTTATTCTTACCTTTACTGTGACAATGTCTGGACAAGCCCTTTTCTTAAAGAGGAGATATTTTACTTCTAACATATTTAGATCATCATGTTCCCCGTTATTGTTTTGAAAATGCGGTATTCACTGAAAACAATCACTACCACATTTTATAAGTGTCACTTTTGTTTTTGTTTTTATGCTGTGCCTTCCCCTTGCACTAAGTTCATTGATAATGAAGCTACTGCACATCGCCTCAGGTTTGTCAAGTTGCTGTGTACAGTTTTGTATCATGTTTTTTTTTTGTATATTTATGGAGAATTGTCATGTGGGAGCGTGGGTGACGTAAGGTTGTGGGGTAAGAATTGTACAGAATCTTACAGCTAACCGTGAGGAGGGTTCGATTGGGCCTAGGAGAAAACACTAAAATACTGAAACAAGGACAGATGACCTCTAAAACCTCTTAGGCATGTTTTTGATGAGGGAACTTTATAACAAAATTACTTAATACCTCCTCTTTACCAGGCTTTACATGTTTGGCAGTTCAGTGTTACCTCAGCTGGTGAACTCAGCCCCCGATGGCTTCAGGACATGAATCATTGAGGTCAAAGATCAACACTTAGCAGGGAACTAGAAGAAGTGAAAAGACTAACCCTGGCTGTGTTTAATCATTCAGATGGAAGAGCCAACCTGTCACAATGTGCTAAAACCACTCTTTCCTTTCGCTTCTGCTTTTGTTGTTGTTCCATTTTGGTTTCAAGCTTTGGAGTCCCAGATGACAGGTGTGAAGATGCTCTCAGGAGGGGCCTTTTTAGTTTCAATGAGGCACTTTAGCTCAAGGTTCAGCACACAGTTGAAACAAAGGAAATTATAAAAAGACGTGCGGCATCAAAAAAGCCAAGAAAAACTGAACGATTTCACGACTGAAAGAAAATTCTTGCAGTGGAAATGAGCAGCACTCCTAGTGAGTCATAAAAGCGTGACAGACGGGGCGAAGCATCAGAGTCTGGGTTCTGGGTACAAATGATCTCGAGCTCCATTCACACTCACAGCTTGACCTGGGAATTTATCAGCATTTTTTAAGTTAGGTTAGATTTTTATGCCATTTGTAGTTAAAAAGCACATTGGAAAAACATGTGCAAAAAGCTCAAAGTGCTCAAGAGACAAACAAAGCAAAAGTAAACAAAGCCACAACTGATTTCCCTGCGTTTTTTGATCTGGCAATTCCCTGGGTAAATTACGGGGAATATGCAGATAAGGCTTATGTGTGCAAGGCCCCACCTCAAACTGACAGTTTTCTTAATAAACAAGAGCAGGATACAAAACTACAAACTACAACTTCACAATGGGGCAGCAGCAGCTCTGTTGGTTTAACATTTGTCCACTGGTCTGAAGGTTGGTGGTTCGAATCCTGCTCTCGACGTGAAAGTGTCAAAAACTTCCAGACACTTAACCCACCTCGGCCCCAGTGTCTGCGTACACTGAGGTCTAAATTAGGGCTGCAACGATATGGGTTTCCCACAATTCAATACATGGGTCACGATATCGATTTGATTTTGATACGTTTTAAGACACAAAAAAAACTCATTCATTTTTTTCTGCTAATGAGTGTAATATAATAACACTACGATGTTAAAGAAACATTACATACAGTACATTGCAGTACGACTACAGTAAAGTTATATTTTATATGTGAAGTGTTGTTATGGGTGCCTATACAAGTGCAAGCTGATGTGAAGCCAAAAGCGATTCTGCAGTATTAAAGCTCATATCCTTGTCATTCCTGGGTCTATCAACATAAAATAAAAAGTGAGTGAAAGATAAAACCCTCCTCTGTTAGAATATTTCAGCTGTAAGTCCCTATGAGGCTGTTTTCTTGCTGCGTCTGAAAAGGACGCTGCGAGAACTGTTTCCCTTTCAGACCAAGATAAATGCCACGGAGCACATGGAGGGACACGTTCATCTTGAGCAAATACGTGTATCGAATTGTGAGACCGATATTGGACGGTTCAATATTATATCGAATATCGTTGCATCCCTAGTGTGAATGGGTGAGTGGTTCCTTGATGCAAAGAGCTTTGAGTGCCTTGAAGGTGGAAAAGTATATAAAAATAAAAATGTGACTCTTTACCATTTACAAACCTGATAAATGAACTGTGATTGTTTTATGATAGCGCCCTGAAGGGGAAGTGACGCTAAAGCATATTAATGAGGGGGCATTATGCAAAACACGTTTTTTTTTTTTTTAATCTTTCAACCATGTGGATGTTCCCTCATCAAAAACATGCCTGAAGAGGTTTTAGATGTCATCCATGCATGTTTGAGTAATCTAGCAATCTCTCTATTTAAATTCAATCCCATAAAAAAACTCAGCCCACAAGCCTAAGACATAAATGCTCCCACACGGCTATTTTCCATAAAAATACAAAAGCATGATACAAAACTGTACACCACAACTTTACAAACCTGGTGCGATGTGCAGTCGTTTCATTCAAGGGTTGATTTTGTTGTGATAGCGCTCTGAAGGGGGAGTGACTTAGCGCGGAGAGCAAAGGGAAGGGGGAATCAGACCATCAAATACAAATTGAAAAGTATTACTAAACATGTTAACACGTTTTTGGCGAACACAGCATTTTCAAAACAGTAAAAGGCAACATAGGGTCTAAATATGTTATGTGTTGTGAGTAAATTTTTTTACCTTTATTTACCCAGGAAAGTCCCATTGAGATTACTAATCTCTTTTTCAAGGGAGTCCTGCCATGCACACATCACTTTCACACTAGGCAATGTGGGTGATGTGTCTTGCCTAAGGACACAACGACAGTTTTTTTACAACTGGCGCCCCCCTGTGGCACCTGGAATTCCCAGTGGTCTCCCATCCAAGTACTAACCAGGCCCAACCCTGCTTAGCTTCTGAGATCTGACGGGATCAGGCTTTGACGAGCCGGTATGGCCACGACGAGCCGGTATGGCCACTTCTACGGTATGCCCCGTAGAAGTGTAAAAAACATTTTAATACATTGTTTTGGGTGAATAGAGCATTTTCAAAACAATAAATAACCCATAATGTGATAGCCTCTTTTTAAAGGTGCAGTATGTAACTTGGGGGTCTGTCACCTGCTTGTTTGTATGGAGATGTCACTGCTCTGCCTGGAATGTGCCACAATGTGACATTAAACAGCTTTACCTTACATTTATTTAATTACAAGTGGTTTTAAAGCTCAAAAATACCTAGAAAAACAACATTCTGACTCTGAGCGGGGTCGCCTCTCCACAGATCTGACCTACACTGCAAAAAACAAAATCTTAGTCAAGCAAAAATGACTTGGATTAAGAAAGTTTTACCAGGATTTGAGTAAATTTCACTTGACAAAATTTAAAAAAAAGTAAAATTATCTGCCAGCGCACTAAGATTTTTGTTGTGATAGCGCTCTGAATTTTTGTAAGATTTCGAAGATTTTTGTACTTAAAATATGAAAATACATCTTGCTTCACTTAAAATAAGAAACAAAATCAAATGTTGCTTGAATTAAGAAAATCATTTCACTTGTCAAGATGAATCCACTCAAATAAAGTAAAATGTTCTTAATTTTAGTCATTTTAACTTAGTTTTTTTTCCAGTGTATAACCTGGTCTCCATGAAGATAGAAAGGTTAAAGCCGCACTGTGAAACATTCCAGACAAAACAATAACATGGAGAAAAGTTACACAATGCACCCTTAAGTAATTATAATCTTTTTTTTTTTTTTATCGTACAATCCCAAGTTTCCGTTTACCTTAAACTGTTGCAAAGATGTGTTTTGTCACCTGTTATTTGGAGCCATTCGTACTGAAAGTCTGAAAGGGCACTTTTCCCTTCTGATCTGTGTAAGAGTGGCGCTTTGTGTGGCTAAGTGCTTCTAGTGGAGAGTGAGTGTGAGAGAAAGCAGTAAACAAATGCAGATGGAGCAGTTCCATATAATCTGTCTGACGCACTCTGTTATTGTGTCGCATTATACTTTTGACTTCAGACCCATTTCTGTGAGCGCATACACACATTTCACACACATTTCACACACATTTCACACACATTTCACACAACACAAATGAGCGGGCGACTTCTTTAAAGATCCTATATTACAAAAAATGGATTTGCGTGAGCTGCCATATTATAATGTTGTTGGCAAAAACATACCTGGAGTTGTCTACATCTCCAGAGCTCAAAATGCTCTGCTCCACCTTGTGATGTCACTAATCTTTAGTTTCCCACTTCCAGCGGCTAACTTTTACATTTTGTGCACTCGAGCTTCCGAGCACTTCCAGATTTAAGTGTCTGCTGATACCTGATAACAACCGATGTCAGTGCAGAGCCTGAAAACAGGATTTATTTCCTCAAAACAAAAATAAAATAAGACACAACTGATCCATGTTATGTAATTTACTGTTACTGTTATTTATCTTCAACAACAGCTTTATGTAAATGCTAATTCTGAGACTTTCTGGACCAACAATGACCAATAAATAATCTTATAATAGTCTTAGCAGATCCCTTTTTATACGCCCGTTGTGTAAGACGGGACGTATTATGTTATGGCGCTGTCCGTCCGTCTGTCCGTCCGTCCGTCCGTCTGTCCGTCCATCCGTCTGTGGACACTTCAAAGCTTTGAAGTCTTTGAAGCTTTGTCTTCATGAAAGATCTGAACTCTCTTCTCAAATGTTCTGCTGCTGAAAGCGAGAACAACCCACATTCTCTGCTTCTTTGAGTTTTGACACATTAAAGCTTTGTAGTGTCTTTAAGTTCTGTTGCTGCAATCTGATTGGTGGAATTCCGATTCTAGAATTCTATATACAATAATTCAAAGTACGGGCGTATTTTGCCCCGCTGGAGGAGCTCTTGTTACCTTCTGTAGAGAAGAATGCAGCCTAAATATGCAGAGTCTGTGTGTTAAGCCAGGGTCGCTGCGGTGGCTTAAAAGTCTTAAAAAAGGTCTTAAATTTCATTCGCCTATTTTTTTGTATACTTGTATTTATTTTATTTATTCAATTCAATTGAAACACACATTCTCATTTGCAAAGACGACCTGGCCAAGAGGCAGGATAAAACAGCACAATCAGAACACACTCACACATCAATCGTAACATGAAACAGTGAATAGAAACATGAGACAGTGAATAGAAACATGAGACAGCGAAACATTTGCAGATTAAAGATATAGTGTTATTAATTTTATATATTTGTTTATTTGATTGGGACAATGCATGTTAATGAAAGACATGACAAAATGCATAAACACGCCGGATTGTAGCCACAAGGATCATTTCCATCGTTAGTCCCACAGGTCGGGGTCACAGGGGTCAAAAATACATCAGTAACAACAGTGAGATTTACGTTAAACAATGATCAGACCCTATTTACAATTTTCCATACTCACCAACTGCACAATCATACAGATAACCATACAATTCACAGTCACTTTTACACAAAACTCCATAAACAACATGTGCATCGATCCCGTAAAATACTCTGGATGGAGCTTTTAAAAGTCGACAGAGGTAAAAACAAACTAAGCTTCAGAGTTTGTTGTAGGTGGTTCCAGCCTAAAGGAACAGCTTCAGGAACAATCAGGGTCACATATCTGTAGGAGCGCAGTGTGAGTGTGTGTGCGGCTGGAACTGTGAATGTGCAGGAGTGAGCTGAGGTAGGACATAGGAGTTTTACCAGTTAAACATTTGTAAATGAACGACAACCAGTGGGTGTGTCTGTGGGTGTGGAGAGAGGTCTCTTCGCCAGGGAGTAAAGTGCACAGTGATGGTGGTGAACATTACGCCTGTGATGAAGTGGATGGCTGAGTAAACTCAACCGGGCTGCAAGACAATGTGGAAGCTTAGTTTGTCTTGACTATAAATGAGATCTGAATGATATTTTATCATTAAAGTATGTTTTATTTAAAGCAGTGGGTAATGGTCATCATTATAATTAGATCTGGTGTTTTTCGCCCACATAATGGGTGTTGGTCTTAAAAAAGTCTTTAAAAAGTCTTACATTTGGGGGAGTGTGACAGAGCAGGTCCGTCCCTGAGAGCGTGGTCCCCGGGGAAAGCATGGGAAGACACGCGCTCACCCGTTTCCTTGTTTGCTGCACTCCATGCCGCAAACGCTACAGTCCAAATGCACAATAAACTTCACTTTTACATATTCTCGGCTGCAACTAAGGGTGCACACTTGGAAGCGCCAGAACTATCCTTCAAAAACCCGCAATAAATCGACCCTTTACTCACCCTCATCCCGGTGCGTACTGGCAAACCCGGATACCTCCAAGCCGGGAGCTTAAATCCTCCCGTTGCAAGCGCTTCGTGGTCATGTGCCAAGTGACGGCATGGACAATTAACTGTATTTGATTTGTATGTGAACTGTTGAAGGTCATTTATGGATGTGAGACAATAGACAGTCTCTGTATGTAACTGTTGGCCCCTGTAATATTTCTCATTCGGTCGTAGGAATGATGTAGTTCCGGTTTTAGAGGTGAGTTACGTAAGGTGGGAGGGGCAAGAGGTGTATAAAGGTGCACCCTGTAGTGATGGTGAAACCGAAACCTCATGAAACATTGAACCACTTTGAGACAACTGCACTGAAAATGACACTGCTTCGAATCATTTGACGACATTTGCTGGATTTGTCTGTGTAATGCATTTGTGTGGAGGTGAACCTGGCTTACCCCCTTCCTCTAACCCCCTCTCCCCTTTTCTGTGACTTTTATCTGGATGAATTTTATCACTTCCATTTTATTTTTATTCTCTTATAACTTGTTTTACAGTATTTTGTGTATTGTAAAGCAACTTTGTAAAGTTGCTTTCCCCACTTTGGTGCCCACTTTTTAAATGTGCTAGACCAATAAAATGGCAACTTTCTAATAAAAAAGTACTTTTCAAACTGGTGTCTTTGTGTCCTATACATATGTATGTATGAATTGTACTCGGACTTGGCCAACTAAAGAGTTTGCAGCTACAGAGGCATTTTAAACTGGAAAAATTGGAGAATAAAATGATGTGGTTAAGCAACTGGGAAAGTGATTGTGCAACTGTAGTTTTTTCTGAAATTGGAACATTTTTGGAAAAGGTGTCGGGGGTGTGAGTGGGGGAAATGTGAGATAAGGTATTTGTAAAGTTTTAGAGATTTTTATTCAAGAAAATAATCATTTCAGCTGTGTTGGATTTTAATCTGCTCCTCTTCTGGTTCACAGCTTTGGAGAAGATGGCACTGATGTTTCCGGCATGTGCAAATAGTCTTTTGCCAGCAGGTAATGGTGAGGATAAATGCTTTGTCTTCCTGCCCAATAACTGAGGGGGTCTTCTCCTCTGGAGAGGGAGGCCTCTGATAAGTAGCGCTGAACTTCCACAGTGGCATCAGATGTGGCACTGTTAGATCCTTGGGTTGCACCTAAAACAGAGAAAAAGAGACCAAATGAACCAATGGTAATTATTTAAAATGCTAAAAACCAAAAAAAAAAAAGCTAATACAAACCAGCACGACTGTCCAGAAGGTCCCACAGACTGTCACTTTCCTCCGCTTCTGCAAGTTCAGGTGTTTCTCCTGATCCTGGCTGTTTAAGTGGATATCATACAATTCTTTGTATTTTGTTCAACATAACAATGTAAAAAATCAAACAAACAATGAAAATATAACACCTGTGAAGTTGATGGTGTTGCTCTCTCAGTCCTCAAAAGTCTGGCACATTCAGATGTTATTTTGGCAACAGCATCTTGTGCGTATGTTTGACTCCCAAAAGCCAAAGTTTTAAATCTTGGATCCAGCACAGTAGCCATGGCCAAAACATGTACATTTTCAACCTTGCATCTTGTGCTGACAAAGTGTTGCAGATGTTGTGTCAATGTTACAGCTTAACCATTCTTATTATTGGTATAACTTTTGAGGCCGACACAGTTTTCTCTGCTACAAGCTCATTAGAAGCAAGACTAACTGGTCCAAGAACTTCTAAGCATTCATTCATAATCTCATAATCACTGCAAGAGAGGGGAGGTAAATCAGTCTCAAGAGAAGCAAGTGCTGCTCTCACTGGCTCACGCTGTTCATACAGTCGCTGTAGCATTAAAAAAGTTGATGTTTTAACTTCTTTAATTAATTTGTGTGGTGGCTTGTTTAGCTGTAGTCTGCAGTAAAGTTTTTCTTTTGCTTTGACACTTGTTTTGAAGAAAGTCACAGTTTTCCTGCCTTTGAGTCATATATGTGCCAGTGCTGGGGTTTGCTCTAGTGCCTTTTTCACTACTAAATTGAAACTGTGAGCAAAACATGGCACATTTCTGACCCCAAGGAGCTTGGCACACAACAGCATATTGGAAGCATTGTCTGTTATAAAACAATGTCTTAAACCCCATGTTTCCAGCTGTAATGCCATTGCATCTTTTAATTTTTCTGCAGTGTGAGCTTGACCGAAATGGCCCACACCAAGCAGAACGCTTGATAGCTTCATGCTATCATCCACATAGTGGCAGGTGACCCAAGATAGGCATCCATGTTAATAGAGGTCCACATGTCTGCAGTGATACTGACGGATTGTGCCTTCTCAAGGTTCTTTATGGTCTGCTCTTGGGCCTCTTTATATTTCTTTTCAATCATTGCCCTTACAGCCCGATGAGTGGGCAGGACATAGCATGGGTCAAGTTTTTTGACAAAGGCCCTGAAGCCTTTATTCTCCACCATTTTGAAAGGCTGAACATCTGTGACGATCATTTCAATGAGTGACTCATCCAACTCAGATTGGCGGCCTTAAAAATAATAATATGGAAATGAATTGGACATTAAAATAATGTAACATTTTGTCTGTGTGTATACTGAAGCATGTTATTACCCACATAAATGAACAGGCTTACCTTGCTGGTTTGCTGCACCACCAGGAGCAGGACCAACAGCAGCAGCCACTGCAGCTGGAGTTGTGTCCGGGTGTTTGGTGCTCAAATGTCGCAGCATTGATGAAGTGTTGCTGCTGTATGTCAGCTCTTGAGCACAAATCAAACACTTGACTTTATTTGGGCTTATTAAGTCAAAGTGCTCCCATGCATATGACCGTGCTCTTTTTGGTGGCAATAGCTGTCCCTCCATATCTCTTCCTTATTGTCTCACTCACTTTCTTTCAACCACTCAAACTCACTCTCAAGACTTACCTACCACTTACCTATATCACTTACCTATATCACTTACCTAAAACTATGACTATGTGTATTATATAGGCCTAGGTGTATGTTGATGTGAATCTGTGTATGTGTCGGAGTGTATCTTGTAAGTGTTATGTAATCTGTATCCAAGTGTATATAAATGTATCTGTACTAGATGTAATCTGTTCTTACCTGTTGTATCTTACCTGTTTTAATATAAACTTTCCCTTATTGAATAACTAGTATAGTGTTAGAAATGCCATCAACAAAATCTCCTCCTCTGAAAACCACAATTCTTGGGGGTATTCAGACCTCTTTTAAAGCTATGACACAATTACAAGCCACCCCCGTCAAAATTCCTGCGAAGCAGCCTGAAACCGCAGCTCGACATGTATCTCTGACACTTCTGACGTAACGAGGCCTCGGTTTGACTGGTCACGTGATGTTTGGTGTGGTCAAGTGTGTGTCCTGGCTACAATGAAGGTAGTGTTTTGCTGAAAGAACAAGAGGGCGAACAAACGACCAACAGACTAAGAGAGAGTGAGAAAGAGACTTAAAGGAGAAGTCGATCTGAACATGCTTGTAAATAGACCTTATTTTCCACTGCACCACTGTAAATATTTTTTACACACATTTTTGCTCCTGTTTTTTCCTGTTTTGCACTGTGGAATAAAACCCCCGAGCATCCAGACTCAGCCTGAGTGTTTTGAAGAGGACCCCATGACCCCGTGACAGGGATAACCTGTAAACATGTGTGAATGAAACAAAACCCGACTCCAGGTATGTTTTTGATGAGGAAACTAAATTATAACATAGATCAGAAAATCGCCTAATATAGGAGCACACGTGGGGACAGAAGGATTTAAAGATTGGAATACTTTTATTCCAGGTGCAGGTACTTTTATTCCCAAATGCCTATAATATTTAATACAGATGAGAGGCATCTAAAATAAATATTGTTAAAGTTCAGGTTTTGTTGTTATATAGTGAGTTCTGTGGTCTAGCAATCGGTATAAATAATCAGGTTCAATATTTGTCCATATTCCCAAAAATGAACAGTAAATAATGCTATTAAAACACCATCCACGCGGTTTAATAGCGAAAAAAAGTGGATTTACTCTGAGTTCCACTTGAAATACCGAAGGGCAGGCTGCACAAAGTCTTTTGCAGAGTTTCAGTTATAGTAATTCTACTTTGTCACTGAGAAAAGAAGATGCACACTGGTCAGAACTTGCCCCATTCTTCAGGCTCTTCTTTCCAAACACTGTAAATAAGCCCTTTGTGGAGCTGCCAGGCCTAACAGCACATATTTATAATGACGGTGAGGCAGACAAAGAAAGAATACATCTGTCAATACTAACCTCCCCATTGTATCTGACTGGAGTAGATCTTTCGACTCTGCAGGAGTGAAATGTAAAAGGAAGTACTGCTGGGTCATCAGAAAGCCCATAGTCCCAGAAAGGAGGCAACTTGAGACATGGTGAAATACAGTGACATTATGCGCTCTGCAGCAATATTTCTGCAAAGAAATATTGCGATAAATGATAATATTGAAACTACTTTATGCCACTGACACAAAGAAAGAAAGCACATAATCTCAGTAAACCAATTTTTAAATATGCAGCATCATTAAAACACAAACTTCACGTAATAAACAAGGCAGAATGAACTATGTGCGATAGAAGTTCTTTATTCAAACTACGTTATTCTCTACAAGTTGTTATAAGTTTGAACTATAGATGTGAATTTTTGGCAAAAATGCTATTCAAAAATCAATGACAACTATTCGAATATTATTTAAAATTCGATCCCATTCTCTGCCCACGTACACATGTTCGTTCGCCAGGGCAGTGATCGAGTCCGACCCAAACCCGATAAGCATTAAGATATTTGTGTCCAAACCCAACACAATTAAAATCACACTATTTTTATAGGTCCTCTAATGGCACTTTTATTGTTGATATTGTTTGTGTGGCTTCTAACAGACACAGAGATGCAAAATACAAACTCAGGGTTTAGCAAAAATAATAATATATAATAATGATATAAATATTACTCACCTCTTGTAAAGTAGTACATTTAAAGTGCAGCATCTCATCCATGTTATTCATATCCTCCACAAATAATGACGTCCAGTCCACAAAACCACACTATTAATCCAATTTGCGGTGTTCGTTGAAAGTAAAAAGGCGAAAGTTGTTCACGTGTTTGTTTACATCCACACAGTGCACGGCTCGAGGTGAAGCTGCAGATTTGTGTGACTCCACTTCCTGTGGACTTTAGCTCCAATTTTTTATGCTTCAAAAGTCACATATCTGAAGTATTGCGGGGGGAATATATCCTGTAATACTGGGGTCAGTGTGGAGCGGGGGGAATATATCCTGTAATACTGGGGTCAGTGTGGAGCGGGGGGAATATATCCTGTAATACTGGGGTCAGTGTGGAGCGGGGGCATATATCCTGTAATACTGGGGTCAGTGTGGAGCGGGGGCATATATCCTGTAATACTGGGGTCAGCGTGGAGCGGGGGCATATATCCTGTAATACTGGGGTCAGTGTGGAGCGGGGGCATATATCCTGTAATACTGGGGTCAGCGTGGAGCGGGGGAATGTATCCTGTAATACTGGGGTCAGTGTGGAGCGGGGGCATATATCCTGTAATACTGGGGTCAGCGTGGAGCGGGGGGCATATATCCTGTAATACTGGGGTCAGTGTGGAGCAGGGGGCATATATCCTGTAATACTGGGGTCAGTGTGGAGCGGGGGAATATATCCTGTAATACTGGGGTCAGCGTGGAGCGGAGGGCATATATCCTGTAATACTGGGGTCAGCGTGGAGCGGGGGGAATATATCCTGTAATACTGGGGTCAGTGTGGAGCGGGGGGCATATATCCTGTAATACTGGGGTCAGTGTGGAGCGGGGGGAATGTATCCTGTAATACTGGGGTCAGTGTGGAGCAGGGGGCATATATCCTGTAATACTGGGGTCAGTGTGGAGCGGGGGGCATGTATCCTGTAATACTGGGGTCAGTGTGGAGCGGGGGGGCATATATCCTGTAATACTGGGGTCAGTGTGGAGCGGGGGGCATATATCCTGTAATACTGGGGTCAGTGTGGAGCGGGGGGCATATATCCTGTAATACTGGGGTCAGTGTGGAGCGGGGGGCATATATCCTGTAATACTGGGGTCAGTGTGGAGCGGGGGGCATATATCCTGTAATACTGGGGTCAGTGTGGAGCGGGGGGCATGTATCCTGTAATACTGGGGTCAGTGTGGAGCGGGGGGCATATATCCTGGCAGCAAAAAAGAGATGTTTTTTGTTTTATCTGTATGCATTGGAGAGCTACCCATTTATTCTATTCTGGTTTGATTCTTTTGTGTTTGATTTCTGCAGTACATTATTCTCTATACATATTATATTATTATCTTCATTCTTGCTCTTTGTGTCATCGTGAGAGGAAAAGCCAGTGGTGGAAGAACAAGAAATACTCTAAAAAAATCTAGTCAAGTCAAACTATTTCAATTATCCATATAAAAATGTACTTAAAGAGTAAGAAGTCAAAGTGTTTTGTTCAGATTTTGAGATCGACTGAAACTTCAAATGCAGTGATTTTGATAAAGACTTGAGCAGAACTTTGCTCAACAGCTGTCTTTATTTGCATATTTTTTGTTTGCTCGAACTACAAATGTCTTAATACCCTCAGCCTTTTCAGCAGGTCTCAAACTGTAATAAAAAATAAAAATGTAGTGGAGCAGAAAGTAAAAAGTACCGTAAAATCTACTTAAAGCCCTAGAGGAGCTCCAGTCTGACCTGACTAATGCTTTGGAAAAATCCATGGTTACCAGGCACTGCCAAGGTGGAATTCATTCGTCTTCAGTGTGTGTTATTTATTTATAAAAAGGATGAATGGGCGTCAGAGGTGTGTGACTGCGTATTATGAGTTAGATAATGTAGAAATACCTTATGTCCTCCATACTCTGATTCTGCATTTTTCTGACAACAAGAATCCCAGCGATGAAGCGAGAGGCAGTCAACAAGATCACAAGATGAGACTCCAGAAAGAAGTGCACTGATGCTGTTATCTGTGGAGGAAAAAGTCCAATGCAAAAATAAAACATTTGAAGAGAAAGAGATCTCAGAGGTCTGGGTGCAGTTTGACAGGAGGGCTGGTCGGGTCGGGGCGGCAGATCTGTGTCAGGGCAGTTTGTGGAGAGGAAGAGCCAGAGGTGCTGTAAAGTATTGAAGAAGTGTGGATTCTGGTGAAGTCTAACATCTAACATCTATCTCCTTTTCCTGTCACCCTCTCAATTTAATCTAATCTAATTCATTAGATTTTAATTTAATCTGCAGTATACTGAAAAAAGACAATGATCTCCTGAAACAGCAGGAGAGGGATGCCTGGGATCCAGAATACACTTTGTCATTCTCAGTATCCACCTTCTTCCAGACGTTGCTGTGGTCTCCGCCATCATCATTCGGGTTTTATTATTTTGTATGGAGCTGCTGATCTTGACTTGTCTGATTCCTCGGCCGATTTCACCTCGTGGAAACCGTCTGACCTCAGCAATAGGATTCATTCGCTTGACAGTAGGTGGGTACTTTATTCATTTAACCAGTTGCTGCTGTTTGTTTCGTGACGTATGTAACGCTCCAGAACGCTTAGTGGTGTCCAAGTAATTACAGCGCAACAGCAAACAAAGCAGAGTGAACATGTCTCTCAGGGAGCACTGCCGTTTCTGCAAATTAAGTGACTTGCAAATTAAAGGCATGATATAAAATGTGAAGTTCTTATTTGACAAAGGAGGATAGTGTATGCAGTCTGGGTTAGTTCTGGCCAACACACCTCTTCATTGATTGGCCGGCGCCCCAACTACAACTTCCAGGTGTCTTGCAAACTGCTGAGTGTATCCCGATTCCTGACTAGTCACTGGAGAGAAATGAAACTGATCTTGGCTAGATCTTGACAGCAAATAAGTTAAATACGGATTACAAATCCATTTTAAAGCCGCCCAGAGAATTGGTGCAGTGTTGATGAAAATTTACCCTTTTACACAAATTAACCCACTTTATATCGTATTTAAGATGCAAAATGTTCTGGGGTTTAGGTAGTGTAGTGTCTGTTATATTATTGTATCATACTTTATATATTCTGCTACTTTCAAATGGGTCTTACTAGAGTGGATCTTTTCTTAACTTTGTGGCTTTAGTTTGGAGCATGAAGGGGCCTTTTCAGACTTATGGGAGGTTGGTATTCCAAAGCCATCTGGTGAATGGTACGATGGTGTCAATCGATCATCTTTAGATAATCCATGGAGAATTGTCCTCTGCAAAACATGTTTTTCTGGTAACCTGAATGGTTAAGAGTGGGATGTCCTTATAGAACCTATAAATGTAACCCAAACACATTCTTTGGGGTCTTTCTTGCATTGGGCTTTTAAGAAGATCCAGACTCTATTGTCTGTTAGTTGTCTGACTGTATTATCTGTCAAATAAGTCATATTTAGATTTATTAGAGTTGTAGTTAAATAATTTGTTAAGCATCTGCCCACCTGCGAGGTTCTGGGAAAATCAACTGCTGAACCACAGCAGCAATCATTCAGATCAGAGAGAGGCATTTTAGGTTTAAACCAACTGGATTTCATCACTGAATCTGGCAATCCAGATGAGAGACTAATGTGAGACGCACTCTGCTTTCTGATTGAATAATTTTTAATTGATTGATTGATTTGAACATGTTTTCCTCCTATCTGGGGACACAGTTAGTTCATGTTTATAGAATTTAAAACAAAAATCTTACATATGGTTCAGATGCAAGTTAAGAGAAGGACTGCAGGGTACATGGTCAAATGGGAGATGTAGAGAACATTACCCTGGAAAAAGATCATGTCAAAAACAAAAGGTCACATCCGCCGCTGTATGAGTCACCGAGACTATGCTAAAATCTGAGCTGAAGCCAGAAGTGCTAAAACCTGCCCTGTTCTCTCCTGTCCCTGAAATAACATGTTGAATCATTGAGAGAGGGAGAGACAACGTGCTAAAATCCACCTGTCGACAGTTTTAAAAGTGAAGCTTCTCTCCTATGACAGGTGTGCAAACCTTGAGAGAGAATGTATTTACTTTTTAGAATGTAAATAATGTAATGTATAGTTTTACACTGACATTTTTATAACCAAATGTTTCAGCATATGGTTCTCCATGTACTGGTGGTCGTGAAAACAGGGGTAGATCAGAGCAATGACGCCTTGAATGTGTGAGACTAAAAAAGTGGAACTAAACACTGATCAGCTTAAAATGGAGCTAAACTGAAGCTGTTTGTTGGGCGCAGAGGTTCCTATCTTGAAACCATCTGCCAATCCCTTCTCAGCGTCACCAAACTCGTTGACCAGGTCTCCGAGGCTCTGAAGCACGGTGGCCGGCAAGTGCAAGACACATTAACAAGTTTGAAAATAAAATGATATTTAGAATACATATTTGCATCTTGAATACAAATTCTAAGTTTCATAAAACACATTTGAAAATGCGCTAACAAATTTACAAAACACTTCTACAAGCGCCGAGACAAATTTACATGTGGCAAAAACACAAATACAAAACCCTGAAACAAATGAATAAGACAAGTTTTTGACGAAAAGGGAATGTCCTAAAAAGCCGAAGTGACACAACGACCCACGGGACAAGCAGAAAGTCAACAATTCAACGAGAGTTTGTGTTTCTTCTTCTTTCTTCTTTCTGTTTTGGTGAATGAACAATGTTTTGCCCCAGTTGTGGAGTCAGTCTTTTTCACGTTACGTGTTTTTGTTCAGCATGTGGACAGTCTCTGGAGACCAAGCGGAAAATATCCTGCAATACTGCACTGACTATTTCAATGAGGGTCACTCTTACAGTGTCATATTGGATATGCTGTCAGCTCTGCATGGCGTACAAATGAGTTTGCGGACACTTAAAAGTAAACTGAATAATGCTGGCCTGTATCGAAGAAAATATTACACCCTAGAACCACCGTAAAGGACGTGCCACCCTGAGTAGACCAGGTGGTTGCTCAGTAGAACTTCTGTTTTCCAACAGTGCTTGGCAGTACATTTTGATTTGTTTGTATTGTGATTTTAATGTATATCTTATTCTGTAAAGCACTTTGAATTACTTTGTGTATGAATTGTGTTATACAAATAAACTTGCATTGCCCAGGGGCCGACCAGGACAGAATCCAGTAAGTGACTTTGAACGAGTTATTCACTTGTTTTTGTAGATTTTCAAAATTAAAAACTAGGACACACCCGCATTGGGATGGTTGGTATAAATAAAATTGTGAAAAAGCGTGTAGCATTGTACATTCTTGATTCACGTGTGGGTCAGTGTATAATCTGAGACAAAATACAGAAGTATTTTGGTATTTTAGTATTCTGTATTTTGGCTAAATAAATGCAATTTATGTTCCTCCAATTTAGACGTGAAATAGACCTGATACAGTCCCGGTTAAGTCTTAGTTTAGACCTGGTTTAGACCTGGTTTAGTACTGGTTTGGACCTGTTTTAGACCTGAAATAAACCTAATATAGTCCTGAAATAGACCTGGTTTAGTCCTGGTTTAGCCCAAGGTTAGTCCTGGTTTAGACCAGAAATAGACCTGATATACTCTTGTTTAGCCCTACTTTAGACATGAAATAGACCTGGTTTAGTCCTGGTTTAGACCTAGCTTAGACCTCATGTAGTCCTGATTTAGACTTGGTTAGGACCTGATATAGTCGTGGTTTAGACTTGGTTTAGACCTGATATAGTCCTGGTTTAGACTTGGTTTAGACATGAAATAGACCTGATATAGTTCTGATTTAGACCTGGTTTAGACCTGAATAGACCTGATATAGTCCTTGTTTAGATCAAATTGGTCCAGAATGGGGACACCAGGGACATTTCTTGTATAAAACTGGGACAAATCACTGATTTTGTATAAATCTGCTGGGACAGGAGACACAGGGCTCAAAACTGTGACTGTTCCGGGTAAATAGGGACGTCTGGTCATCCTGTTATTTAGTCTAGATTAAACTATTTCATCTGGGTGTGCTGTGGGCGACGAGACGAGTGGATCTGGTGCTGTATCTCCCTGATTTCACGGGACATGATTGACGGGCGGTTTAACCAATCAGCTCTGTTCACTTCAAAAAACAAACATCTTAACACCAGCTTATCTCAGGTAAAAAAAAACATTGTATATTTTGTTCTGAATCATGTTGTGTGTTAAGAGATGGAAGTCACCACCACCAGAATGTAGGGAGCATTATTATTTATTAAAACAGTGTCTCAAAATATGTCACCTTGAAATCAAATATTTTCTCGTAATATCAGGATTCTTTTCTTTCAATATGGCCTACGTACACCGTCCAGCATAAACATAATTTCAACAACAAAAATATCTGAAATGTAACTCGTGGGCTCAGTGCAAGCATTATGGCTGACCACAGGCAGTAAACAGTAAAAAAACACCTTTCTTCACATACTATATATATCGTCTTTTCACATACGTCACTCTCACTGAGAATTAAGTGCTAAAACCTCTGCCATCTTTGTTCAAATGCTTAGTATTATATTGATTGTACACTGGTCTTAAAGCTGACCATGCCACATGTTTCAAAACCCAACGCTGGACCTTCTGCAGTTTTACACGACGCAAAATGAAACACCCGCATGACTTCAAAATTCATGTGTATCTAGTTGAACAGTATGGACCAATTTCAATTACTATACTAGGAATGCACTCAGTCTAGGACCTTAGAACTGCGCCGATTTATTAAATACTAAGACAGATTTGAGTCGTGGAGAGAGGCTGCCAAACTTGTTCCCGTCCACAGTCCTTCTTGAAGGTCAGAGCGGATTCACTGTGTGATTTGGAAGGTAGTTTATCCACTGTTTTCCTCATATAAGTAGAATTAGTGCACTTGACAGGGCTCGTATAGTAAAGCCATGTAGTGTGCACTTACATGAGCAACTGTGCTGTGCTTCGCCCCACCTCCTCCACCCGGGCCAAAGTCCCAACCGTGTGATTGCGCTCACTCTGGACAAACGAACCGCACTTAAGGGCCGATCTGTGCTTGGACACGGTTCATAAGTCCTAGCGTGAGTGCACCCGAGGATATTTAACTTTTCTTCAAGTATTTCTAACCTTTTGTGGTATATTTTGTTTGCATTGCTTGGAAATGATTAAACTGTTCAAATCTGAAGTGGAAAATGGCTAAGCTAACAATTGTTAATGCTATAATAATGCTCTATATAGAGAATTATTCTCTATATAGAGAATTATTACCAAAACAACAGTGAAGTAAGGGTTTTTAAAAGCATTAAAAAGGAGATATTTTGTTTAAACCAATATAAAGGGACTGTATGTAGGATGTTGATTTCTTATTTCATCATCTGCACCCCCAGGTACAAGTTCAGTACATTCTAATCAATTATAGCCTTTACTGAACAAATGTTGATTTATTTTTAATTACAAAAATATTTCACATGATGGCCAGGTTGTTTATGTTAGAATTTAGTATTTTGGTTCTTGAAGCAATAATCGAATAAAAATGCAGAATGAGCCTCACGAGTCTCATTTGGGTTTGCCAGTTTAAAATCCAGTCGGTTTGATCCTCACTACCTAAACCGATCATGAATCAGTGCTAGTGCAGCGTCTGCAGCTCAGTGAGGGAACCCTGGAGGTTTCACATAAGACATGAGCCTATCCATATACTGAGAATGAGAATGTGTATAGCCTCATTTCCTTCAGGCCGGTACAGGATGCAGGGGTTCAGTAATTGGGTGACCAGAACACGCCAATAGTGACACACGTGGCAACAGGTAAACACTGCGAACCACTTATTTAATAACGACGCAGACATTCACTTATCGAAAACCAGCCTCCAGTGCGGGGCATTTACAGTGTCTCAAAGTGAAAGTGTTTCACGTAATAATAACTCCACACCAGTCACAGTCTGCTGTGTCTGTGTAAAGTTAAAGTCAAACTGATAACATGAACCAAACTCTGGAAACACCTTCCTCCTCAGTCCTGGTAAACGTGTAATTCCCAAAGGTGTATATATCCAATGTGGAGCGAGTGTGCCTAAAAATGCAGCCAAACGAGCCCTCATAAAGTTCTCCATAAACCTCCACCGTCATCGAGGGAACTGCGTAGTAAAAGAGTAAAGTTATTTATCTAAACAAGACTGTAGTCTGTGATGTCTTTGCGCACACGGAGAAAACAAAAGTGAACCTTAAGCACGTCGGTCCATGTGAGGATCAGCTGTGTGCTCTGGTTCATTTGCGTGGGCATGTATTTTAAGTTATATTTGAACATGGATCAGTGTTCATGCTCATGTAGTTTAGCACTAGCAGACAGCTCTCCAGCGGCTTGTGGCACAAGCCTACATCACGCCACTGTAACCAGTGTAACACCCAAAGCGACGTGGGGCCACTGTAATGGAAACGCTCCCTGGCCCCAAGTGAACCGTTTTAGTGGAAATGAGGCTTATGTGTCGTCTCTGCAGGTTTAGGCACTGGCCACACAGGCTCAGCTGTGGTTGTGGTTTATTTTTTTGACCCAGTAAGAGTGCAAGCTACATACAGTTCCTTTAATATTGATTTAAACCAATCTGAAAAAACCTGGAATACATCAAAAAAAGGCTTAGTAAACAAAATCAAGACTAGTCACAACTACTCAAACAGACATCAACATGTTATACTCAAGTCCTGCAGATATTATTTTGCTGTGTAATTTTCCACTCAGGAGATGGGCATGTGTATTTGTGCACTTAGATGTGGAAAGGAGAGATTGAAGAAGAAGCGTTTGTGCAGAGTCCACCATTTTGTGGTCCAAGCCTCTTCTTAAGTACAGCTCGCTCTTGTCTCAGAGTCTTTGGAGTCTATGGGTAAATCGTGGGCATAAAAAACACACTCGCCGACACAGTGAGGACTCTACAAAAATGAAATCATCTACAACAGTTGAAATGACTTGAATTCTGGATATCCTCCTGTATTTGATCCAGAAATACATTTATAGCAATTTCTTACCAAGTGGTGAGAAAAACACAGTAAAAGTAACTTAACAGTGCAGAATAATCACTGTAATAATTTTGCCTGGCCAGCCAAAACCACACACTTTAACAAAGACGAGTGAATCTGGAACCATATTTTGTCTCTCCAATTTCCAATGGGCATGATTGACAGGCAGATTAAAGAGATAGTTTGGATTTTTTGACATGAATCTGTACATCCCCGTCAGCAGTGCCGCGCATCAACACTGACGTACCTCCTGACAGCGTCCTGTGAGCCGAGTTCTTCCCCGGTTTCGGTGCTGACGAAAGTGTCCGGCAAATTGGCTGGGGTCATGAAAATAAAACATTTTTCTTCTCAAAACAATATGTGTTCAAGAATGTGAAACATTTGCGTCACAAAACCATTTTACATGAAAAAGTCAGACCTCGTAGTCGCTTGGTACTATTTTCTTTCTGGTCATAGTGGTGTGCACGACTCTCTTCAACTTTAAAAAGAAGTTTAAATGTTTAACTCTGAGCAGATGCATGAACTATGAGGCTTAGTTTGTGCTGTAGTCTCTGCTGTACTGTTACTAATTTGTTTGTTACTAATTTGTTTGCTATATTTATGAACTGGTGTCAAGATGATGCAGTGAGGAATAAAGGGTAAAGGCAAAATAAGTTGAAGCTTCAGCCGACACCTTTTTGGTCTGTATATGTTAAATGTGACTGTCTATGGAATAATGTAAGAATATGTGAAAGAAAGAAATAAATCAGTAAATATCACTGCGCGCTGCTGCCAGTCTATGCCGCCAGGTGACAGCGGCACAAGAGTCCAACAATTTTTGCCGGACACTGAAAAAACACTGCCGAACTACTGAAAAAAGTGTGGATTCGTGTGCGGCTTCACCTGGCGGCAGCGCAGAGTGATATGACTGGAGAGAAAATAGTACCAAGTGATTATGAGGTCTGACTTTTTCATGGATAGTGGTTTTATGACGCAAATGTATCACTCTTTTGAACACATTGTTTTGAGAAGAAAAACGCTTTATTTTCATGACCCCAGCCAACTTGCCGGACACTTTCATCAGCACCGAAACCGGGGATGAACTCGGCTCACCGGACGCTGTCGGGAGGTAAGTCAGTGTTGATGCACGACACTGCTGACGGGGACGTACAAACTATCCCTTTAACCAATCAGAGAGACGCATGGTCCTTTCCAGTAAAAAAAAAGTCATCTTCGTTTGAGTTACACGCGCTACAAATTAGCGGTTGTGGTTGGATTGCCACAAGTTAGGACAGATTTGAACATAATGCAGAAAAACAAGCAGTAATTAGGTTAAAATGAGAAAATATATGATATGTATTTGCACCCAGAAAATCAACTGTAACATGTAAACCTATATATTTAGTTAGAAAGTCTACATTAGTTCACATTTTGAGATATTTTGACTGTTTTTTGTTTGTTTTTTAAATTGTGAATAATCAAAACTTACTAAGAACAAGGAAAATGAAATAAATTATGAACCCAGGTTTATTTTATTTCACCTCAACATAAAATCCAGTCAAAACCTCTCAAATCAAAAAAACAGAATTCAAGCCAGCTCAACTCGTGTACACAACCCATTTTTCGCAGCGGAACTTTGTAAACCGGGGGAAAGGCAAGTGGCAAGTGTACGGGCTCAGGTCTTTGGGAGGGCATCCGGTGTATTTGATAGTCAGACAAAGGAGGAGAAGCCTGTGACGGGGGTCCGGGAGCCGGGGGGGTTGCTGTTGGGTAGCGTGTGAGCCGGTTGTCCGCTGGGCGTGTAGGCTCCTCCCGTGCTGTGCTGCGTCACCACAGTCTGATAGTACGGCTCTTTGTCGGCCGTGGCGCACTCCTCGTAGGGGAAGCCGGTCGTGGCGGTGCCCTTCAGGCCCTTGGGTTGGCGCTTCCACGAGTTGTAGTAGGTGGGGTCGCTCATGTAGTGGTTGACGAACGAGTGCTTGGGCTGCTCCTCTTCATAGTCGCTGTCCGTGAGCTGTGAGGAGAGGAAAGACAGGCTTGTGTTAGCGTTTGGAGACTTGAATCCTTCCAAAGTCGGCTTTTCATGACAAGGTTGTAAACTACACTATTTTCTAGGGTTGTAACGATCACCGAAATATGGTGATATCGTATCGTCAAAGGTCTCAATTATATCGTGGACCATCACAATATATCGAATCACAAGTCTCTTTGCTTAAATGAATAGTTCTCATGCAGAAATAGCTAAAAAAAAAAAAAAAAAGAGGGAACTACATAGACCATGATCCTTTGCTCCGTTTCAGTGCAGACTACATGAAGAAACAACTGTTCTAAACTCTATGAAATCTTCATTCTTTGGATTAAGTCTTGTGAAGGCATTTTTAGACAAAAAAGTAGCAGATTCACAGTTTGAATATCACAGTAAATCCCGTACCGTGAGGTTCATACCGTGACAATATCATATCATGAGACTTGGATATTGTTACACCCCTAATTTTTAGCATTATTGCAATATTATTTGAGAATACTAGACATTTAATAGCCTTAATAAAGTATGAACACAGAATGATTCTGTAGAGAGACATTTTTTGAGGGTGATAATTGACAGTAAAAATGCAGCAAGCCCCCAAATATTTTTCTACTAGTTTCCCCGATGTGTCAGGATACACCAGGCAAATTATTAGGGTTATTTGACCATTTATGCAGTTGCAGTACCTTAATATTTACAATTATATAATTCCACCAATAGAGTTTTTCTGGGTCCTGAGACCAAACGGGGCCGAGTTGGAGTTGGTCCCTATCAACATTTGATGGCCCAAGATATAAGATAACAGGAAATAATAGTGAAAAAAGGAGCAAAAAACACCATGAGTGGACGTGGCTCCTGGCCTCAATAAATATCGCACCATGAGGTTCATAACATTACGATATCGTATCGTGAGACTTGGATATCGTTACACTCCTAGTATTTTCTGATCTAGCATGTTATAAAGTTTCCCCATCAGTATACCTGGAGTTGTGTTTTGCTTCATTCGATTTTATTATTCATTTTTTAAAATTCTTCTCTCAGTCAAAAACACGGATAATACCAGAAGCTCCACTGTGTTTTTAAATTCCATATACCTTTTCTAGACTTATTTGGATGATTTCAGACCTGGGATTGCCCATCTCTACTGAACTAAAGGTAAAAGGTAGCTGTTAAGTTGAAGATTTCACTACAGGACATCAGGTAGAACAGAACATTTTGAGCTTTGGAGATGTAGACAGAATAATAATAAAAGTTTACTCAAACATGAATGAAACAAAACACAACTCCAGGTCTGTTTTTGAGGAAGTAACAACATTCTAACATGGCTAAACACTCACAAGAGTCAATTTTGCATAATATAGGACCTTTAAAATCGAGAAGAGGCGCATCCAGAGATTTAAAGACAGAATCCTCTTAATTAACAAATTGCAGATCTTTGGGGGCAAACGGTGCAGCGCTCAGGGACCCTTCTCATGCACCGACTAACGATCTCTAATTACTTGGCCTGGAAGTGTGAAACAACAACTGTCATAACATCTCCGTTGTAAATTAGGAGATTTTTTCTCACCAAAGTAACATGTCAAAGGTTGAACCACGTTTGCAAAAAACTTAAAAATAGAAGAGACTGAAGCATAATTAAAGCCGCACTGTGTAACGTTTCTGGAGAGGGTCGGCCACTTGTTTGTCTCCATGTTTTGCCTGGGAATAAAATAATCTACGTTTTTGGAGACATAGACACGGTGATGACTAGAGGTTACAGGTCAGATGTGGAGAGGCAATCCCCAAAACAGTAAGAGACTAAGTTTTTTTTAAGGGATTTGTAAAACAATAACTCCTGCAAAAGAGAAAGATAGATTAGATCAGGCATGTCCAAACTATGGCCCGGGGGCCAAATGTGGCCCTCAGACCAAATTGTTTTGGCCCTCAGTCTTCCAGGTGAATTGGCCCAAACTACCACAAGTAGTACTTTTTACTGGATGCTTTTGTAATCTACCTTGATCAAGCCAATGTAGTGTGTTATTTTGAGGGTCTAAGCCTGAAGAATGGTCTAGTGCAGGGGTGTCAAACTCATTTTGGTCCGGGGGCCGTATACAACCTACTTTGATCCCAAAAGGGCCGGATCAGAAAACTCAGTTCTCTCTTCAAGTTATTGTATTTTTCTCCGTGTCTCGTAGTGGTGTTTAAGATTATATTCCTCGAGCAACGCCACTTGTTCCAAACACACTGAGCACAGATTTCCCATTCACCTTTGTCAACAAATAAGAATTAGACTATTTTTCTTGGGAAATCCTGAACTTAGCATCTGCTTTTCTCATTTTTTGACATTTTGCTGATGAGGGTCACGGTCGACAGTCAAAACGATCGTCCTTTAAGAGCGTCTGGAAAGAGGAAAGTCTTCATTTGTGCTGCTCTGGTGGGAGTCGCAATGCACAGAAACGCCGGAGACGCTGCTGTGCTGAACGGTACAGAAAATTAACAGAAAAATCTGAAAATTTTAAGTATTTTAATAGAAAAATCAGCCGAGGGCCAGATTAAAGGTCTTGGAGGGCCGGATCTGGCCCCTGGGCCGCATGTTTGACACATGTGGTCTAGTGGGTCATTTAAACCTATTATAAATGCACAGATTTGAATTACTCACTGTTTTGACACCAGTCTATGACCCTCGATCGGCCCTCACGCTGGTCTGTGTTTTAATATGTGGCCCTCGATGAAAAAAGTTCGGCCACCCCTGGATTAGATTTTAGGCTTAATGTCATACTGTGGAACTAAAAGGTTTCAGACTACATAGTGTAGCTTTAAAGAGAAAAAAACAAAACTATAGCCTCTATGAAGGCGCACAGACTTTACGGTCTAACAGTTTTGGACCAATACTCTGTCAAAAACAAATCAGGATAAAAAAAACTTGGCTATTTCCATAAGTAAACATATCCTTCTCAGACTATTGGCACCCTGCAAATGGAGTGGTCCTGATGACACTTTGCACATGGAGCCGCAACAGATGATCTGATTTGTGCTGTTGTTAGAGCTGGGCAATTTCCCCCCCCAAAAAAGTTTAGATTTTTAAAATAAAAAACACGATTCATGATTCGATTCGACTTGACCGTATAGCGAGCATCCAAAACTTTCACCATATTGTGAAAACCTCTCTTACATATCCGTAGCTATATACAGGCCTCCATGAGTGCTTTCCACCTTCGCCCTTTTCATATGGTACACAGTAGGGATGGGCATTCAATTAAATCTTCTTCATTAAGAGTTAACGAGCGATTATCAATTAATCATTAACATTTTTATATTAAAATGATCATCCTTATTATTACTATTACTAATCTGCATAAATAAACTCAACTCTACAACATATTAACCATAATCACTATAGAGCCTCATCAGTGTGAGATTAGAATGTGTTTAATGCAGCTTTGGCACATTTGTTTACGACTTACAGAAACAAAACTTAAAACAGCATGGCTCATTTGCATAAACTGTAAATGCTGAAAAAAAAGCAGCTCTTTCCTTGTGCTGATGCAGTTTCTGTCGGACTAAAGGACACGACTCAGTGGAGTATATGAGCGTTCTTTCTGTGACATATTTGTTTCTGCTTGTGCCGTTCTTGGAGGAAAGTGAAAGACACGCACTGCAGGAAGTGAATATGGAAAGCCTGTAGGAAGTCTTGGTGAATGCAAAATGTACGCTCTGTACGCATGGAATATACGCTGTATGGGACAGGAAATAAAAAAAAACAACTTTAATATCAATTTTCAAAAAAGATGAATCGATTTGACTTGTCAACTCAATTTTTTTTACCCAGGCCTAGCTGTTGTCCCTCTCTCATGGATATATAAAGTCACAAGCTTGCTAGCAGCCAACTTTTTTTTGTTTCTGTCGAGGTGAGTGTGTCACTCTCACTTTTCAGTTGAGAATTAAACACCTAAACAGGACAATGAACACTCGTATTGATCACAGACACCTACAAATGTGTTGGTGAAATCCATTATGTATTTTCCCTCAAGTTTTCGGGCGATCTTAAAACGTGTACATTGCGTCACCGTGGTAACTATAGTGGTCCCTCGGGGGTTAAGTTCTAAAAATAAGCTTTATTTTCTACAATTATTATATGTTTTAAAGCTGTTAAACCCCTCACCACACACTTTATACACTTTTCTCAGACAGGCTCCGTGATCTAAACTGAGGCGTATTTTTCCACTGAAGGCTGAAGGCCGAGTGAAGAACATACAGCTCTGGAAAAAAATAAGAGACCACTGCACCACTGCATTTTTCTTTTCTGAAATCAGCGTCTCTACATGTGTGACGGCCGTTTCATTCCAGCGTCTGTTGAATTCCAACACAAACACACCTCATTCTGCTTTATGAGGCACTGATGAGGAGATCACCTGAACCAAACCTGATGTAAGGAGGAAAAGGACAAAAATCATAATTATTATTCCACCAAATACTGATTTCTGAACTCTTCCTAAGTTCAAACATTAGTATTGTGTTGTTTTAAAATGAGTATGATCTTGTTTGAAGTCTGAAAACATTTAATCTTTTTTGTTATTTTGACCATTTGTCCTTGCAAGTTTTTGCTCTAAATGACAATATTTTTAGTTGGAATTTGGGAGAAATGTTGTCAGTAGGTTATAGGATGAAACAAAAAAGTTTATTTTACTCAAGCACAAACCTATAGGTAGTAAAATCAGAGAAACAAATTTTGCAGTGGTCTCTTATTTTTTTCCAGAGCTGTAGTTATGGGTAGTTGTTGGCGCTGTTTTTTCTTCTGGGCGAAAAGATTCTTATAAACAGACATGTCACCTTCAATTACACAGAACACAATGTGCGTTCATACAGTGTAAAAAAAGCAAAATTGCACCCAAAAAACTCTGTGAAACATCAAGGCCGCGAAAGGTGAACCACGTTATAGTGAGGGATGACTGTACTGAACGTTCTGTCATAAACATGCATGCCGTATCAATGGTTTCTTCTCTTTCTTTTCCTTATTTTAGTACCTCTGACTCTGACATCTCGGTGGGCTTCTCTGTGAGGTTGGTGCTCTCGGTCATGGCCGTCCCGTTGTAGTTGTTGCAGATGTCCTCGTCAGAATAGTGTAGGACGCCTGGACTGGGCCTGGGCGGAGACCTGAGCACAGACTGCAGTTAGAAAGGCGTTCCAAAGGTAGAAAAATGAAATACAGTCAATTAAAATACTGTCTAATGCATTACTAATTACTAAAACAATACTTACTAATAAAATACAATACTAAATACAATCAATCAAGTAAATACTGTCCCACTGTAGTCTTTTAACAGTGTTTTAATCATATTTAATGTGTTTATGTTGTTGTAAGGCGACCTTGAGTGTCCAAAATGGCACCTAATAAATAAAACGTATCATTATTATAAAAAATGACCTATGTCGTAGGTCTGTAGAGCAGATAAAAGAATGTATGGTGTGAGTTAGCTGATGATTTGGGAGTTAATCATATACATCTGGACACTCAAAAATGCTTCACAGAGTATTACTGATTCACTCCTGTCAGTGTGATAAACAGTGTACCCAAATATGTTAATATCTTCATTAGTCATAGATTTAGTTAACCAAGTTTCAGAAATTATAACAACATCCGCAGCTGTAGATTTAACCCAAATTCTGACCATGTCCATCTTTGGTAGTAAGCTGCGCACATTAAGATGAATATACTTGACACCAGACAATGTTTTAAAATCAAAAGGAGTCTGGGAATATTGCAGCTCAGGGCCAGGATTTGGTTGCACATTTCCTGACAAAAGTCAGGAAGACAATCAACAGTCTCTGTTTCACATTTGATTTTGATTCAACACTTTGATATGTTGAAGCCAAACTGAGCCCTCCATTGACTGAACAAGTGAGATAATTATACAAAGCCAGAATAGACTGAAGTTTAGGTAGGTCTCTGGGCAAAACAGGCATGAAGTTAATGTCAATGGCAATGCTATAGAGCAGGGGTGGCCAACTAGTAGAAGACTAAGAGCCCCTTCTTTTTCTGTGTTACTGCAAAGAGCCACATTATACACATGGGTACACATGAACATCATCCCATTCCTCAATCATGTATGCACGCACACGCACACACAGACCTATGCTCAACCAGATTTAATGAAAATAACCACACCAACATGATAATATTGTTTAAAAGTTGGTAAAAGTTGTTTTCAACAGTTAACATTGTGTGCACTGTCTCACACACACAAACTCTCAGTTCAAGCAAGTCCACAAACAAAAATAAAATAATTTTCATTTTCAATTTTTCTCTTACTATGCTGCTTAGTGAGACTTTTGGCATTCCTTATCTTGAACAATCCTTGAATGAATGGTAACGCCAGCCAAGCATATTTGACGCATGTTATGTAAAAGCTCCTGAAGAGCCGCATGAAACTAGTTAAAGAGCCGCATGAGGCTCGAGAGCCACGGGTTGGCCATGACTGCTATAGAGCATGTACCTTTGCAAGAAATGCCTTTTAGATCAAGATGATTTTCAGAAGTTCCCCTGCTATGTGTCCAGAAACAAGGCCTGTTAGCCCCAGGAGGATGCATCCATCAAATTCCAAAGCATCCACCAATCACACATTTGTCAAACAATCCATACAATATTGACTGTCAGGTTAAAAGATAAAAAGATGCGGTAAAAACTTTAAAAACAGCTAAATACAGACAGACACTTAATAGACAAAGCACATGCTGCCATCTTGGTTTAGGAGCCAATATAATATACTCAGAAGTTTTGTGCCAATATTTGTCAATTTATGGACCAAACTGAAACACAAAAGAGTGTCCAGACTTCTGATTGGTATTGTTTGTCTGTACTGTATCTGGGTCAATGACATGACACATACATTTTCTATCCAGTTGCAATTTCCTCAGTTAAAAAGGTTTCATAATAATTCTCCACATTTCTGTTGTACCTCTGACCTCAATGGAACCAAATCATTTATTCAGAGACCATGAGTTATTCTGCATGTTTTTTGTACTTAAAGTGTTAAAATATCATGTGGTGCGACCGTGCGTCATGTGGTGCGACTAATAACAGCAGGAATTCTATGGCTGGAGTTTGAATAACAGACAAAGTAAACTTGGGTGAATGGTTCTTTAGGCATTTTTCTTCATTTGATGCATTTACCCCTGTAAACAGTAGTTTGTTCAATAAACACAAGCAGATGACTGTCATATTGGAGCAAAAGAAAATATCAATATGTATTAAAAATCTAAAGAAATGTAACAGTTTGTTTCGATACACTTCATATTACTCAGAACTTACATTAATATCCCAACCATGTTTTAGAAATTAAAAAATGTAAGGTTATTCTCTGTCGCTCCACATGACATTTTACAGTAAAAATGTTTAATATAAATGTTAAACATAGATTTATGCACCTGACACTGTAAATATATGAAAAAGTTCAATAGAAACTCATATTTTATATTTTAAAATTGACCCATACATCACATATAAATAGACCATTTCCTAGAACAGTTTTCTGCATAAATAGTTGTATTTGCATGAACTGTGCTCTGTAATTCTGCTACTGATGTTGATACTCTGGCTTTAAGTATCTGCTGATCCCTGATTTTAACCGATACCAGTAAAAAGAAAACTTTTTTTCCGTCACATTTTTTTCCTTCACACACAACCAGCATATGCTAAAAAGGACCAAAATGTATTTTGCAACTACTAAGCAGCTTTGTAAAAATACAATATATATAATATTCTGAGAAGTTCTGGGCCAATATTTGCCAATATATGGACCAAACTGAAACACAACAGAGTGTCCATACAGCTGATTGGTAATGTTTGTCTGTATGTATGTCTGCATCTGTTGGAATCTTTTGTGTAATGTAGGTGATTTTCTATATTTTAATTTTGTTTTGTCACGTTTTAATATAAAACAGACTTACACGAGCGCGGATCTGGTGCCGTTCTTCTTGAGGAAAGAGTTCTTGGAGTTGAGGCTTCGGCTATTGAGCTCCAGAGCCGTGAAGCCCCCATTGTCCAACGTCACCGACTCGTCTGCGGGGGACAGGTGCTTCCCTGTCAGGACACAATGTGCACTTTACAATACTGAACATGACAACAAACCTGCCTACTCGCCGACTACTCAACTTCATTATGTGTCTGAATTCAGGAAGTGCTTCTAAAACTCTTATTGGACTTAATAGAAATGATCAGATACATAGGACTTAGAGTAAAATGTGTGTTTGTACTTGTCTCCAATGACAAAACAGAACATATTTAAAGTAGGGCCCGACCGATATATAGGTTGGCCAATATTATCGGCCGATACGGGCACTTGGAAAAATATCGCCTATGAGTCTAAATCTTGCCAATATGGGCTAATATTTCATGTGGACATTTTACCTTGTTATAAAGCTCAGACTCTTTATATTCTGCCCATTTAACCCAATTTACAGACAGATAAATGTCCTGATCTGTGGCGCCGCATCAATATTTATCTGCAGAGTCATTTGTCTGTGGCTGTACTGCCCCTGAACGCATCGCCATGTGCACTTGTTTACAGCCGCAGCCATAGATCCATGTGCACAACACTGAGATTTTCTTTTTACGGACGATCAGTGTGAGTCTGGATTAAAAGGACAGTTATCAGTGAAGACTTGTGATCTGAGAGGAGCCTGTGTGAGGCTGAGTGTTGGAAATGTGTCGGTTTTGAAGCTCATTTTGGTTCTTTCTCATTGGTTAGTGATTAGCTGCTGTAGCTCTCACGCATAAACATGTTTTCTCTTCTATTAGTGACTGTAAAGTGACGATCATGGCCATATATATGTTACTTATAGAGGTGTGAATTATCAGCATTTAACAGATCATTAATTACCGCGGCGCACACGCATTTACCGCTAAAGGCTAATAGCGGTAGTTTACTTACAGAACTTTCTTTACTGGTTAAAATATCATACAAAAATGCCATTAGGCCGAACTACTGTCTTTAAATATGACGTAAAGAGGCAGAATAACAATAAATGTCAGCTAAATAAACCCAATTGAAAATCCAGTAGTAGATATCGGCTATCAGCAGCGCCAACTCCCATTTTATCTGTATCATATCAGCCACAACAAATCCATATCGGTCGGGCCCTAATTCAAAGATAAAGTAAAGTATTTGGAAAGCTAAATGCGGTGCTATATTATGTAGCCTGCTATATTATGGTTACATCAGTGCTAAGGTGCTTTTGTTTAATTCTTATTTGTTTATTTGGACAGTGTTAAAGAACATATATGATGCACATAATCACCATAGCTAATTTCTATCCATTTTCCTTAATTCGTTTATACAGATAGTAATGTAGTTGACAGCAGACGGCCAGATTCCCCCAGAGTGCGATACATCTGCTGAAAACTGACGAGCCAGCAGCTGCTGTTTTTAGCCTTATTTAATGTTCTTGGTACAGTAGTGACATGAATCAGGGTAACATGCGTCAGAGTACTTGTTCATTTATGTTTGCTGAGTCTGTCCCTATTCAAATCAACAATAAAAACAATAAATAAAACATATGCAGTGTTGTATTGTATTGTTAAAGCATAATGTTGTTGTAGTGTTGTATTGTTTCATCATTATAATGTAGTATTGTGTCATTGTAGTGCCATAATGCTGTATTGTTGTATCGTTGTACTGTTATAGTGTTTTATTGTGGTGTTGTTATATAGTCGTATTGTTACATTGTAGTATTGTTGTGGTGTTGTATTGCATTATCATATTGGAGTATCATTGTATTGTTGTAGTATTGTATTGTAGTATCACTGTGATGTTATATTGTTGTACTTTTGTAGTGTTGTATTGTGGTATTGCTCTATTGTATTATCATAGTGTTGTATTGTAATATTATTGTAGTATTGTAGTGTAGTATCACTGCAGTGTTATATTGTTGTGTCGTTGTAGTGTTGTATTTTGGTATTGCTGTACTGTAGTATCATTGCAGTGTTTTATTACTGTTGTGTTGTAGTGTAGTACCACTGTAGTGTTATTTTGTTGCATTGTTGTATTGTAGTATTGCTGCACTGTAGTATCACAGTGCTTTAATGTACTATCATTGTAGTATTGTATTGTACTATCACTGTAGTGTTGTATCATTGTCGTGTTGTAGTGTAGTATCACTGCAGTGTTTTATTGTTGTACTGTTGTATTGTAGTATCATTGTAGTGCTGTATCATCTTTGTGTTGTATTGTAGTACCACTGTAGTGTTATTTTTTGTACTGTTGTAGTATTGTATTGTGGTATTGCTGTACTGTTGTATCATTGGTGTGTTGTATTATGGTATTGCTGTAATGTTATATTGTGCTATCGTTGTATTGTAGAATCATTGTTATGTTGCACCATTGTCATGTTGTATTGTAGTATCAATGTACTATTATACTGTTGTATTGTTGTATTATGGTATTGTGCTATTGCCGTATCACTGTAGTGTTGTATTGTAGTATCACTGTAGTGTTATTGTGTTGTATCGCTGTACTGTAGTAGTTTTGTTGTATTGCTGTACTGTAGTAGTGTTGTTGTATTGCTGTACTGTAGTAGTGTAGTAGTGTTGTTGTATCACTGTGGTGTAGCAGTGTTGTACTGTAGCAGTGTTGTTGTATCGCTGTACTGTAGTAGTGTTGTTGTATTGCTGTACTGTAGTAGTGTTGTTGTATTGCTGTACTGTAGTAGTGTTGTTGTACTGTAGTAGTGTTGTTGTACTGTAGTAGTGTTGTTGTATCGCTGTAGTGCAGTAGTGTTGTTGTACTGTAGTAGTGTTGTATCGTTGTAGTGCAGTAGTGTTGTTGTATCACTGTACTGTAGTAGTGTTGTTGTACTGTAGTAGTGTTGTTGTATCGCTGTAGTGCAGTAGTGTTGTTATACTGTAGTAGTGTTGTTGTACTGTAGTAGTGTTGTTGTACTGTAGTAGTGTTGTATCGTTGTAGTGCAGTAGTGTTGTTGTATCACTGTACTGTAGTAGTGTTGTATCGTTGTAGTGCAGTAGTGTTGTTGTATCACTGTACTGTAGTAGTGTTGTTGTATTGTTGTACCATAGTAGTGTTGTTGTATCGTTGTAGTGCAGTAGTGTTGTTGTATCACTGTACTGTAGTAGTGTTGTTGTACTGTAGTAGTGTTGTTGTATCGCTGTAGTGCAGTAGTTTTGTTGTACTGTAGTAGTGTTGTATCGTTGTAGTGCAGTAGTGTTGTTGTATCACTGTACTGTAGTAGTGTTGTTGTACTGTAGTAGTGTTGTTGTATCGCTGTAGTGCAGTAGTGTTGTTATACTGTAGTAGTGTTGTTGTACTGTAGTAGTGTTGTTGTACTGTAGTAGTGTTGTATCGTTGTAGTGCAGTAGTGTTGTTGTATCACTGTACTGTAGTAGTGTTGTTGTACTGTAGTAGTGTTGTTGTATCGCTGTAGTGTAGTAGTGTTTTTGTACTGTAGTAGTGTTGTTGTATCGCTGTAGTGCAGTAGTGTTGTTATACTGTAGTAGTGTTGTTGTACTGTAGTAGTGTTGTTGTACTGTAGTGGTGTTGTTGTATTGTAGTAGTGTCGTTGTACTGTAGTAGTGTCGTTGTACTGTAGTAGTGTTGTTGTACTGTAGTAGTGTTGTTGTACTGTAGTGGTGTTGTTGTATTGTAGTAGTGTTGCTGTATCGCTGTAGTGGAGTAGTGTTGTTGTACTGTAGTAGTGTTGTTGTAGTGTAGTAGTGTTGTTGTACTGTAGTAGTGTTGTTGTATTGTAGTAGTGTTGTTGTACTGTAGTAGTGTTGTTGTACTGTAGTAGTGTTGTTGTATTGTAGTAGTGTTGTTGTACTGTAGTAGTGTTGTTGTATTGTAGTAGTGTTGTTGTACTGTAGTAGTGTTGTATTGTAGTAGTGTTGTTGTACTGTAGTAGTGTTGATGTACTGTAGTAGTGTTGTTGTACTGTAGTAGTGTTGTTGTATTGTAGTAGTGTTGTTGTATTGTAGTAGCGTTGTTGTACTGTAGTAGTGTTGTTGTACTGTAGTAGTGTTGTTGTATCGCTGTAGTGCAGTAGTGTTGTTGTACTGTAGTAGTGTTGTTGTATCGCTGTAGTGGAGTAGTGTTGTTGTACTGTAGTAGTGTTGCTGTACTGTAGTAGTGTTGTTGTACTGTAGCGGTGTTGTTGTTTCGCTGTAGTGCAGTAGTGTTGTTGTACTGTAGTAGTGTTGTTGTACTGTAGTAGTGTTGTTGTATTGTAGTAGTGTTGTTGTATTGTAGTAGTGTTGTTGTACTGTAGTGGTGTTGTTGTATTGTAGTAGTGTTGTTGTACTGTAGTAGTGTTGTTGTACTGTAGTAGTGTTGTTGTACTGTAGTAGTGTTGTTGTACTGTAGTGGTGTTGTTGTACTGTAGTAGTGTTGTTGTACTGTAGTGGTGTTGTTGTTTCGCTGTAGATTTAATCCTTGAGCAGATCCAAACCTGAGGAGCAGCTCTTGTACTTGGAGCTGTGTCCGTGCAGTAGCAGAGCAAACACCAGAACCAGCACCAGGATGAGCCCTACCAGAGCCATGACCAACAGGAACCACCACTCCTCGTAGAAGGGCCGTGACGACTGGGCTGCACAAGGGATGAAAAATCATTAGGTGTTTTGTATCGTATTTTCATTTATGAGTTTTATTTGTGTCATCCAAAAAGTCAGTAGATTCTTGGTTTAGTTTATATGTTCATTAATTTTTTATTTTTTTTTATTTGGGTCAAAAAACATTCTAGGATTTATTAAGGGTGTAACAATATCTGAGTCTCACAATATGATATTGTCATGGTATGAACCTCACGGTACAATATTTATTGCGATATCGTGGGAAAGCTCACGATATTACGATATTCTACATAATAACAAGACTGACATAAAATGCTTTGACCAGTTATTTGGTGCAATATTTATTGTCATTAGGGATGGAACAATATCCAAATCTCTCTGTACTATATTTTCAGCATTTCATATCATGGATTTATTGCAATATTTTGTGCTGAATCTGCTACTTTTTCCTCTAAAAATGCCTTCACAAGACTTAATCCAAAGAATGAAGATTTTAAAGTGCTTAGAACAGTTATTTCTTCATGTAGTCTGCAATGGAAATGCAGACTGGAGTCTGAAATGGAGCAAAAGTCTGAAATGGAGCAAAGGATCATGGTCTATGAAGTTCCCTCTGTTTTTTTTTTTTAACTATTTCTGCATCAAAACTATTCATTTAAGCAAAGAGACTTATGATTTGATATATTGTGATGGTCCACAATATTATTGTGAGACCTTTGATGATACGATATTTCTGTCATTGTTACACCCTTAGTATTAATGGTTAATTTATGTATTTTATGTGTTAAGTTTTTTGTGTCTAAAATCACTAGAGTATTTTTGTTTATATTTTTCATCATGTATTTATAATTATTTATTTTATAGTGTGCTTATGAGAAATATAATTAATACTTCATTTTCTTAATTCTCTTAATTTTCTTATACAACCAAGAAAGATGTATCTAGTTTCATTCACTTAAAGTCAGAATATTTACCTGTATTTGACAACTCGTAAGCGACCAGTTTTTAGCAATAAAAATATCTGTAATGTGATAAACAAGTTTAATGCCATACTGTGGAAGATTTTAGAGACACCATAAACATCTCTATAAAGACAAGCAGGTGGAAGAGCCCCTCCCCAACATCAGGAAAGATACATAGTGCACCTTTACATCCAAATAAAGCTTAACAAATTAAATACATCTCCTTTTTTGTGTTAATGTGTTGTGTTTTCTTGTCTCTTACCAGCGAGGGCAGTGGACGGGGCGCTGGGCTGGCCGTAACCATAGCGATTGAGTGCGATAACCCTGAACTCGTAGCTGATGCCCGAGCGCAGACGCTCCACGGGCACCGCCACAGACCTGCTGCTGGGGGGCACCAGGCGAATGAACGAGTCCCACGTCCCCTCATCTGCAACGAGACGCCAGAGTCAACATGGTGCAAGTGAGGGCACATTTTGGGCAAACTGATATGTTCCAACTGATGTCGTTATCATTTCCTGGGAGTATGATGCTAACTGTAGGCTCTGCTCTGTCTGAGGCTTTCTTAGACTTTAATCTGAACTTTGTTTTAACACAGTCTGACCAGAGAGAACAGGTGAGATGATTGGTGCTGTAAACAAGTCCCGCTCAAATAATAGACTCTTTTAGTGTGAGTAAACAGTGATGACGTAGGCTTGGTTGTGCACACATTTTGGCAACAGAAGTACAGCAGAACTCAGCAGCTTGACAAGCTCTGCGAAAGAATTATCGCCAAAAGGTCGAGAATAATTCCTCAACAAGCCGACTTTGACAAATGGTGTCCGACTGCCAGATCCTTGTGTGATCAGTGAGTAAAACTTTCAAACTTTCGTCCGATGGTAGAATATCGATTCTGACCACACACAAAACAACCAGACATTTTGGTGCTGGAAATGTTTTTATCTCCGTCTTCTTCTGTCCGTGTTCGGTCTGAATGAATTGGACTGAATGGGGAACAACGCCACTTCCATTGCCAAAATGTGTACGCAGCTTTTATCACTTCCGCCCTAAAAGGATCTAAAATACAGCCAGTAGTTATCTAGCATTAAACAAGTTTTTTAGTTAAATCTCTCTCACCTTTTTGCCAATAATCAAATACTGATCACAGGCTCCTGAAAATGTGTTGTTCAAATTAATTTTGCACTTTTTCATGAGGCATTTCAGATGATCTAAAAACTCAGACAGTTTACTAATGCATGCACTGTATCGCCATGGCAACTGCTGAACGTAGAAATACCATAGAAATACATACACACATTACAGCGTCACTGCAGAGAATCAATAGGGCATTGAAACATCCCAGAATCCCTATACTTAAAGGACATATGACGTTAGACTACAAATTTCACTAAAACGTAGTTAACTTATTATTTTTACATTTAAGTTTCATTGGACACCGTCAGCAGATGGGACATACGTAGAGAAAATCTAAATTAATTTAACAGTTATGATTGGACTGATAAAATAAATGACAGCACAACAAATTCTTTAGTGGAATTTGCTGCAGATTTGTTGACCTGGTTTAAAGAGAAGCTAAAGTCTGTTGCGCGAGGTGGTCGAATACTGTCAGAAGCCAAAAAATGACACAGATCAGTGTTGCTTCGGCGGAGATCTCACTGTGGCACTGTGGAGTCAACAAACTAGTGTAGTGATGGGGGTGAGTTCTTAACTTCCAGGTAAAATGCCAATTTGCTTCACACTGAAGAAGCTTAACACCACTTTAACCCATCTTACAACAGCCACGAGTCTAACAAACAAACGCTCTGCCTGGTTCACTCATTAGTGTCTAGAAATGTTAGAAAACAACTTTATAAGCAGCCTTAACCTTACCTTTGTTGATTCCCCACTGTGCACGTGAAAGCCCAAAAGACTTGATCGCCGATGTCGTTTTTAATCCCATTTATTCATGAGTAAATTATATTTTTTGAAAAAGGCTAAAACATACATTCCCAAACTATTTTCTTTCAACAACTTTCAGTTTCTCTTCTTCACAGCCAGTAGTCGATCCTCACTTGTTACTTCTGGCAGCTCAAGCCTCTCGCTGCTGCTGGAGTCAACAATCGGGTCTTTTGGGCTTTGGCATGCGCAGTGGGAGATCAACAAATGTAAGTCTAAGGCTGCTTATAAAGTTGTTTTATAATGTTTCCAGAGACTAATGAGTGAGCCAGGCAGAGCGTTTTGTTTGTTAGACTCGTGGCTGTTGTAAGATGGGTTAAAGTGGTGTTAAGCTTCTTCAGTGTGAAAATTGGCATTATACGTGGAAGTTAAGAACTTGCCCCCATCACTACACTGGTTTGTTGTCTTGACAGACTCACTGCCACAGTGAGATCTCCGCTGAGGCAACACTGATCTGTGACGTTTTTTGGCTTCTGACAGTATTTGACCACCTCTAGCAACGGACTTTAGCTTCAAATGTGCTGGAGTTCTCCTTTAAGGTTAATATCTCTATAAATACTGGGCCTATCCACGTGAAACAAAAAGTGACACAAAGTTCAACATATATAACCTCTGTCACAATAAATAAACAAAAGTAGAATTTAAAAACTGATCCCTGCCGCAACATTAGCCCTGTACTGTCCTTATCCTTAAACTATTGAGTGTTTGCTGGACTAACGAGGGGATATCTTGTTCAAACCTTGTCTGAATTCATGCTGTTTTTGTTCCTCTGAGCAAGACAAATCATTACCCCGCCAATACTCTATGCAATTGCGAGTACGTAGGCTGTTTCCGTCCTTCTCTCCTGACCGGTGCAGGCCAGTGAACCCTAATCGCAGGCTGTGTGAGCAGTGAACGGTGACGTGACCCCCGCTGAGAGCCCACTTAGAGCAGCGGACTCCAGGTATGAGCTCTGAAAACTGCACATGGGCTTGATTTGCACAGCGGGATTTAATGAAGGAGTCACAATCATAAGTCAATGAAAAAGAGCGGACAGGAGCGCGGAGTAAGTAATGATGATTTGGACTTAAAAGGGACGTATTATGCGGTTTTATGTCAGTGAAGAACGCTGAGATTCAGATTAACAGATCTATTTTTGACACCCACCAAAGTGCAATAATTGACCTGTCACTGTTTCTAATGTTTTATATATTCTGTTTTATAATGGATGGCTTCAGTATCAGTACTCAGACCAAATCACCAATCAGATACCGCTCTTTTCTCAATTTTCTGGAATGAGGAGGTTCTGTAGATACTAAACCACGGTGACCAGACGACCCTATTTACCCGGGACAGTCCCAGTTTTGAGCCCTGTGTCCCCTGTCCCAGCAGATTTATCCAAAAACACTGATTTGTCCCAGTTTTAGACAAGAAATGTCCCAGATATCGCTATATTTGACCCATTTGATCCTTGCCAACAGTAAAGAGAGGCATACATTGTTCAGGTTCAGGTAATTTGTTCAGGTAAAATACAAAAAAATCTGCTTTAAAATGACCAAAACACAAAGAAAATGTGAATATACTGAGTCACAATTTTATTATTACTAACCACCAAAAAATGAGGGATGTCTCAGTGTTTTTTATTTATTTGAAAGTCTGGTTATCCTACATTAAACACGCTAATGATGATTATGTTACCTGGTTGATGCCTTCATTTAGAATTTGGTATGGATGCTGAACTTAAATAAAATAACTGTGGAGAGTGCGGCAGAATCACTAACTTTACAGGCTTCACTGTTGTTTTTATCTCACTCATTCACACACTTTCCGAGCAGCTCGTGTTCTCATAAAATTATGCCTTTATTCTCGTAATATTATGACTTTATTTTGACTATGACTTTACTCTCATAAAATTACAACTTTATACTCATAAAATTACTACTTTATACTTGTAAAATTATGACTTTATTCTTGTAAAATTACAACTTTTTCTGGCTTTTACTTTGTTCTCGTAATATTCTCTTCAATGTAGAAATGTTATGACTATTCTCATAGTGCTAGCATTTTTTTTTTATCTGAGCCTTTGACTCCATTGTATTTTTATCCACACACTGTGACAGACAAGTCACTTACATCAGCGCAGTTTATCATCAAGACCATTTTACATTTGACTAAAGCTTTAGTCCACAAAATCAAATTTATTCTTCTAGATGTTCTTTAGAGATAGCATTTTACTCGATTTATTTTTTGCTCTTGCTCTTATTGGACTCATACTAAGACCAAGTATCATTATTGGATCAGATAAAAACATAAATAAATACATAAAAATCGTTATGGGAACAACACGACTGTTTTATATCAAATGTTTTGTCTGTGGAGGTGTTTGCAGAAGACGTCTTCCAGTCTCAGTGGGACTGTTCTCACCTGAGGGGCGGGACTCGATCACGTATCCGGAGATGGGGGCGGAGCCGGCGTCGCCTTCAGACCAGTGCAGGGTGAGGCCAGAGGAGGTTTTGGACACACTCAGGTCCAAGGGAGCGCCCGGAGAGCCTGGTGCACAGTGAGATAAATGATACAAAAATATTTCAAGGCCCATTTCATTTTATAGGACAAATCATCTGGAATTTTCAACATATTTGTTATACTTTATATAATCTAAAGGTGTGTCTTGCCCCATTCAGGACAATTATTGGGGGAATATAAGTCTCTCACATCAGTGGGCAGGACTGCAGCTGGTTTTCATATTGCCATTTTTGGAATAATACCACCCCATTTCAGGGATAATAGATTTCAAGTATTGTATTTTCTACTTTATTAGATCAGAGGCTTATTTTATTTCACTGGAAGTCGGACAAAGTCCAGTCATCCACACAATGGCTAAAGGAGGTGCTGTCTTTGCTACCACTGGAAAAAACTTTGATATATAGGCTTTTATCATTTTTTGTAACCTGAAACCCATTTGTGGACTTTGTTAAGACATTCACTTTAGCTGTTGTAATTACTGTACGTCAGTGTAGACTATGCCATTTCCTGTCTGTTTATTATTTATTTATTTATCTTTCTGAGCCTCGGGTGGGGTGGGAGGAGGTTCTTTTATATTTACATTATTATTTTATACAAATAAAAAATAAAATAAATAAATAAATGTAATTAATATGATCCTCTCCAGCAAATCACAGCTCACTTCTACCACACCTCAATTTCCCAGAAGCCTATTTGTAGCAGCCTATCCCGGCAACCCAGTTTGTCCCGAATAACTCGACCCCACCCTCCCAACCCCGATCTGTTCACTTCCAGAAGTAAGGCGCCTACGAGGGGGGTCCCGTTCCTGCTGGGCCATGTGAAGATTGAGACTGAACCCCCACCTTGAGTCTCAACCCAGCCGACCCACCTCGTCTCCATTTAATAAACTCTTTTTGCTTCACACATGTGTTGTTGCTGTGGTCCTTTCTAGTGAAATAAAGTTTGGAAAAACAAATCTGAAGGTGTTAATGTAAACTAGTCAACATAGCTTATTTAGAGCATGAAAAAAATGGCAACGTTAACCAGGGCACGAAACACTTTAAATTACAGTGGCCACGGGAGCCAGCTTATTTTTAGATACGTTTATAATCATAAAACTGCAAATTTACCTAGTTTAGTGCCATTTTAACTTGTTCTTGACCCCATCTGGATATTATAAAACTAAATGTGCAGTGTAAAGCTGTGGTGGTGTGTGACAGCGCCCTCACCTGGCAGCGGCTGGGCGGTGAGGTTGGCCTGAGCCGCTGGTCCGTAGCTCACGGTCAGGGCCTCCACGCTGAACATGTAGGTCACTCCTCGGGTCAGGTCTCGCACCTTGAGCCAGCGCTGCCAACCCCCGTTCACGTCCACTGTCACTGCTCTGGTCAGGCCTGCACCGGAGACAGGGAGGGTTCTGATTGGCTAACTGATACTTTGCAGCTGATGCTAACTGTAGGCACTGCTCTGTCTGAAGGATCGTTAGACTTTAATCTGAGCTTTAATTTAACACAGTCTGGAAAGAAAAACTGATTTAGGCTACATTTACACATAGCTGGGGTAAGTTGAGAAATGAATACTTCCCTCCCTCCGTTTTCCAAAATAATATCGTGCACACAGCATCGTTTCAAAAAAGTACATGGGTATTTTAAAAACTGAGACATTTCTCTTCATTTGTACACACAAGCATCGAATTCGCCTCTGAAAACGAATCTTTGAAGCAGTAATGACCGCGACATCCACGTACATTTTCACACCACTCCTCCGCACCAGGACAAGCACGTCATTTTCAGAATTATCCCACTAGACAACATTCACCCAGGTCGCACCAAAACCGACGGCGAATGGATTTTCGAGTAGGAGGAAGGTGGCAAAATTGCTGAGCTCTGAGCGCTCATTCATCTCTGGTCATCGATATGATACATCAGCTGTGTTTGCACCAGAAGAAATGTGACTTCTACTCTGAACGCTTCCACGATCATCACTATAGCAAAAGGTAAACATTGGCCGCACTTTTGGCACATCAGCTCCTAAAACTTGATCTCACTTTACACGCAAATGTGAAACCGTAGCTTTCCAGAATCTCCACTCTATCCGGAGTTTTTAGAAAGATTCATTTACCGGTACCTTTATTGTTGAAAATCAAACACCAAAATGGGCCCATGAACGCTTTTATTGATCACAAGCTCTTGAAAATCTGTTATATAAATCTATTTTCCATTTTTTTCTCGAGTTTTATGGCTGTTTTTGCTAACGAGTGCATTATGTTACCATAGAAACCATTGAACATTCCACCATAGGAGTACAGCTAGAACACCCCCAGCATGATGAAACTGCAAAGTATCAGTAGACTTGATTTGGTTCTGTTACAGTCTTGGTCAAGTCTAGAAAGTTGTACTAAAAATGGATTAGAGGGTTAGCGATATTGCTTCTTCCACCAAGACCCTCAGCTCTAGGATACATACCCTGCACAGGGCTGGTGGGCTGGTACCTCACCCTGTAGCCCTCGATCTGACCGTTTGGACTCAAGGGGGCGCCCCAGGACACATTCACACTGGAGCCGGTGACCTCCGAGAAGGACAGGAAGCTCGGCTCACTGGGCGCTGTAACGACACACAGTTAGAATGTTACTGCTATACTGTTGTGCTGCAGAGTGTTAATGCGATAATGATGATAGAGTGGGAAAAGAAGACAGTTTTATGGGCAAATATGGATTACTGGTGCAGATGTAGGATATATCTACAGTTTTTGAAGGGATTATTCAAATGGAAATAATCAGATGATATTCCAATCGATCCAAAATGTGCGAAAACATAACTGGAAATGGCAAAATGTCAGAATACAAACACAAATGAAGTATAAAATTGACCATAACAATGCAGAAATATCACTTAAAACCTTAGTATGAAGTATCACTCTGCAAGTTTGTGTCATTCTAATTAGCTTTTGGGAGCATAGTTTTAATATTCTATGTGTGTCTATCTTCAATACAACCATTATGAGATTTTTTTGGATGAACAGACTGTGTAAAATAAGACAGACTTCAAATCAAGTGAAACTTTTCTCCCGTAGGCCACAGTACATCAGCAGCTGCTTACCAGCCTGTGTTTTTGTTCAACTGTTTCCTTAGTTTTAAGTCGTCTGTCATCACCTTATGCTGTGAGCTTCACTGTCTCAATATTTGATTTGTCAAACTCACAAAAAATCCATTTTGTAACGCTCAAAGTAAATCATCTGCATGAAACCAACGGTGTAGTGCAGCAGTGAAGAATGAGGAGCTTTTACACCACTTTCTGTTAGTCTGTTGTACAAAATCTATAGCTGAATATCTTCTACCGAACTGTATTTTTCTCATACACCTGATGCAGCAGGACATCAATAAATGCACAATTTTATGTTTAACTGATTTAACAGAATTCTGAGTATAATAATATCTACTTGTTATCTTTAGCATTGTTCTGACGACAGATAGAAACCTGGATATTCTGATTAAGACTTGGACTATTTTGTTATAGAAAAATGATTGCCTGATAACTTTTAAGGAGGGACAGCCCAGCTTGATCATGTGCAGAATAGAGGTCTCCCACGGGACCCAAAGCAAATCTCGTGGGAAGGGGTTTCAGTTTACCTGCGGGAGGGAATGGGCGGCTAAAAGAAACACTGCGGCACTAGCGACAGGATGAGAAGAGCATCAAACAAGGTAAACCTGTCTTTATTTAATTTTAAAAACTTTTTTTTTAAATTGAAAAAAGGAGCGTGCTTCCTAGTGCATCAAAATACATGTATGGAAGTAAATGAAACAGTCAACCCCACAAACCGCTTTATTAATAGAATAAATGGCTTGTTTTCTGCGGGATGGGAGAAGACACAAAATCAGTGCATCTCTATTGGGCGATACTGTACATGAGCGGACGGAATTCTCAGAGTTTCGCGGGTTGCGGGCGGGTGTGGGCGTACACGTCACGGGATTGGGCGGTCACGGTGCGCACACGTTGCAGGTGTGGGCGGTAATGGTCAGAAACAGCGTGAGCGGGCAGGAGTGGGATGAAAAAACAGTCCCGCGCAGTTCTCTAGTACAGAACTGTTCTTTTTATAAATAATTGATAATTTTGATCATTCTGACATTTTGAAGCACGATCTACTGTTACAGAGATACACAATAATACTGAAACTACATTATGCCACTGACACAATAACAATAAAGCAAGATAACCCCAGTAAACCTGTACCTCCAGTAAAGGAGTTCAGTTATGGAACAGTCTTGAAAAAGAAATCAAAGAATCAAGTACAATGATGGCATTAAAAAACACACATCCAGTGCAATGTTGTTAGAATAAAATGCTTATAATGATGAAGTTATTAAAAAATGTACATCTAAGTTAAAAGGTGATCTCAATTTGCAGAGGATGAAAGAGCCTGTGTTAACGCTATCTCTGCTAAAACCAGATGTGTGACCTCTTGTGACCTCTTGCTTCATACCCAGCTAGTTCCCAGATCATAAATTTGTACTTATCTGATCAAATGTAAAACAAAGTCATGATATACTTCACTATGTTATCTGTGGTAAGCTTAACGAAATTATGTATACGTTGACCAGGTTGTCTTTGTACTGACATGATGGATTGTTGGAAATTAATAAAACCGTGCTGGAAGGGGGAGGAACTTTGGAAGAGCAGCGTGGACGAGCCTAGAGAGCGCACGCACGGCCGAGCTCTCCCCGTGCAAGGCACGTAAAAAAGAACTGACTCAGTTTGATTTAATCCCAATTGGTAGGAGACTGGCGTTTAAATGTCACAAATACTTTCACTGGGTTGTGATTGTATAAAAATTATGACAAATGTGTTTGTATGAAAAAGAAAACTAAGTTGTGCATAAAAGGGAAGATTTCTGTGATCCATAATTGTGACTGAAATGAAATGTACTTATTGGAAAAGTTTCACAGCAATTATCGGTGTTAATGTGTCTAGAACAGGGAAAAGGGGACAGAGAACATAAGACGAGCCTTCTTTCAATTCCTTTTCATTCATTACTTGTATGTTTGATATTGTGACACTGTAAATGTCATTTTATACTTTATGAATGAAATAAACAAATAATAATAATTTATCAAAAAAAGACATGAGCTGCAATAAATAAATAGCAGATTGGCCCAATATTTAGCCACAAAATGTTTGATTTAAACCTCTACTGCTCGAATCATATCCCATGAAATAAAAAAAATTGGCTAAAATCTCCCCACTACTACAAAGAAATATTGTTCCAGCTTTCATCTATTGCGCGATAAATCAATATTGTCGTCAATATTATCGTGACGGACCTATGAACAGATGCCCTGGCCACATGAGCTATTACGGATTTGAATAGATACCTGACTGCTGCGTTCGGGCTCCTCGGGGGTCGCTGGGGGGCCCGTCCCCGGCTGTGTTGAAGGCCGTCAGGGTGAGCATGTAGGCCGTGTAGCTGCTCAGGTTGGTCAGGTGCACGGCGGTGTGAGGGACAAAGACCAGCTTCATCTTCTCCGTCTGGTTCTGCTGCTCCCGCTCCCAGTAGTGAATCTGCAACACAATTCTCAGGTTAGGAAGATCCAAATTTAGCGATAAAATCATTCATGTTACACACTCTACTCATGCAATATTGTCCAGGGTACAGTTATTATAAAAACAAACTCATTAAACTTGCACTATGTAACTTTTCTGGTTGCCTTTATGGTGTTTGTTTTACCTGGAATGTTCCACAATATATTAGGCCAGGGGTGTCAAACTAATTTTGGTCCGGGGGCCGTATGCAACCTACTTTGATCCCAAAAGGGCCGGATCAGAAAACTCAGTTCTCTCTTCAAGTTATTGTATTTTTCTCCGTGTCTCGTAGTGGTGTTTAAGATTATATTCCTCGAGCAACGCCACTTGTCCCAAACACACTGAGCACAGATTTCCCATTCACCTCTGTCAACAAATAAGAATTAGACTATTTTTCTTGGGAAATCCTGAACTCAGCATCTGCTTTTCTCATTTTTTGACATTTTGCTGATGAGGGTCACGGTCGACAGTCAAAACGATCGTCCTTTAAGAGCGTTTGGAAAGAGGAAAGTCTTCATTTGTGCTGCTCTGGTGAGAGTCGCAACGTACAGAAACGCCGGAGACGCTGCTGTGCTAAACGGTGAAGAAAATTAACAGAAAAATCAGAAAATTTTAAGTATTTTAATAGAAAAATCAGCCGAGGGCCAGATTAAAGGTCTTGGAGGGCCGGATCTGGCCCCCGGGCCGCATGTTTGACACATGTGTATTAGGCCATATTGTGAGCTTATGGCCATTGTTATGACCCAAAAAAATATCAAAACATATTTCTAAAAGGAAAACAAAGTTAGGGATTACTTTCTTTTACTTTGTTCTCCGTGTCCTTTTATAAATATGTTTAGATCTTTTTTTTGGTCATATTTATGGGGGCTTGTTCCAACAGGTAAACCCCTGAAACTGTGTACCGTAAAATACCAAATAAGAGCCTGGGCGTTTATTTGTTTCAATCACTTAACAGACCAGGGCTTTATTTGAGACCAGGCGGCAATTTGGGCTGATTAATTCCTTCCTCACAAAATAGTCCGCAGATAGACGATGATTCTGACAACCACACACAAAACAACCAGACATTTTGGTGATGGAAATGTTTTTATCTCCGTTTTCCTGTGTCCATGTTCAGTCTGCATGAATCGTAAAGAATGGGGCAGTTTTTTTTTTATCACTTCCGCCCTAAAAGGTTCTATTGTTCGCTGTCAGACTCCCTCATCAATTTCAGATGTAATATCCAATATTAGCCTCAAGTACATTGATTGTATTTACAGTATCTCCCTCTCTTGGCGTACAGATCCCGGTCTGGGTTAAGCACTTTTTTATTTATTAATTTATCTTGCACGTATATAACATATCACAATTTTAAAAAAAGCCCACTAGATAAAAAAAGTAGGAGCCGGAAGAAGCAAAACCTCCCAAAAAGAGCACATATTAAAGCCTCCACCTTATGAATACATTAAAATTGAACATTATAGCTGCGTACTACTAAACAATTACATTTACACACCTTAGATCACATGTGTCAAACATGCGGTCCGGGCTGATTTTTCTATTAAAATACTTAAAATTTTCAGATTTTTCTGTTAATTTTCTGCACCGTTTAGCATAGCAGCGTCTCCGGCGTTTCTGTACGTTGCGACTCCCACCAGAGCAGCACAAATGAAGACTTTCCTCTTTCCAAACGCTCTTAAAGGACGATCGTTTTGACTGTCGACCGTGACCCTCATCAGCAAAATGTCAAAAAATGAGAAAAGCAGATGCTGAGTTCAGGATTTCCCAAGAAAAATAGTCTAATTCTTATTTGTTGACAGAGGTGAATGGGAAATCTGTGCTCAGTGTGTTTGGAACAAGTGGCGTTGCTCGAGGAATATAATCTTAAACACCACTACGAGACACGGAGAAAAATACAATAACTTGAAGAGAGAACTGAGTTTTCTGATCCGGACCTTTTGGGATCAAAGTAGGTTGCATACGGCCCCCGGACCAAAATGAGTTTGACACCCCTGCCTTAGATTAAATACATTTGATTCAAAGATGGATTAAAACACAATGAAACATCCACAATTGAATGATTATCAAACAATATCATGAAATATCAAACATCAATATCAACATTTGCCAAACTAAACCTGCAGGGAGGAAAATCTTTATATATTTGCTTGAGTTGTATTAAAAACGGATTTAAATCCAACACATACACAACATACAAGTAATACATTTTAGGGTTTTGATCCATTTTTTAACATTGTAGTTAACATCTACGGGCTGATTTTTTGTGGACCTCGGTTTTGCAATGCGGAAATATTTCGGTCCTCAAGGAAATGTAATTGTTTGAGAAAAGAACGCAGCTTAAATATGCAGGATTTGTGTGTCGAACGTGAAAATGGAAATAGCGAAATATGGGCACTTTAAATAATGTAAAACAGAAAAAAAAATACAAGTTTTTCGTGATGTAATGTCTTCATATCAAAATAAAATCTCATTCAGCTCGGCTTTTTACACATTTCAAACCTCCTCCTATGTGAGAGTAAACAGCAGCAAGTGTGCCATAAAGATTCAGACTATTTTGCACAGTAAACTGCCTGAGGTCTGTTTTACGAGTGGAAAAAGCTTCTTGGAGCACGTGGGAGCCAAATGATCCATCTGTCTTGAACTGATCATACAGCTGAGACTTATTCTTCCAGACTTATCGGAGCAGTATGTGCTTTTGACAGTTTCAGATTTAATTAAAAAGCGTGAAAAACGACTACGAAGTTCTGCAGTGGTCCAAAGTTATCCCTCACTAGTTACACAGACAGGAACTGTGTCAAAACTCTTTATTCAAGTAAAAATTGTGTTGTCCAGATACAGATATATTGAAAAAGTTAGGAACACTTCAGCAATACAGTCTACGGCACATGTGTCAAACATGCGGCCCGGGGGCCAGATCCGGCCCTCCAAGACCTTTAATCTGGCCCTCGGCTGATTTTTCTATTAAAATACTTAAAATTTTCAGATTTTTCTGTTAATTTTCTGCACCGTTTAGCATAGCAGCGTCTCCGGTGTTTCTGTACGTTGCGACTCCCACCAGAGCAGCACAAATGAAGACTTTCCTCTTTCCAAACGCTCTTAAAGGACGATCGTTTTGACTGTCGACCGTGACCCTCATCAGCAAAATGTCAAAAAATGAGAAAAGCAGATGCTGAGTTCAGGATTTCCCAAGAAAAATAGTCTAATTCTTATTTGTTGACAGAGGTGAATGGGAAATCTGTGCTCAGTGTGTTTGGAACAAGTGGCGTTGCTCGAGGAATATAATCTTAAACACCACTACGAGACACGGAGAAAAATACAATAACTTGAAGAGAGAACTGAGTTTTCTGATCCGGCCCTTTTGGGATCAAAGTAGGTTGCATACGGCCCCCGGACCAAAATGAGTTTGACACCCCTGGTCTACGGTTATTTCAGTGCATGTTTTGTCTGGACGGTGCCTGACCTTGTATCCTTGGATGAGTCCGTTCTGGGTCTCGAGGGGCGGCACGTCCCAAGTCACCTCCAGGGCCGACGGGGACAGGGCTGAGACGCGAATGGAGTGAGGGGCCACAGACGGCGCTGTGGGGACAGGAGAATCAGTTCAGTCTGTTGTTCCGATGGTTCGATACTGAGAGTGGTCACTACAGTAGTCTAGGGTGACCAGATGTCTCTTTTTACCCAGGACAGTCCCAGTTTTGAGCCCTGTGTCCTCTGTCCCAGTGGATTTATACAAAACCAGTGATTTGTCCCAGTTTCAGATAAGAAATGTTCCTGGTGTCCCTATTCTTGGCCAATTTGATTTCTGCTAACAGTAATGAGAGGCATAAATTGTCTAGTTTTTTTGTTTTAGGTTTTTGTTTAGGTAAGATTACAGAAAAAACAGAAATATGACTATACTGTCTTATGTTATCGTGAATAATTCATGAATGGGCCAAGTTCATAACAATTTTGTTTAATTACACACTTGTTTTGCAATTTTATTAATGCTAACCACAACCAACCCTGGGGTGTTGCAAATTCAGACTTTGAAAATCTGATGATCACCCTATATTAGTCTTATCAAAACACAATGAACACATTAGCAAACAGTCAAAAAAAGTTTTAAAGTCGCCTGAAAACTCAAGAAAAGAAATGCAAAATGGATTTAACCCATTTATGCCGAATGCTGCACAGCACAGCATTGTTGATTTGTCTTCATTTTCATGACACAAATTTCATTTCATTTTTCATTTCATCAAATTTCATGATGTAATTTAATAAAAGCGAAGAGTCTTACCTTTTAAATGCAATTCATATCATGTTTTTATGTGCTTTAGAGGCTGAGATATTAAGGTTTTCATAAACGAAAAATAAAAATTCTTCAAAAACCCTCAGGAGATAAGGACCTTTACCCTAGAATTGCATTGGTTTTTATAGGTGTTTTTGGCAGATGTTTTAGGTGTAAATGGTTTAAACAGCACATTTTCCAGGTCAAGTGTACATGGTCCTGTTTAGGAGTTTGATTTGCAACAAAAAGCTAAGAGCGACAAACTGAAAAACTGTTGACTGATGCTATTTAGCTTGTGGCAGTAATACTATTAGATTGAACATGTTTAACAGCACAAACAATCTCACCTAAATTAGCTCTTTCTGGTCAGACTGTGTTCAAATAAAGCTTAGATTAAAGTAGGGAGACCAGATTTTTAAAATTCAAAACTGGGACACACCCGGGTTGGGATGGTCGGTATAAATAAAATTGTGAAAAGAGAATAAGTTAAACATTGTGCATTCTCGCGTCAAAATTTGAAGGACATTGTTTTGCTTTATGGCCATTTGCAAACATGATTTTGTATTTGGCCAAACAAATGACAATATATGCTCGTGTTTACTGTTAGCGGGGATCAGATTAGTCAAAAATTGTGATAGTTCTGTTTTAGACCTGATGTAGTCCTGGTTTAGTCTTAGGTTGGATCAAATTGGTCAAACATATGGACACCAGGGACGTTTCTTGTATAAAACTGGGACAAATAACTAGTTTGGCATAAATCCGCTGGGACAGTGGACACAGGGCTCAAAACCGGGACTGTCCTGGGTAAATAAAGATGTCTGGTCACCCTGGATTAAAGTCTAACAGAGCTTCTGACAGAACAGTGCCTTGATTTAGCGGTACATTCCCAGGGAAGGATATCAGCGGCAGAGAACTAAGCCCACTGTGCCCAGAGCACCCACCTGCTTCTCCCACAGACACATCCACGGGTGCAGACGGTGGACTCTCTCCCACGATGTTGGAGCTGGTCATGAAGATCTGGTACCGCTGGAACTTCTTCAGCTCTGCACAAGAACAGGCCTGTGATGTTAGCAGTGCTTTACTAAACAGCATCACCATTATATTAAAAGGGACCTCCGGCATGTTTGAAGCTTAAGTCCATTGCTAGAGGTGGTCGAATACTGTCAGAAGCCAAAAAACAGCACAGATCAGTGTTGCCTCAGCAGAGATCTCGCTGTGGCAGTGAGTCTGTCAAGGCAACAAACTACAAGGCAACTAACCACGTAAAACGCCAATTTTCACACTGAAGAAGCTTAACACCACTTTAACCCATCTTACAACAGCCACGAGTCTAACAAACAAAACGCTCTGCCTGGTTCACTCATTAGTGTCTGGAAACGTTATAAAACAACTTTATAAGCAGACTTAGACTTACCTCTGTTGATTTTCCACTGCGCATGTCAAAGCCCAAAAGACTCGATCGCTGATGTTGTTTCTAATCCCATTTATTTAGGGGTGTATTATATTTTTTGAAAAAGGCAGAAAAATACATTCCCAAACAATTTTCTTTAAACAACTTTGAGTTTCTATTCTTCATCACCGTCAGTAGTCGATTCTCACTTGTTGCTTCTGGCGGCTCGAGCCTCTCGCTGCTGCTGGAGTCGGCCATCGAGTCTTTTGAGCTTTCACATGCGCAGTGGGAAATCAACAGTGATAAGTCTAAGGCTGCTTATAAAGTTGTTTTATAACATTTTCAGACACTAATGAGTGAACCAGGCAGAGCGTTTTGTATGTTAGACGCATAGCTGTTGTTTTATGTGGAAGTTAAAAACTTGCCCCCATCACTACACTACTTTGTTGCCTTGACAGACTCACTGCTACAGCGAGATCTCTGCCGAGGCAACACTGATCTGTGCCGTTTTTTGGCTTCTGACAGTATTTGACCACCTCTAGAAATGGACTTTAGCTTCAAACATGCCAGAGTTCCCCTTTAACATTTTTTGTGTATTTTATCGGCATTGAAGGTGCACAGTGTAAATTTTATGGCATCACTTCCTTGTCTCCATGGATAGAGACAGATATGTTTACTTCCACACACTGGAACGTTCCAGGCAAAGCAATAACATCTCCACTGAGACAAAAAGGTGGCGTATACCAAGGCCTGTCACGATAACTCCCTTGGAAGCACGATATATTGGTACAGAGAAATACTGAGATGAACAATAATAATTAAACTACTTTATGCCACTGACATAAAATGGGACAATCCCAGTAAACCATTTTTAAATAGACAGTATCATGAAAAGGCCTGAGCGGCAACAAATAAAGAATAACAATAAGAATGAATAAATACTGCGCCATAGCCATTATTTTTTCAACTTTCCACAGCCCAATCTTATCGTATTAGAAAAACATGGCTAAAAGATACTACCTAGGAAAGAAATAGAAATATTGAGCCCCAAAATATACAGTTCCAGCTTTCAAATTTGTATTTATTTATATAAAGATGAGTTAATATAGTAATTATTGTGACAGGAATACATATACCCTAAACAGAGTGCAATTTTAATAAAATAATACTGTTAAACTGAACTATACTATTATACTATACTACATAATTCCACGTATTTTTGTAGAAAATGAACTTGTCTTCAGGGATAAATAAAATTATACTGAGAGACTGATGAATAATAGAAAGACATACGTGTGAGCTCGAACTCTGTTAGTGAGGCACTGCTGACAGTCTTAAAGGTGCTTTTGGCTGAAAAAGAAAAAAGAGAGAACAAAACAACATAAAAGCAAACATATAAGCCATTAAAACCAGCTCATTTTCAAATTCTTCTTTAAAGAGGGGGTATTTTGCATCTGTGGGGTATTAACTGCAAACACGTAACATACAGGGAGTCCCAATCATGTCGCACAGCAATAATTTGGGGAATTTTTCTTGAAATAACCTCAAATTTTCACAGAATGTTTAGAAACAGATCAAGATTTTATATTTAATGTGGTATTTTTGTTCTGTTTTCAGGTTAAGCCGTTCACTGCCAGAGTCATTTTGCCTCTTGGAATCTGCTTGCACAAACTCACCCAAGACTGTGCAGACTTCAATGCAAAATCTGGAAAAACTTCAGCAACTGGCAAATAAATTTGGACTTGGTACCAAAAATGTAAAGAGGAAAACTGCTGGTGGAGGACTAAAGGATGTGGTAGACCAACATCAACACCAGAAAAGACATTAAATATACAAATCTTTTAGTTTTAGTTTAGTTTAGTTTAGTTTTAGTATACATTCTGTGAAAATTGGAGGTTAGTTCAAGAAGGCAATATTTTGGGACACAATGTATTTAGATCACAATGTTAGAAAGAGAAGAGAAATGTTAGAAAATTCTAATTGTGGTGTTTTTAGGGGGACCGTGTTACCATCTGTCCAAGGTCTACAGATGAAAAATAACCTCTCTGTACACTGTCCCTCTTAAATAAAATACATAAATAAATGCTATATTTGCTGAAAACAACGTATTCATCTGTTTCACTTTTGTTTTTGGTGCTCTGAGACTCCCTTGCTTTTCCTCTCTGCGCTAATTCACTCAAACTGCTGCACATCAAATCAAGTTTGAGAAGCTGAAGTGTATAGGCCTGGGAGAGATGCTGCAAATACTCACTCAATAGAGCATGGATGGCATTTAAAACCTCTCCAGGCATGTTTTGGATGAGAGGATAATGTTATAGAAAGCTAAAACAAAATAGCATAATATCCCCTCCTCTTTAAGCAATGACATTTGATTCTTCTGAACTAATATTTGAACAAACACACCTATGTTGAGGGCAGCTGAAGTGGTGGCGTTGGTCTGGTCTCCTGCCTCTGGGCTGGTGGAGCTGTTGGCCGGGATCTCTCGGTAGTAGAGACGGTATCCCGTCAGGACCCCGTTCACGCTGTCTTCACTGGGAGGCTGCGTACACAAGCACAAAAACATGCAACTTTAGCAGAACTTTAGCTGGAACTTTAGCAGAGGCGGAAAAGGTACTGAAAATGTATAATTAAGAAAAAGAATATTTATTTTGCTTAATTCCTACTCAAGTAAAAGGAAAAATCGAAAAATCTACTCTCACGTAGTTGTTTTAATCGACTTTTAGGTGATACATGCAAACTTTGTTCAGTGCAAACTTTGGACAACTGAGCTACAAACACTAACACTGAGCTCTTCCTTCTTTTTAGAGCTTCATAGAACTTTGACTGGAAGCCGCCTGTTCATGAATAAAAAGTAAAGGCAGACTGTAGCTCGAAAGAATGAATCTGGAAATGCTATGTTTAACGCTGGATCGCTGGCCACAGCACTAGAGATGCCCGGATGACCACATGATGCCACCTACGCCAGATAGGTACAGATACAGTAGCAAGGAGTGTCGGGAACAAAGTAATGTGTGTAGTTTCTGTGCAGGAGAACATAGTTTTGCATAAATTCACAGATGTCAAGTGGCCCAAAACTCAAATTCACTCGGAGTGGCATTTTTCATTTTGATTGTCCTGTTTACATGAACAAATTTAATTTCAAATTTCAGGCTTGAATCCGATTTGAAAGTGTGCATGTAAACCATACACCGTATATATAAGTGGACAAAGCTAACCCGTTAGCCGCCGCGTGCCAAACAGGAAGTGCTCCAGGAGGCTCTTCCGGCTCCATCTCTCCCTTTTTGAGATCTTATTGCTCCTCTCTCTGTAACTCCTGCACTGAGCCTCGTCATTTTGATATTAAAATGTTCGTATTAACCCGCTCTACTTGATCCTGAATTTTTTTTTTCACTGTTTTGTCTGTCAAAAAAATCCTATTCATAACATAGAGCCTGGCTTCAGATTTGCTCCTGTAACTGTGGCATCGTGAGCCTCATTTGAGCGACGCTGAACGCTGTGGGTGACGTCACACTCACTTAGTCCACTCATATATACAGACTATGATGTAAACACAGCAATAATATGCATAATAATAATTAAAAGCTCATTTTATGTTATTTTAATGTAAAGAGCACAAAATAATTGAAGAGAATGGATAAAGAAGCAGAGATAGTAGAGGAGAGACACTGAATACTCCCCATGATGCCCCAGATGCATTTTAGTAGAAAGCTAAAAAACAATCGATTGTTTGCATAATTCTGCCTCTTCGAGTGTTTGTACCTTCCACTGCACCAGGACAGACGTGGTGGTGGTGGGCTTCACCGAGGTGATGACCGGAGGCTTATCAGGGACTGTGAAACAAAGGACAAAACTTACTCCAAACTTCTTTGCAATTTTTCTCTTTCCATTTTTTCTTTTTTTTTATTGAAATGAGGCCGTATAAAGTGCTGTCATATCAAGTCTGGGTCCATCATCTGACAGAAAACAATGAACATGTTTACCATTTTTCAGCAATAGCACATCTCACGTTAAAAAGAGATCGCAGATATTTAAAGCCAACAAAATCATAATGACAGAACTGTGGATATAACTGTGCCAGAAAGTGTACGAGGTTGAGGCAAGAAGTTAGGCTAAGTTAAATTAGTGGTGACCAGAAGTTAGTGGGATATTTGATGAATAAAGAACAAAAACAAATGTAGAAATCAGCAGTAAAGTTTGAAATCATCACTTTACAACTCTACAGTCACATCATCCTCAGAATCTACAATGTAAATAGACGTTTTAAATCAAGAAAAAAGCATCAATGAAAAAGTGTGTCTGGTTGTGTATTTCGCTTTCGCCTCTCCGGGTCTTACCGTCCTGCAGGGTGGTCACAGCCTCCGTCTCTTTGCTCAGGACACTGTCGCCCACGTCGTTTGTGGCGAGCATCCTCAGTTTGTACGAGGTAAAGGGCTTCAGTCTGAGGAGCACACGCAGAAGGAGCAAAATGTGACACTTAGCCGACTGGAAATCAGACGACGAATGAAATAATATCAAATAAAATGGAATAAATGAAATATAAATGACATATGGCTGTTCCCTTTTCCTTTTGTTTACCATCTGTTGTCTCTGTGAAGCCGATAGACGGTGATTTGACACATTTATGCTGGAGGCCCGAATGGTGCCAGGTCAAGTGCTATTATGACTGGAGTCGGCCATGTGGGCGTGCGAGTGTCTGTGACCTTCTTTTTCAGGCAAACGTAGGGGTGAAAGAAAAACTTGATTCAGTGATATATCGTGATCCTTCATTGCACAGTTCTCAAATTGATTCAAATGCACCCAAATCGATTTTTCAAATATTTTTCACTAAACTTCATGAGTTATGTTCACTATTCTCATGATTTAAAAAAGGTAATAAATTATATTTCAGACAATATATTATATTTCATACAATTTTGTTCTCGTGAAGTAATAAATTGCGATATATCATCTGTTGTTTTAGTATCAGGATTTATTAAATCGTGACATGGAGATCATGATATGTGTCGTATCGTCAGACTCAAGGCAATACACATCCCTAGTACTATGTAACTTTGCTGGTGTAGGGTCTGCCCGTGCTTGTCTCCATGGAGATATTATAGCTTTGGCTGGGATGTTCCACAGTGAAGCATTAAACTATCTTGCATTCATTCAGTTAAATTAAATTAACCTGGTGGTGTTATCTTTAGGGCCCGACCGATCTATCAGCCAATATGGGCACTTCGAGACATATCGGCCTAAATTTAGCCGATATGGGCCAATAGGCCACGTGGGCATGTTATACTCATTATAAAGCTTAGACTCTCTAGATTACATCTCTTTAATCCATTTTACAGACAGATAAATGTCCTAATATGTGGTGCTGCATCAATATTTATCAGAGGAGTAATTTGTCTGTGACGCAGCACTGAGGCACTGGCTTTAAATACTCGTATATCTGATCCAAGATACTAACTATAAACGTAAAAGTGAACTTCAGCGCAGTTTAGGGCAGCAACAAAACTACTGTTGTTTTTACCAAAGTGCGAGTGCGGAGCAGAGAGGACAAACACAGCTGCTGTCAACATGCTGGATTATATTCTTTTTACACACGATCATTCTACGTCAGGATTAAAAGGTCATTTATTTGTGGCCATACCGGCTCGTCAAAGCCTGAACCCGTCAGATCTCAGAAGCTAAGCAGGGCCGGGCCTGGTTAGTACTTGGATGGGAGACCACAAGGAATTCCAGGTGCCACAGTGGGGCGCCAGTTGCAAAAACTGTCGTTGTGTCCTTAGGCAAGGCACATCACCCACATTGCCTAGTATGAAAGTGGTGTGTGTGTGAATGGTGGTGGTGGTCGGAGGGGCCGATGGCGCAGATTGGCAGCCTCGCTTCCGTCAGTCTGCCCCAGGGCAGCTGTAGCTACAATAGTAGCTTACCACCACCCGGTCTGGAGTGAATGAATAATGCTCTGTAAAGCGTCTTTGAGTGTCCAGAAAAGCGCTATATAAAACTGATGCATTATTATTATTATTATTATTTGTGAATACTTGAGCGGTGAGTGTTACAAATGTGTTGGTTTTGGAGCAACTTCTGTCCTTTCTCTTTGGTTAATGCTGAGTGGCTGTAGCTCCCACACATAAACAGCCTGTTTTCTCTTACACTGGCTGACTGTAAAGTGACTATAGTGGCCATACACACATTACCTGCACTGATATGTAAATGACTGTGAATAGATGTGTGAATGGTCTGCATTAACACATATAATTAATTACTGCGGAACACACGTATTTACCGCAAAAGACTAATGGAGGTAGTTTATTTACTTTGTTTACAGGCAAGAATGTCATACAAAAATGCCATTAGGTCTACCTACCGTCTTTAAATATGACTGTAAAACATCGCATAAACAAACCCAATTTGCAATCCTGCAGAGCCAAACCTAAGTTTTATAATCAGTTGAAGATTTACTTTTTACACCACTAAATATATCAGCTGTTATATCGGCTACCGACAGCTCCAAAGCCTGTTTTATCGGTATCATATCGAGAAAAAAAATACAAATAAAATCCATATCGGTCAGGCCCTAGTCACGATTGAGTTTAAAGCCATACTGTGGAACAATGCATAATCAATTATTAGTAGAACAATATATATTTTCACACTTTAATTTCAACTGAAGTTAAACAAAATATATATATTTAAAATAATAAATAAATAAATAAATAATACCTTTAAAGAAGCACCATGTAACTTTTCTAGGAAGGCTTTGCCACCGCATTGCCTCCTTGGAGATGTTGTTATTTTAGTATAATCATATTATGAATGAATCGTTGCATTTCTATAGTGCCTTTTGTGACACCCACAGCACTTTGCAGCATTATTCACAGTTCATAGTGGATTTTAAGGTTTAGCACCACCATAAGTATATATTTTACAGTATACAATAGGACTCCCATTGGCTATGAAATGACAGACTTCAACATTCTTTGCAATTCATATGTTTTTCCCCCTGGGGAATAGTCCACTCCACAGGGGAAATACTGTAAAGCGCCTGCACTGAATAGAAAGTGCTCCCAGCAGTACAGTCAGAAGTTGAAGAGCATTATTTATGGACAGAAATATTGTTTTGGTTGCAGCGTAACTTGAGCTGTTTCTGAAGATGCCAAAATGGAAAAGGAAAAACAGAATCTGAAGAGTGGAGTGGGTGAGCAGAATTTGAAAGGACTTCGTGGAAATGGGATGAGCCAGGAGATGACGTGAAAACAACAGAGGCCAGACGTGCCCTTTCGGAGTTCATCAAGCAGAGATACAGAGAGGAGACGTCTTAACATCTTTAACTGGGATCTGAAGGGCTGGAGGGGGAGTTTGCAGAACTACAACACATCGTACAAGAACTTTTGGAGTCACTACACTGGGAAAACAAGACAAGACTTTTAGTAATGTCTAGAAGGGGTATTTTACTTCTAACATAAGGTTTTCAGATCACCATGTTACTGTTTATTGTTTTAAAAATGCTGTACTTGCTGAACACAGTGCATTATCATGTTTTCTAAGTTTCACTTGTATTGCTCTCTATGCTAATTCACCCCCCCTTCAGAGCGCTATCGCAACACAATCGGCGCGCATCCTGCTATCGCACCAGGTTTGTGAAGTTGCTGTGCACAGTTTTATATAATTTATTTGTACATTTATGGAGAATGGGTGACATAGGCTTGTGGGTGGAGCCTTGTACAGAATATTAGTGTTGGGAAGATTACGTTACTCACTTTAAGTAATTTAATCTGAATACTTTGGATTACTTGGTATTGTCATGCTTTTTAAAACTGCATGAATGAAGCAACCACCTCCAGCAAATTCTTGTTTGATTTTAGACCTGGTTTAGACCTGGTTTAGACCTGGTTTAGTTAGTACCCTTTAGTAATAGTAAAAGCACATAGCAAATAGTACATTTATGTTCCTGAAGTGGCACTGGCACCACCCAAATAGTTGCAGTAGGATTTTAAAATTCTCGACATCCAAAGCCACTCGCTGCAGCAGAGTTTGCGTTGCACGGTCCGATTCCGCCCGTCCCTTTCTTCTTTAAATACAAAGCGATGGCTGAATTTCCAAGACAGAAATGCGTTTTTGCCTGTGCGCTGCTGGTTCTGTTCTACTGACTCCTCGACTTTGTCCATTGTGTGACTGATGCGGCGCCACCAGCGTTAACAGGACGTTTACATCACTCTTTTTGCATGTTTTGTTTGGGTTTCTGGCATTGAGTGGAATTACCAAAATAAAAAAAAAGGGATATAGCCCAAAATGTGAAAACAGGAAATTACCGCCGTGTAAGAAATTGATTTCAACAAAGTAACTGTAATCCAGTTACCACTCACTGAAACAGTAACTGTAACGGAATACAGTTACTCATAATTTGTATTCTAATTACATAACGCCGGTACATGTAATCTGTGAATATTAGAGCTAGCCGTAAGGCGGGTTTGAATAAAGTCAGAGAAATATTGCTAATTGCTCGAACATTAAACACCTCTTCAGGCATGTTTTTGATGGTTGAACATTACAACATGGTAGAAAGCTTTTAAAAATCTATTTTGCATAACACCCCCTCTTTAAATATAGTGATTCTAATGTTTTAGTCAAATGAGTAGTCTAACCTGTCCTACACACTTTAAAACATACTTCATATCAAACACAGACTGTACTTACCCATCGACGGTCCAGCTGGTGGCGTTGTGTGGGACGTCTGCGGTGTGGGGGTCCCAGGCTCCGTCGGGCAGTTCTTGTATCTGGACGGTGAAGTACCTCAGGGGGGAGGAGCCGGAACCTCCTGTCACCCAGTGGAGCTGCACCCGCCTGGCCTCCACACCCTCCTGTGGCACCGACAGCTTCCGGGGGGACTGTGGGCGCTCTGGAGAGGCCAGGTGGACACGAGGTACAAGGGTTAATGTTAAGCACTATACACTCGATTCACAAAATGTAAAGTGAGCAAACAAAAGAAAAAGCCGGTCATTAAGAACTCTCTTCAGCGTAAAGAAGAAGAAGTTGTGTTGGTGATGGTTTGGCCCCACAGCCCTGACCTCAACATCATGGAGTGTGTCTGGGATTACCATGAAGAGACAGAAGGATGTGAGGAAGCTCCATCCACACAAGATCTGTGCTTAGTTCTTCAAGACTGTCACTGTGAACTGTATCCTCAAGTGGGATGGCCTTCTTTGGAGGTTGATTCACTGGTTCACTTTTATTTACAAGGCCCTGCTCGGACTATTGCCCTTTTATATTTCTAACCTAATCACACAGAGGAGTGTTGATTCCTATGGTTTGCGTTCTACTGATCATTTGTTGCTTTCTGTTCCTTTTGCACTGAACTGGGAAAAAGGGCTTTTGTCTGCTCTGCCCCCTCCACATTATTGCAAAAGGACTGGAAATTATTGGAACTTATTTTTATTTAATTGAACGGTTTTAAATCCAAGAGCACTTGAAATGGCCGCCTCAATTTGTACTTGTTTTAATTAATTAATTCTCATTTTTATGTCATTTTAATTGTTTTAAATGTGTTTTTACCACCTCTTGGCCAGGGCTCCCTTGAAAAAGAGGTTTTTAATCTCAATGGGACTTCCCTAGAGAAATAAAGTTTTAGCTGAAGTACTTCAAAAACTGTATGCAAGTATAACTAGAACGGATGCTCTTTGGAAGGCAAAGGTCACTGCATTTTGTTGACTGATGAAAATAAATGATGAACACTTCCATTTTTCAAGGCATTCCTAGTTTACAGCACTTTTTTCACACCTACCTCAAACTTTTGCACAGTACTGTATATATTTTATTTTAGCTTAAAGGAGCATTATGTGACTATGTGGGGGTCAGTCACCTGCTTGTTTTTTTAGGATATGTCATAGCTCTGCCTGGAATGTTCCACAGTATGACATTAAACAGCTCTACTTCATGTTTATTCAATTACAGGTGGTTTTATAGCTCCAAAATACCTAGAAAAACAGGCGTTCTGACTGTGAGCGGGGTCGCCTCTCCACAGACCTGACCTACAACCTGATCTGGCTTAGTCTCCATGTTCAATAGAATCATTTGGATAATTTCACCCCAAACACAAGGTAAAAGGAACTGTTAACTTGAAAACTACAGCTTCATGACATCACAAGGTGGAACAGAGCATTTTGAGCAGTTTGGAGATGTAGACAGACAAATCATAAAGGGTTAATTAAAATTGTATGAGTGAAACAAAACGCAACTCCAGGTCTGTTTTTGATGAGGTAACGGCATCATAACGTCGCTTAAGGCTCACGTTAGACAATTTTGCGTAATACAGGACCTTTAAGTGTTCACCAATTAATACATAAGTTTTTGTTTTGAATTTTCTGCTTTTGCAAAACACGCAGTAACTTTTAATTCATTTACAAATTTGAGACAAAGAGAACTGCTATTTCAGTATTTTTTGTGATTCATGAAGACTATAGTTTAGTGAAATATTAAACAGCACAATTTTTTATGTAATATCTCAATAAAATTTGAATTGAAGGGTCATGTATAGCATAATGTAATCATTCTCAAATGACTCTACAGCGAAAATGTTCTGTTTTATATAATATTTCTAGGTTCTAATATGACATTGTTGCTTCTTTCCACATTTCTACATAACCGTTGGCAATTCTAACCGGGCCTATTCATATTCACACCTTACGTAACACTTATTTATTGGGTCCGTGATAAACATATGGTCCATTCACACCTTTGTTCTCACTGTTTTGCAGACAGGACTGGTTTGTGTGCAAGAACAGGGCCAGACAGTAATTCACAGCTCCATCTAATCATAAATGTATAAATGCATAATGATATTCAAACAGGGCACAACCGCTCATCAGTGCAGCAAAACATGGGAAGATATTCTCTCCTAGGGCTTTGAATTAAATAAATGTAAATTATGAATTAAATGATATGTTCTTCTTGTGAAACAACTTTGCATTTGTATCACTTTTACAGAGCTGGTGAAGTCATAAAACTGAATATACGCACATATTTCAAATCAATTTAATTACTTTGTGTATTAAGAATTCTTTTTGATGAGTATTTTTGAGCATCTGTTTGTGTCTAAAGGTGCATTCAGGCTTCTGCTACTGGTTTGAGCCCAGTTCAATCCTAATGTGGACTTGGTTTAGTCCTGTTCTTCGGCCTGGTACAGTTCAGATTTGGTCCCAGCTCTGATGTGGTGTGTGCTCAAGTACCAGTATATACCACCCTAATTCCTTGCAACTTTTTTGGCAGCTGAGGGTGCATGAACTGGAGGAAAGCAGTTTCAGAAGGCTTAAAATGACAGCTGACATCAAATCAATAGCATCTGCAGCCTTTTACTGCCTAAAAACATAGCAAAAGTCAAAGGTCTACTGTCTAAAGCTGTCTAAATTTGGAGACACTTTGTCTCTTTGTTTATCTCCAGTAGGTTCGATACTGTGACGGCCTCTCACGGGTCTCTCCAAACCAGCTGTCCTGGTCTCAGGTCTCTGCACTGCCCCCTGTGGCTCAGAGACTTTAAAGTGGCTCTGCTAATGCACAAGTCTCTCCATGACCAAGCACCAAAGTCCATCTGTGACATGTTAGTGCCACATAAACCATCTGCACTCTGAGGTCCTCAGGGACCGGCCTCCTGCTGCTCCCAGAGTCAGGACTAAACTCGGGGAGTCAGAGTTTCAGATTCATGCAGCTCAAACCTGGAACAGTCTGAACATGTGAGACAGACTCTACTCTGACTTAAATCCAGGCTCAAAACAGTTCTGTTTAACTGTGTTTGACTGAAAGGTTTTCATTCCTCATTCTGCACTCTTCTCTCTCATTTAATGTTTCTTTCTCTTTTTAATTTTATGATGATTATTTATGTTTTGAATTGCCTGTATTGTGATTTTAATGTATTTCTTATTCTGTAAAGCACTTTGAATTACCTTGTGTATGAATTGTGCTATACAAATAAACATAGTTAGTGAAGAACAGAAAAAAAGTAGGTCATTTAAATAGAAACTGGGACATATGATCTGTTCAAGACATATATAGAAGTAAACAGAGGGAGTCAAACCTGTTGCTGACGCTAGTGAGGCCCCGGATTGTGTCCATATCTTGATTTATGGATAAAATAGTGAAATAAAATCACTTGGTTTATGAAGAAAATGTTAAAACAGAATGATGAGCCTGACAGCAGCAGTTACAGAGGGAGGGGCCGTCATTCCTCAACTGAACTTAAACCATTTCCTGTCCAACTATCTATACAGTTTATTGTACAAGAGTAACCAAAACCTTTACTCAAGTAAGAGTAGTAGTAGTAGTAATAACAGTGTGACCTGTGCAGTCTTTTCTTTTCTAATACTATCAGTGTGTGGAGCAGCTTTTGTTTGGGTCTAACCTGGAGCTGTCACCCTGCGGAGGGCTAATGGAACACCTCAGCACAAATGACAGCTCATAACCGCTCGTGTAATTTCCATTCTCTTAAGATTTGGGCTCAGAAAAGAGGCTATTATCACCTTATTAACCGCCTGCTGCAAGTGTCACCTGGCTCACCGTGTGCACCCGTGAAGCCTTTGAAAATCATTTCCATTTGTGTCACATTTACTCAAAAGTACAGTTTGAAAGAGTATTTTTCTACCGTTACCACAACTGCAATAGCCTAATATTCTAACTCGAACTGAAAGTGCCTAAGTGACACCAGAGGCAAAATATTGTTCACATTTTGAACTAACTTCACTTGAGAAAGTTTGTCTTAAAACTTGTCACAAGATGATAAATGTTCTGAAAGTTCCACTTGCACTTAAAAGCACTGTAAAGAAAATGTGTTCTTCCTCTTTGGACTAAAATGTTTGAAATATTTTGTCAGCAGAGAAGAAGTAGGGGTGGGATTTGGAGGACTAAAGGGGAAATTAACTGTAGAAAAGGGGCGAGATCTGGAGGACTAAAGGGAAAAGTAACTGTAAAAGAGGAGCGGGGTCTGGAGGACTAAAGGGGAAAGTGACTGCAGAAAAGGGGCCAGATCTGGAGGACTAAAGGGAAAAGTAACTGTAGAAGAGGGACAGGGTCTGGAGGACTAAAGGGGAAAGTAACCCTGCATTCTAATGAATGTTGGTCGTCAATAAATCCAAATGAGTTCTCCCGACATCCATTGTAAATGCGTTCCATTGGAACAGTCGGGGATAATATGGATGCCTGAGAAAGTTTAAAATCCAACTGACTCGGTCTGCACCGAACTAGCCTGAGTTTGTATTTCAGAACCCCCATTTGACTGGTCGTTCCATTGCACTTACACAAGATGGAGGTCAGATTTCCCTGAGCTCCAAGCACAAGAGAATGCAGCATAACTGTAGAAGAGGAATGGGGCTCTGGAGGACTAAAGGGGAAAGTAACTGTAGAAAAGGAGTGAGTTTTGGAGGTCTAAAGGGGAAACTAACTGTAAAAGAGGAACAAAGGTCTGGAGAACTAAAGTGGAAAGTAACTGTAGAAGAGGGACAGGGTTTGGAGGACTAAAGAGGAGCGTGGGAGGGGGGCCTGGAGGACTAAAAGGGAGATTTAGGAAGGAAGAGGGGCAGAGATCAACGCTATTAAAACACCAGGGACACACTTTAGTAGAAACAACAGTTGAGCTTAGACCCACTTTAACAACTCCTTGATCAATTCCGATCAAGTTAAATTCAAACTTTTTGGGAAAGTGTTTCAATATGGATGCATGAATGCAACAAAATGCAAAGATGAACTCAGATATTCCTCCTCCATCTCTTCCCTCCCCGTCTCCATACCTCTCCTCTCTGTAGTGACCACGAGGGCCTGGAGCTCCTGGCCCCAGCCCACTGCAGTGCGAGCGGTCAGTCTGAAGGCATAGGTCTGCTCCGGGGCCAGTCCAGTGACAGTGAACTGCCTCCCCGTGGAGCCCACCTCCACCGTGGTCCAGCGCAGAGCGTCACGACCCTCCAGGCGGTACGAGATCTGGTATCCTGGACACAAGGAGAGAGAATACAACAGTTATAGTTTCTATGTTATGCAAAATTGAGACTTGTTTGTGTTACCTCATCAAAAACAGCCTGGAGTTGTGTTTTGTTTCATTCAAATAACCTAAATATGCAGGGGATGTGTGGTAAACAACAGGGTCTGATGAGTCTTACATAGATTAAAAAAAAAAGAAGAAAAAAAAAAAAAAAGAAAATAGCGTATTATGGGTCCTCTAAAGAGCTCCATTGCAGATAACATATTTTGGCCCCAGTTCAGACCTGATTTTAGTTTCTTCTAGTCCAGATTTAGTCCTGGTTCAGTTGGTCACATGGTAAATGGTTTAGTTCCGGGTATAGTCCTGGTTTATTTCTGGGTTTACTAATGTAATCCTGGTTTAGTCCTAGTTTAGTCCTGGTTTAGTTCCGGTTTAGTTCTGGAGTTAGTCCTCGTTCAATTCTGGTTTAGTTCCAGTTTAGTTCTGGGTTTAGTCCTAGTTTAATCCTGGTTTAGTCCTAGTTTAGTTACAGTTTTAGTCATTTTTTGTCGTAGTTTAGTCCTGGTTTAGTTCCAGGTTTAGGTTGTGTTTAGTCCTGGTTTAGTTTGGGTTTAGTCCTGGTTTAGTCCTATCTTAGTCCTAGTTTTGTCCTGGTTTATTCAAAGTTTTTAATCCTGGATTCCTTCCCGGTTAAGTTCCAGGTTGAATTCTGATTTAGTTCTGTGTTCAAACCTGGTTTAGTTACATGTTGTTTAGCCTTTGTTTAGTCCTAGTTCAGCCCTAGTTTAGTCCTAGTTCAGTCCTGGTTTAGTTCTAGTTCAGTCCTGGTTTAATCCAGGTTTTTAGTCCTGGTTTAATACCTGGTTTAGTTCCGGGCTGAATTCTGACCTAGTTTTGTATACATGTTTAGCCTTTGTTTCACCCTCGTTTAATCCTAATTTAGTCCTGGTTTAGTCTCAGTTTAGTCCTGGTTTAGTTCCAGGTTTATTCCTATTTTAGTCATGGTTAATTGTCATATGGGTGAGTGTCACTACTGACTTCAGCCGACCCACTTACACTGTAGCGGTGTATTAAATATATTGAGAACATGGAGATTGCCGACATATATGATTCCAAAGGCTTATATTATGATAATCCTACATAGTATCAATATAATATTATTAGAATAAATCAGTGCGGCCCTTTAGACATTGTCCCACACTGACCCATAGACCTGATGCAGTTTAATAAAATATATGCCACCTGTACAGCCGCAGTGCAACCAGATTATACTCCACTCCAATCTGGACTGAAATCCCTTTGCACAGAGATTACAATGCCGGGAGCGTATATGGGAATTCATTTTAGTTTTCCTTTTGTGGGGTTGAGTATATGACCCCCGAGTATCTCTTTACTCAAATATTAATTATTCCTCCAAAGTCGGTCATATAAAAAACTTTTTATTACAGAGTTTAGAAGCGCTCAGAGCTAATAAAGGTCAACGTGGTTTCATTAAAATCGTCTGCCGTTCGGGGAGTAGTTTTGACAAGATTTATCTAAGCAGTAGGTTCAAATTTAAAGTTTTATGGAAGGTTTATTTATATATTTCTTATTAAAAACGACATTTTATAGGTGCGCTACCGAACTTTTCTGGAACGTTGGTGGTTCGTTTTGACTCTTGACTTTGTTGCGTCCTTGTGTCCAAAGACCGTGAGTTGTAACGTGATACGTGAGTAAAGAAAAACAAAAAAAAACCTGCTTGTCTCCATGGATATGTCATTGATTTGCTTGGAATGTTCCATAGCGTGGCATTAAACTTAACCATCATGCCTTTATTCAATTATAGATGTTTGTACGCTTAAAAATACCCAGAAAAGGCATGTTTTCTTTCCACGGATCTGCTCTACAAATGAGCCTAGTACCGTCATCTCCTTGTCGCCATGGTGATTGATAAATTTAATGCTGTGGTATGGAACATTCCAAGCAAATCAATGACATATCCATGGAGACAAGCAAGTTTTTTTTGTTTTTCTTTACTCACGTATCGCATTACAACTCACGGTCTTTGGACACAAGGACGCAACAAAGTCAAGAGTCGAAACGAACCACCAACATTCCAGAAAAGTTCGGTAGTGCACCTATAAAATGTCGTTTTTAATAAGAAATATATAAATAAACTAGGGCTGGGTATTTTACGCTTAAAAATACCCAGAAAAGGCATGTTTTCTTTCCACAGATCTGCTCCACAAATGAGCACAGTACTGTCACCTCCTTGTCGCCATGGTGATTGATAAATTTAATGCTGTGGTATGGAACATTCCGAGAAGTCATCTGAATTCAGGAAGAAGGACCATAGTGTCACGGTCCCTGCAGTGTTCCTTCGTCTATGCGCCGTCGCCCTGAACGAACTACCACAAAATCCCACACAAATCACTGATCCCGGACTTCGTTTCCCACAATCCCCTGCTCACCTACCACCAGAAACGATGTAAAGCCGGAGGGTGACAGAGTGTAGCCTGCTAATCCTGGGGTTTGGTGGTAATCTCGTCAGGTAGACCCAGAATATGGAGACGGATGATGAGATAAGAGACACCACAAATCTCCTCTTCTTAGAATATTGTGACCAGATTATCTAAAATAATTTAAGGTAGAAAAATCTGTATAGATGCACTGCAAACTTCTCTGATCTGGCGAAGATTTGAAAACATATATCAGGTTATTCATTTTGTTTTCAGATTTATTATCCACTTACTAGTTCTAAATTGGTTCTATAATCTTAAAAATGTCACATAATTTTCTTTCATGACTCAGCTCGTCAGAAAATCGTAAATTTAGGCAACAGATGTTTAAAAGAAGCTACAATCAATTTACCGGTACTTATATCTATAATTTAGCATCTTTGAATTTATTATCAGGACATTCATACTAATCATAAACTTGTTTTCAATATGTTTATGTAGAATGTAGTAGAATTTAAAGCATTTTATCGAGAATTTGGAATCTGAGAACTTATTATCAGACTACAAATACTAATCATAAACTGGTTTTAAGTGTCTTTATCTCAAACTGCTTCATTCGAGTCTAGTCTTGTTTATTTTAAGATAACTTGACAAATAAAATGATCTTGCTGCATGAACAGATCATTTCACTACTTTTAAATCATTTCCTGATTGTTTTAAGTGTTTATATCTTAAATTGTGGCCAAGCTTTTTTGCAGTTCACAAATTAAAACAACAAGATTTCTGACTAGTTTAGTTTTAAGATAATTGAAAGTGCTTGTGATTGTGATTCAATATATCGAATCACAAGTCTCTTTGCTTAAATGAATAGTTCTGATGCAGAAATAGCTAAAAAAAAAACAGAGGGAACTACATAGACCATGATCCTTTGCTCCGTTTCAGTGCAGACGACATGAAGAAATAACTGTTCTAAGCACTTTGAAATCTTCATTCTTTGGATTAAGTCTTGTGAAGGCATTTTTAGAGGAAAAAGGAGCAGATTCACAGTTTTGTGAGCCTCCAAAAAATATTGTAATAAATCTGGTACGGTGAGATGTATATGGTGAAAATATGGTACCCCGACACTGGCGTCACCTTTTTCCAAAAAAATATTTAAAAAAAAATAGTGCTGAGTGCTGTAAATGTGATATACTGTAAACCATTTCTAAAATGCTAATAAAGATTTGTTTCATATTTAATAAATTCCAGTTCTTATGAGCAAATAACTTTATATAATTGGTTGTATTTTTATAATAATTTAACAATATATGCATAATTTCAATACCTTTGTCATCCCAATGATTCTATACTAATAGTTAATCAAGGTAAAATATCACCTTATCCTCTGTGTACACCCTTAAATCATGATAATTATTTATATTCAGCATATGCAACAGCCTTAACTTTTATATGTGCTAAAACAGGCTCTTTACTTAAAAACATTCTGGGTGAGGATGCCCCTGAACCCATTGCATCACATGCCATAGAGCATGTACTTATAGTACAATCACTGGGTCGCAAAGGCACCCGTATAAAAGGTCACTTTTGGCTTAAAAAACGACCCACCCCTTGGAAGTCTGGCTACGGGCCTGTATTGTTCCATCCCTAATGACAATAAATGTTGTACCAAATGACTGGTCAAAGCATTTTAGAATGTCAGTCTTGTTATTATGTAGAATATCGTAATATCGTGAGCCTCCCCACCATATCGTGAGCTTTCCCACGATATCGCAATAAATCTCTGTGAGGTTCAAACCATGACTATATTGTATCGTGAGACTTGGATATCGTTACACCCCAAGTGGTTCCATCATGGCAAAATTGTTTATGGTTGATAGTTATTATGCATGTGAAATGTCTTGCTCAAGGACAAAAGAACAAATTTCACTCATTGAAGCTGGAATTTAACCGCCAACCGTGCCGCTATCAAATAAAATCAAAAGCACAATCGGTCATCTTTCTAAAGAAGTCAATCGTACGAATTCTCAAAGCGCAGCAGCTTGTTCGCAGCAGGGGTGGCGGAGACAACAGATTTAGCCTCCTACGCATACGTTCTGTCGAGAGGTGATGTCACGCTAAATTCACTCCCCCCAAGAGATCCCGGCCCACTGTTCCATCGCTCAAAATGTCCCACTGCAGACTGGTCCGACTGAGAGGACTCAAGACCCCGACTGTGAAACCAATAGACTTACTCACTGGAAAAAATACTGTTTGTCCGCATATGTTCAAATGACTCTTTAGGACTTGAAACTTCTGGATAGCATTCATCGCACAGACTGGATAACAGGAGTAAAGGATGTCACCCATAGTGTTCAGCTCCAGGAAGCTCATGGAGGGCAGCGTTTACAGTAATGAATTTGGAGCCAAGATCCATATTTGGAATTCGGACCACAAGTTTCATAGCAACAAAAGAGCCAATTTGGGAGTGAGGGTGGTTGAAGGTAATGCCCCTTCTCTCGAGCAACGCTTCAGGAGGGGTGCTTAGCCAGGCTGTCAATCAAAAGTGTTGCTAGCACTGGCCAAAACAGGGGCCGGATTGGTCTGTTATTAATGTTAATCTTGGTTTACAGAAGAAATAGCAAAATAAAACGCCAGGATTAAGGTAGATCACAATATAATGATATAAGTAAAAGTTTTCTAGATACTGTCAGATTGCATTTTGCCTTGTTCCTATTGACATTGTGAACATCTGTACCAAAAATTGAGCCAATAGGACACCAGGAAAGGGTGGCACATTTTTTCACAGTTTTTAATGTTCTCCATAAGAATGTGTAATTTTGGGAGAAACAGAAACTTGAACAATACAAAGATGAGTTTGCTCATTAATAATCTCTCCCCATCTCTCTTATGCCTAATTATGCTACACATATTGGAACATTACAATAGTTCAAACTCTATATTCCATGTATGAAGACTTTGTTCTCTTTCATACTTTACTTACTAGTTTTAAATTGGTTCTATAATCTTAAAAAATGTCACATATATTTCATCCATGACTCAACTAATCAGAAAATCTATAATGTAGGCAACAGATGTTTAAAAGAAGCTACAATCCATTTACCAGTACTTATATCTGGAATTTAGCATCTTTAAATTTATTATCAGGACATTCATACTAACCATGCACTGGTTTTAAGAACGTTTAGCTAGAATTCAGCAGAATTTAAAGCATTTTATCTAGAATTTGCAATCTGAGAATGTGTTATCAGGCCATGAACACTATTTATAAACTGGTTTTAAGTATGTTTATCTCAAAGTTAGCGTCCATAAACGGATTTCCTGCCCATAAACACTTCCCAGAGATGCTTCACTCTAGTCTAGAGGTCTTTTTATTTTAAGAGAACTTGTCAAGTAAAATGATCTTGCTGCATGAACTATGATATTGAATTATGGCCATTGACATGCACTAGCCTAGCACCAGCGACCTCTCCAAATACAAGGACTGGATGGAATATTGAAGAAAGTGTCTCCACACATCTCCAACACTCTGGCTCATGGAAGGAAATGAGGCCCTATGTCCAAAATTCTGAACTGTCCCTTTAACAATTTCAAAATGGTGAAAAAGTGTACCACCCCTAAATGTGCAGTGATTGACTCCATTTTTTGGTACAAATGCTTAGAATATCAATTGGAACAAAGCAAAAGGCGATCTGGCAAAATTTGTTCATAAAATATGGTTCATAAACTATTATGAACCACACTAACCAGGATCCAATAGAGCAGTTTAAGAAAATTTTAAGACCAAAATAACGAGCCAGACAGCAGCGGATATGGAGAGATTAGCAATGTTTTTTTCAATAGGTCAGTTGAAGCTGGAGTCAATGAAGCTGCACATGCACCTAATTGGCACACGGCAACGAGCAGGTCTTTAGTTCATAGCCTGCATTTTCTGTTTCTTCTTATAGGACCATAAAGTGGCTGTACCCCCTGGAAAAGGTATATTCTAAAAGCAGAAATGAGTAGAAATTCGACATTTAATATGTGCTGTGCTCGTCTAATTATAAGGCGTTTTATCCTCTGTGAACTAGTAAGGGCACTGTTAGTATTACCATGACCTATGCTCTGGTCTTACACTCTTTCTTTAGTTAAAAATCCTTCCATTTATCCCACATTGATAGTCCCAGTTGTCCCAGACTTTTCATTTTACACGTCATTTGTTCCATTTCTTTAATTTTCTTACTCAGATATTTGCATCTGTCTATAGTTAGACTTTTTTGAGTAGTAATTACTTTCAGAGCACTTGTCCTCAATATCCTGAACGGGTATTTGCCTTCTTTATCTGAAATTTCATGTGGTATCATTCCCTTCTGTCCGCCCAGACTTCACCGTCTCTAAATTCGGGGGATGGTTTGACCTGTTTCTGGGAAGATGCTCGATCGCTTCCTCTGGTGCCTTGTAGATCGTTGGCTGCACTTCTCCAAAAACTTTAAGCTTTGCTGGGTAGAGAATGTCCAATTTTATGTTCCTCTCTTTCAGTTTATGTCCTATAGATCTGTATTGCTCCTGTTCTCGTTGAATTTTTGCAGAGTAATCCCTGTCAAATCTATCCAGTCTGATGTCCTGATGCGCCCGACCCGTGTTTTTACCACCTATTGCTGGGTATTCCACTGAAGAAATCTCACCACAATCGATTGTAGCAGTGCATCCGCCATCTCGGGCCATTTTGTGGATGAGAGATGCGCTTCCAGTACTTCCAACTGGTCGGGTGAAATGCCCAGTTTTTCAAATATCAGCTCACAAAATCCACCATATTTGGTCCCTCCGCTCCCACCTTTGCTGGCTAAATCCTCATGATGTTTTGATGAGATTTATTTTCCAAATATTCCAGTTTATCTTGCATATTTCTCTCCTCATGTATCAAATGAATCAGCACATCATTCGTAGTTTTTTCCTTGTCCTCCGAGATATTTATTCTTTCCTGCGCATCACCAAGAATCTTGCCTGTTTCCTCCATCGTCGTTTGTATATCTTGCATCTCTTTCCTCATCTCCTTCGTGTCCGCTGTCCATCCGTCATCTGCCTCGTCATATCTGCTTCAGATTCAATCACCAGCTCCTTCAGACCTGCTTCTGCTTATTCACCTGTGGCCATGTTGCTGTTGCTAAAGCTCATTTTGTTTGAGGTATATTTTTGTTGTTTCTTCTCTTCGTCTTATCCAAACAACTTCGTAACTGCTCCTGAGCGCAGATTCGTACCTTGTCATTTCGAGTGCTGAAGATTTCCCCTTTCACTTGGTCTGGTTTGGTTTCCATGAAGACAGAAAGGTTTAATGCCATACTGTGACACATTCCAGACAAATAAATAACACCTGCACGGATAAAAGCATTTGACGGACCCTCCATCAGAAACGTTACACAATGCACATTTAAAGCCACTCAAAATTCTGTACTTAAGTTATTTATTGTCCACATGTATTCCAAAGAACTACGATGAAATATAAAGCCTGCGTTCCACAGATTGAGAAGCAGAGTGTTGGTACCTAGTATGATGCCGTTGGGGCTGGAGGGAGGCTGCCACACCACTCGCACCGAAGTGAGACGCACCTCAGGGAAAACCACTCTGACCGGGGGCCCTGGGACTGGACACACAGAGGGTCAGAGCATTAGGCACATGTAAGATACAGTCTAATACAAAGGCAAGAGAAAACAATATACCGATTCATTCATTTATTTCGGTCACAAGCGTAATCTGACATTATTCCATAGACCCGAGGAGTCAAACTCATTTTGGTCCGGGGGCCGTATACAACCTACTTTGATCCCAAAGGGGCCGGATTGGAAAACTCCATTCTCTGTTCAAGTTATTGTATTTTTCGCCATGTTGTGTCTCATAGTGGCGTTTATATTACTCCGTTATATTTATATTACTTGAGCACCGCCACATGTTGCAAACACACCAAGCGTACAGGTTTACCAATAACCACCGTGAAAAAGAAGAATTAGTAAATTTTTATTTGAAAATACTGCACTCAGCTCCACTTTTCTTATATTTGACACTTTGCTGATGAGGGTGTCATGGTCACAGTCAAAACGATCGTCCTTTAAGAGCGTTTGGAAAGAGGCGAGTCTTCATTTGTGCTGCTCTGGTGGGAGGCGGCCACACACAGAAGCACTGGAGATGCTGCTATGCTAAGCGGCGTAGAAAATTACCAGAAAAATCTGAAAATTTTACATATTTTAAGAGAAAATCAGCCGAGGGCCAGATTAAAGGTCTTGGAGGGCCGGATCTGGCCCCCGGGCCGCATGTTTGACACCTGTGCCATAGACAGTCACAGTTAATATATACAGACTGAAAAGGTGTAGGCCAGGCATGTCCAAACTATGACCCGGGGGCTGAATGTGGCCCTCAGACCAATTGTTTTGGCCCTCAGGCTCCCAGGTGAATTGGTCCGTTCTACCGTAAGTCGTACTTTTACTACATGTTTTTGAAATCTACCTTGATCAAGCAAATGTAGTGTGTCCTTTTGACGGTCTAAGCCTGAACAAAGGTCTGCACTGTATTTCAAACCTGTTTTAAATGCACATATTTGAATTATTCACTGTTTTGACCACCAGTCTATGACCCTCAATCAGCCCTCACGCTGCTCTGTGTTTTAATATGTGGCCCTTGATGAAAAAAGTTTGGACACCCCTGGTATAGGCTGAAGCTTGAGTTTATTACGCCCTTACATTATTATTATTATTATTATTACCCTTTATTTCTCATTGCATCATCTTGACACCAGTTCATAAATACAGCAAGAGGAAACAAACAAATTAGTAACAGTACAGCAGAGTACTATAGCACAAACTTAGTCTGCATCCCATTACTCTGTCTTACCCCTTTATCTACGTCTTTGTCTTGCCCCTCGATATCATGCTGAGAGGACTAGGGGTATGAATGTTCCCCTAAGAAATGGGACACCCCTCGATTGCCGTTTGCATCACCATCCCTTGCCACTACCTGGCTGCTATGTCTAGAACACCAACAATTTCACCTCAAAAGTGACATGTCAAGGATTATCAGGCACCTCAGCTCGACAAACAACTTGCTTGTTTAAACATGAAAGTTACATGACAACAGACATTACTACAATTAGAACCACAACAACAGTTCACTAAAAGTAGAGTAGAACATGAGCGTTGTAATTGTAAATCATGTTAAACTGTTAATTGATAATTACTGCTGAAAATACTTAGACTTATGAGATTCCTTGGCTGGTCGAGGTGATGTTGCCGTTCTGATCCCAACCTGCCTGAGCTTGTGAGCGTACTCCTTCGTTTCAAGACTGGTGGAGAGTTTACTTCGTTTCAAGACCTAGATCATGGTCCTTGATCAAAATTAGAAATGAGACCACCATTGGCCTGAATGCGCAAAAACAAGCGGTAGGGGTAAGACGAAGGAGTAAGACAGAGTAATGGGACACAGCCTAAGTCTCATAGCTCATGTATCTGCTCAGAGTTAAACATTTAAACTTCTTGTTAAAGTGGAAGAGAGCGGTGCGCAGTTTTAAATCTGTACAGCTGTTCCAGAGCTCCAGCCCTTTAACAGATACACTGATTTTCCTTTTGTTAAACATGGTTATACCTTTGAGCTCATATCGGCTATTTCTGATTTTGAACGTATTCTGTCATGATTTTGACAAGAGATTGTTGTTTACTTTGAACATGATTTTCAAAGTGTAAATGTCTAAATCTAAATCTTAGAATTTCAGAGTTTGAAGGGTTATAAATAATGCGTTAGTTAGGTTCATTAGAAGCTGATAATGTGATTGCTCTTATTGCCCCCCCAAACCTCGACACAGAAGGTTATGTAAGGCATTACCAGAGAGTTGTTTATAATGAAAAGACTATTTTTATTTCAGATATATCTATATTTATATATAAATGTGATTACTTTGGATAATTTATTTGTGATTTTATTTATGGGTGATTTCCAGTTTAAATTTTGGTCTATACTTACTCCTAAAAACTTGTTTTCAAAAACTCTTTCTCGTGGTGTATTGCTGAGCATCATTTTCTACTTTTCATTTTGCAAATATCATAAATATATACTGGAGTGATGAAGTAGTAGCAGTAGAAATTAATCTATAGTGCACATACAGTAAGTTCAAGTGACTTATATTAAAACTATTCATCTTAAATTGAAAACACAGTTTGTAGCACATATGGAGCAGACACAAGTCGCTCCAGAACAGAAGGAGACTATCCCGTTCTTATTATAGACCCGTGTTGTAGACCCACCATCCTCTTTGGTCCTGAGCAGCAGGGGGGCGCTGAGGGGCCCTTCTCCCAGGCGTGTGAAGGCCAGGACCCTCAGCTCGTACACGGTGTACTTGTTGAGCGGGGACAGCATCAGGGACACCCGGCCCTCTCCGGAGACCAGCTGCTCTCGCCGCGGGGAGACCAGATCACGCTCACTGTAAAACACCTGCAGACACATACAGGGGGAGCACTGTGTGAGAGATCGGGTGAAAACGGGGGAAAAAGTGACCGATTCACAGACCACTTACGCAGCAATGATATTCTCTATGTATACTAACCCAGGCATGTCCAAATGTGGCCCTCAGGCTTCCAGGTGAATTGGCCCACACAACCACAGTAGGACTTTTTACTGCATGTTTTTGAAATCTATCTTGATCAAGCAAATTTAGTGTGGCCTTTTGAGGGTCTAAGCCTGAACAAAGGTCTGCACTGTCATTCAAACCTGTTATAAATGCACAGATTTGAATTATTCACTGTTTTGACGACCAGTCTATGACCCTCGATCGGCCCTCACTCTGGTCTGTGTTTTAATATGTGGCCCTTGATGAAAAAAGTTTGAACGCCCCTGTACTAACCAGTTTGTTACGCAGTAGAGTCAGGAACAAATGTAGATAGTTCCCAGACAGTTAGCATAGTTTTCAGATTCAGTTAATAGTAAAAAAGATGTCATGTCACAGATAGTAATCTCAAGATTCACCTGTTTACCTTAGCTTTGTGGGGGGAAATGTCGAATTCTTCTTTTTAATCACTGTAAAGCGCTTTGTGTTGCATTTTCTGTATGAAAAGCTCTCGATAAAAATAGTTTGATTGATTGTTTGATAGGCTTGATAGGCTTCCAAGCCTCTACCTGATAAAGCCAGTGTAATATACACGTCGCCTGCCAAAAATACCATTCCCCAACACACAATCTATCTTTTTAGATCAGAGGATCCTTCATATCAAACATATCAGAGCTTTTATTAATGATAAGTTGAATACTGAGGGCAACAGTAAAGTGTTTGTCCACTGATCCCAAGGTTGGCAGTTCGATTCCCACTCTTGACAAAAATATTGGTTGAGCAGTCAGCTCCCACAGATGAATGCTGCCGTTGTGTCCTTGGGCAAGACACTTAACCTACGTCGCCCCCAGTATCTGCCTACACTGGTGTGTGAATGGGTGAGTGGTTCCTCCACTGCAAAAAACAATATCTCGCCAAGTTAAGATGACTTGAATTACGAAAGTTTTACCATGATTTGAGTAAATGGTAAATGTTCATGTTTTTATATGGCACTTTTCCACCTTCAAGGCACTCAACAACACTGGAAAAAAACAGTATCTAGGTAAGTTAAAATGACTTGAATTAAGAACACTTTATGTTATTTGAGTAGATTCAACTTGACAAATAAAATGATCTGCCAGTGGAAGACTTTTTGTACTTAAAATATGAAAATACATCTTGCTACATAAAAAAACAGCAACTTAAACTTAAGCACTTAAAACAAGAAACAAAATGTATTTTTGCTTGAATTAAGAAAAAACACTTATTCCCCTGGCAGATCATTTTATTTGTTAAAGTGAATCTGCTCAAATAAAGTAAAATGTTCTTCATTTTAAGGGCGGCACGGTGGCTGAATGGCAACACTCAGGCCTCACAGCAAGAAGGTTGCGGGTCCTTTCTGTGTGGACTTCGCATGTTCTCCCCGTGTCTGGATGCTCCGGTTTCCCCCATCAACCCAAAACATGCAGCACCCCTATGAATTAACATCAAGGACCATAATGTCCACCCTCCTGTGGGCTCACCACCCACAGAGGAGTTCATAGGGGGGGTCAGGTGCTATGAGGATTGGGCAGCAGCTGGATTAAGCGGGAGAAGATGGATGGATGGTTCTTAATTTAAGTCATTTTAATTTACCTATTGTTTTTTCCAGTGTTGTTGAGAGCCTTGAAGGTGGAAAAGCGCTGTATTAAAATGTGACAGTTTACCATTTACTGATCAATTATTAATTACTAAAACACTGGACATAATTCTCAAGACGACTGTCCAATCAGAAATAAGTTGGTTTAAACCTACAAGGATTTGCTCTGGTTCGAGTATTCACTCCCTAATCTGCAGCACCTCCAGCCTAAGCTATAAAGACCAAGATACTATGTTTGTTGTATTTGTCCCAATTCAGATAAACAATAAATATATTCTAGAGGCACATGCGGCATGCCCTGTATGAAATAAAATGAAATAAAATGAAATAAAATGAAAATAAAATAACTGAATCATCCATTTCCCCTTCTGGCTTGATTTTAATTTTTGATTTGATTAGATTTTCTTATATATTCATTTGAAAATTGTCATGAATCAATCTGAAGGGCAGAAAACTCATGCTGTAGTGTTCTCCCACACCCCCCGGCCCTACACTAAAACCACTTTCTTCCACTGTTTTCTCGCTCATCAATTTAGCTCCACTCTGGCTGCACTCCTCCATTTCCTCCCATCGCCTCGGAACAATTCTGAACCTGTCATCTCAGTAAACATACATAAAAGCAGGAGGCCCGAGTCTGCACAGGATGGAGGAGTAAAAGTCTTCCATTAACACCGCCAGAGTGTTAGAGAAAGTGGTGGAGCGGGCAGAAGACTGATGCGAGCTAAAGGAAGTGCTTAAAGAACAAATATGCTGCATTATTGTTTTGTTATGAGCCTATAAAGGTTCTATATTATGCAAAATGTTTGAGTCACCTTGCGTTATTGAGGTGTTTACATCTAGAAAAAATGCTCTGTCCCACCTTGTGATGTGGTAGTTTCAAAGTTTACAGCTGTTTTTAAACTAACTGAACTAATAACCAAAATTTTACTTGTTCCGATTGCGTCAATTTTATCTTCTGGTGAAATACAAGAGCTGTAGGTTCACAGTTTGGTAAATCCATGGCTGGAATTCCTCATATGTTTCTCGTGAAGGTGAATGCAGTTTAATAACGCAGAGGAGTGTTTTCTGTATTAACACTCATTGACATCACAAGGTGGAGCGTTTTCAGTTTAAGAGAAGAACTCAGTCTAAATACGCAGGGTTTGTGCGTTAAACGTGTGAATGAAACAAAGCACAACTCCAGGTCTGTTTGTGATTATAACCAGGGGTGCACATAACTTTTTCAGTGAGTTACTCAGGTGAGTACCAGGAGATGGAGTTTGGTACTCACTCATTATGTAGCAAGGTCTTAAAAAGTGCCATCTTCCTCACTGTCCTCCATGTCACTCCCACTGTCCTCCTCTGTTTCGCCCCCACTGTCCTCCACTGCTTCCGCTCCCTGCATGGTAGTTGATGAAGATGCTGCAGATGCGTTTAGCTTTATGGAAGGCGAGGAGAAAAATATTGCACAGAGCTTGTCGCCGTTCCTCATTCAGTTTATCTCGCCATCTGCTAAGTGGGCGACTGGACAGTTCTTCTCGGCTAGCTTGTTTATTAGCAATGGCTTGCACCACATTCATATGCTCTTTGCTCTTTTCGTGCTTGTCGAATAAAGGATGGTTGAAATTCTTTGAACCTTTATAAAACGCACCTGTTTTATCTGCCAGGTGTGGATGTGAGCGGCAAAGCTTACACCAGCTTTTCAGTGCGTTCATCGTTAGCTTCAAGCCACTGCACATCTTGAAGCCACTTTTCCGAAAAAAGTCTTTTCTTCGGCTCTGGCTCCGGTTGGTGTTTCGTTGTAGGCGGGGAAACGCCAAAGAAGCTGCTTAATGTCTGTTGTTTTTTAGACATCTTTGACAGTAGTTGGACTTGGACATGTGTAAGATTGATATGACACGATCGGTCAAGTCAAGTGGGCTACGCAAAGGCGCTCAGTAACTGAAGTGGCATTACGCATTCATTATTTTTTGCTGCGCATGCGTACCAGCGTACCAGTTATGTGCACCCCTGGTTATAACATAGCTCAAAAATGGAGTTCTTCTAGGTTGGACATATACATTGATGTAATAAGACTATTTATTGGTCATATTTGGCCCAGAAAGTCTCATTTATGTTTGGAGTTACATTCATGAGTCAATGACATGACACCTAAATTTTCTGTCTAACTGCAATTTCCTCAGTTTAAAAGGCTCAAATTTCATAATAATCCAGCACATTTCTGTAGTACCTCTGACCTCCATGGAACCAAATCATTTTTTCCCAGAAATCATTATTTATTCATAGTTATTCTGCATGTTTTTTGTACTTAAAGTGTTGAAATATCATATGGTGCGACCGTGCATCATGTGGCGTGACTAATAATAGCAGGAATGAATTAATAACAGATAAAGTCGACTTGGGTTCTTCATTTGATGCATTTTTCAGGGCAGTAGTTTGTTCATTAAACACAAGCAGGTGACTGTCATATTGAAGCAAAAGAAAATATCAATATGCATTAAAAATCTAAAGAAATGCAACAGTTTGTTTCTATACACTTCATATGACTCAGAAATTAGATTAATATCCCAACCATGTTTTAGAAAATAAAACCATTTTATGTCATGTGGTTCGGTTGTACCACATGACATTTTACATGAAAAATGCTTAATATGAATGTCAAACATAGATTTATGCACCTGACACTGTAAATATTTGAAAAAGTTTAATAGAAACTTTTTTTTTCCCTTTTTTTTTAATATGTCTGTTGAAAATCTTCATACATCACTGACCCTCATACAACGTTGTTCTGTAGTGACTTGAGGGATAAACGGTTGTATAACACAACTGGATTTTTGTCTAAACCTTGTTTTAAGAAAATAAATGCTATTTTCAGTTTCTGCACTAGTGTCGGTTGATATTGGCAAACACTTAAAGCTATAATATCGAATTGAGTACCTTCGCTTTTTCATGCTTTTAGAACTTAAAAAATAAGGAGTAATTACAGAATAGACCTTTCAGAGCCTGCAGTGTCCAGTATACAGTACAGTAGAGCTGCACGTAAAACCTTCAGAGCCGACTCTTTAATGAATATGTCCCTCAAACTGAAAATACTCTGTTCCTCCTTGTGATGTCATTGAGAAGCGATACACGAAGTGCTCTAATGTGTCTGTAAAGTCCGTACACCTTCCCAAGAATCATTTGGATGATTTGCAGACCTGATATTGCCAAACTTTTAAGCTCCGTCTGCTGTTTTATCCTCATTTAAACTGCTTCACTTTAATTTCCTAATTTCCTCTGCAAACAACAAGTCTTATCTTGCATAAAAACTGCTAACTCTGTCGTTTAGATCTGTACAAACTAGTGTTGTCTCGATACTAAAATACTAAAACCTCGATATCAGTACTAAGGAATGGACTCGGTCCTCAATGCTGATTCAGATACCACAATCACAATTAAAAACACTCTTTCTTTGGACAATAGAATGTGATTTTCAACATAGTACTGTCTTGCATCCTACTGCCACACCACTTTTACACTCAGCGACATAAAATCTTGGACATCATAGAACTTTCTGCACCTTAATCAGAAAAAATCTGAAGTTATGGTTTTTGGGTACTTCTCTTTAAATCGCTCTTTTCCTGTGGACCTGGGCTCACTTAATCATTTAGTGAAGCCACTAACTTAGGTGTCAAAATGAACCCTGATCTAAAATTTCATCAGTAAGTTAGTACTGCTGTAAAGTCTAGTTTTTTCCAATGACACAGCTGGCCAAAATTAAGCCCATTTTGTCAGCAGAACATTTCCAAACTGTTATTCATGCATTTGTGAGCACCAGACTAGACTATTGTAACCATAGTCCGTATATTTGAGTGTGGCGTCACCATAGCGTTCAGTGCTGCTCAAATGAGGCTCCTGATGTCACGGTTACAGGAGCGAATCTGGACCCAGGCTCCATATTTGGAAATCCGACCGCGAGTCCACAAGAGCCATTCATGATTGAGGTGATTAAATGTGTCGCCCTCCTCACTGCAGAGCGGTGATACTCTGCACCATTCTGCACGGACCACTGGATTTCGGTGAATCTTGAGAATAAGGAAACTTTTAGCTTTTATCATCAAACTTTAAATAGTAAGTTTAAGTCATTGATTTATGTTAAAGATTCTGTTATGTACGATCAACAATAGAGTTGCAATTTAACAAAATTCTCTTTACTTTATGCAAGTTAAGTTACATTAGTTAAGATTCTAGTAACGTTTTATTAAATGCCTTGATCCACTGGTTAAAGCCATGAATCTAGTTAAAGCCCGGAAAAGTCACGTTGTCTTTGGCTAAATGTAAATGTCATTCAAACCTGTCAAAACAGGGTGACCCCCCCGACAGTAGAAGGTGCAGGAAAGTGGGAAGGGGACTTACTTAGCAACGAAACGCACTAGCTGTCAATCAAACCTGTTGCTAACGCTAGGAGGCAGCGACCTCGGGGAATGAAGGTGTCTGATTGGTCCATTATTTATGTTCATATCTTGATTTAGGAACAAAACGAAATTAAAATTCGGGATCCTGTGTCGCGGGTTCATACGAACATTTGAAGACCAGAATGACGAGGCTCAGTGCAGCAGGTACAGAGAGACGGACGATAACATCCCAATGTAAGTCAATGGGAAAAAGGGAGAGAAGGAGCCGGAAGAGCCTCCTGGAGCACTTCCTGTTTGGCACGCAGCGACTAATGGGTTAGCTATGTCCACTCTTATTTATATATGGTCTATGATTGTAATGCACTTTATGCTGGTGTCAGCCAAAATGCACTTTGCCGTTTGCAACAAAACTCCAAAACTCAGCGGCTCGACTTTTAACTGGAACCCCAAACACATCTCACCTATTTGAGCCTCTCTTCATTGGCTCCCAGTGTGTTTTAGAGTCGATTTTAAACTTCTTTTATTGACTTTTAAGTGTTTGCATGGCCTAGCGCCCTCCAACCTCGCCGACCTGATCCACCCTCACCCCTCTCACACTCTCAGGTCCGCAGATCAGCTCCAGCTAAACTCGAGCTTTGTGGGGACTGTGCGTTTTCTGTTGCTGCTGAGGAACCAGTCGCCACCGTTTTTCACAGGCTTTTATTTGAGTTAACTGTACATTTCTTGTTGTTGAGTATCTTATTGTTTTCTATGTTTTTTTTGTTGCTGTATTGTGTTTATAATAATAATAATACATTTTATAATACATTTTATTTATTAGGCACCTTTCTGGACACCCAAGGTCCCCTAATATATGAATATATTGTATTATTATACTGTATATTGTGTTGTACTGTGATTGTCCTGGTCTTTTCTGTTTGTGTGCAGCAGGTATGGTACGTGTTGTGATACTGCTCAAGATTATTCTATTCAGGAAAGGTCCATTTCTGTCCTGTGAATGTGACTTGGTTAGTGAGTATCTAATTTTGATACTAGTTTTAGTATCTATAAGTATCTAAATTTCAATACTTTTGACAGCCCTAGTAAAAATATGTTTAGAAATGTCATATACCTCTCACCTCTACTTGTAATAATCGTGTTCTGTTATTTCTTTGACAGATTCATCGAATAATAAACGGCTTTTACCTTGTATCCCAGGATGACTCCGTTCTTCTGGGCCTTCAGCACAGGGGTCCAGGTGAGCAGGATCTTGGTGGAGCTGATCGCCTCGGCCGTCACATTCTGAGGAGGTCCGGACGGAACTGAAAACCCACATAGCTTCTGTTTAGAAAACCAATCTACTGCTCCCACTGCAAAACTAACAGAGGTAGAGCAGCCCAAAAGACACAAAACAGACACGAACATGAGACAAACAAAATAATATCTGAAGGAACGGTGCGAAAAACCACAAAAGTTCAAATCATTTCATTACTGCTAAACACTAGTAATGGTTATATTTAAAAAGTCATAGTAAATTTAAAGTTTATTTCTCACCGGACTCCGTCGTCATCGCTGCCAGCGTGTTGCTCCAGGGCCCCGGTCCGATGGAGTTGTAGGCCTGGATCTGAGCCTGGTAGTGGATCCAGGGAATCAAACCCTCCACGGTGCATTCTGTGGCGCTCTCCCCCTCGATCTCCACGGTGCGCTGGTCTCCCTGTCCGTCTGTCCTCCACACCCGCAGACGGTAGCCCACAGACTCGGGGCTGCTGTTGTACTCCGACTGCTCCAGGGGCTGAGCGAGGACGGAAACAAACCCAAGGAGAAGAAATGCGTCAGGTTGTCGCGCTGGAAGATTAAGCTCGGTCAAATCCGGCGGTGGATGAAGTACTCAGTTTTGTTACTTGAGGAAAAGTACAGATAAAAACGATGGGCTTACAGCAGTCCCATCTATAAAAGAAAGGTGATTTGCAAGGCCCAGCAAATAATGGAAATCCCTGATCACTCGCTCTTTGAAGAGTTTAACCTCCTTCCTTCTGGGCGGCGTCTGAAAATGCCCCGGATCAGAACAGAACGAGCTCGGACGTCCTTTATTTCTGAAGCAATAACCAGGATGAACGCTCTTATAGCTTGGATCAGTCGTGGTGAAATGCGGATACATACAATATCTGTTCTTTTTTTGCCTATTTTTAAGGGAATGTTTGTCTGCATTGTTGAGTTTATTGTTATTAGTGAATTATTGAAATGGTATTATTGAATTGTATTGTATGTCTACTGCATGTCTGACACTGCTGCACAATCATTTCCCTCTGGGACAATAATAAAGTTGAAAGTGAAAGTTGAAAAGGGGAAAAGATTACTCAAGTATCACATGACATAATCTACTGAAGTAAAACTATTGAAGTACCTGTTTAAAAATTTATTTTAACAGTAAAAAGTATGTTGCAGAGATTTTTTGAACAATTAAATCAGGGGTGTCAAACTCATTTTGGTCCGGGGGCCGTATGCAACCTACTTTGATCCCAAAAGGGCCGGATCAGAAAACTCAGTTCTCTCTTCAAGTTATTGTATTTTTCTCCGTGTCTCGTAGTGGTGTTTAAGATTATATTCCTCGAGCAACGCCACTTGTTCCAAACACACTGAGCACAGATTTCCCATTCACCTCTGTCAACAAATAAGAATTAGACTATTTTTCTTGGGAAATCCTGAACTCAGCATCTGCTTTTCTCATTTTTTGACATTTTGCTGATGAGGGTCACGGTCGACAGTCAAAACGATCGTCCTTTAAGAGCGTTTGGAAAGAGGAAAGTCTTCATTTGTGCTGCTCTGGTGGGAGTCGCAATGTACAGAAACGCCGGAGACGCTGCTATGCTAAACGGTGCAGAAAATTAACAGAAAAATCAGAAAATTTTAAGTATTTTAATAGAAAAATCAGCCGAGGGCCAGATTAAAGGTCTTGGAGGGCCGGATCTGGCCCCCGGGCCGCATGTTTGACACATGTGAATTAAAGCATCACATTTAGTGATTTTGAGAATTAAGTGATTCAAATGATTTTTTTAGCCCCATAACTCCAGACGTATACAATCAGATACATGCAGTGAACCGCAAAATGAGTAAAAATAACTGAAATGTTTTGTTTTCCAGACTTCCACCCAGCCAGGTCCACTGGTGGATTTCTCATTACTTTATTACGGTAGCACTTTTTTTAATGTTTGGAATTACAAATTTACCATGAACACTGCTAACTCTGCTGCCTGTGCAATACTGGGACCCTGTGCAATAATGTAAGATAGTAATTTATTGTATATATAATTTTTAGATGGCAATTTATTGTATATATTGTCTTAAGATAGCAATTTATATGATACATAGTTTTATAATCCTTATCTTTATAGATCCTTATAGTGTTTGTCTATTTTTAACTTAACTGTACTTCTATTGCTGCTACTGTTTCTTGCTGTTCTCTTTACTGTGCGTTGCAACACTGAAATTTCCCCATTGTGGGACAAATAAAGGATATCTTATCTTATCTTATCTTAAATTTGTTGGATTTGTTTGTATTTTAGTATATTTTTGTTTGTTCAGGAAAAAAGAATCTTTGAGCATTGTGACCTATATGTATTGTTGTCTGTTACCATTGTTGGTATCTTTCCATTTCTTACCACTGCTAATATCCTCATGTATTATTATTGCAATATGATGATAATTACATTACCAAGCTAGAACAGTTACTCATTGTCTGCACTTGTAAATACTTCATATAGTTAATGTAAAATGTCTGAAAAATTAAAAAGAAAGCTCATTGCGTTAGATTAGAAGAGGGGGGATTAAATAAGTTCTCTTCTTCCCACTCCTTTTGGGGCAATGTATTTTGTTGTTGTTTTTGTTATTTCTGTGATGATATCTCTAATGTTATATGTTCCATTGTAAAAGAATACATTTCTTAATTGCCCAAAATAAATACATACACAACCTGATGTATCAAATATGGTACAAATTGAAACTCATATATGGAAAATGTTATTTGAAACTGTTTTTGTTTGTTTGTTCAGATGGACCAATAATGGCTTGGAATGAATGGAAAAAATGGAAAGAATTGGAATTTTCTGTCAATTATTTAATGTAATTTAATTTACGTCGCTGTTTTTGTGTTTTTGTGGATGTGGTTTGCTCGAAGTTGGGATGTTAATGCAAATTAAATGTGCTATCAATAAGTATCAGTCATTTCAGCAGGTCTCAAACGTAAAGTAAAAGTACTTTTTACTTTTCAGTCTAGATCTAAAATGCAGTGGAGTAGAAAGTACAGATACAAGCTCTCCAATGTGGTGAAGTAAAAGTAAAGTATCCACTGGAAAATGATCTTAAGTAAAGTACAAATACCTAACATTTGTACTTAAGCATTGTTGTTTTATTTTTTTCTGTCCTTACCTTTTACCACTGGTCAAATCACAAAATTTGAACGTAGGCAGTCAGTAATTTTTAAAGTACCATAATTTTCTCCACAAACAAAACAAACCAAATCTCCTGTCTTGTTCCGCATAAAACACTGTAATTTAGATTTGTACCCACACACTCTCAAATGTGATTCTTGTATTATTCGTTTCATTTTTCAGTCTTTTTCAGTTCTTCTGGACACGTTCAAATGTGAACTTTGAGTAAAATCCTATCATTAAAACCTAAATCTGTAATTTAAAGATAACGCATGTCAGGAAAATCAGTATTGTTGTTCAGTTCAGTTGTGTCTGGAGTCTTAATATTTTATTTAAATGTACAAGGAACTACAGGGGTGTGTGCGGGGATAGGGGGTAGGTGAAAACATGAATTTTCTGAGCCTTAATGACAAGGGAACGTTATAACAAATAAGGTTAAAAGCTCATTAAAGTTGATTTTGTACAATATGTCCACTTTAACTTTAACCTGTCCATTTTTAATCCATAGTTTGTGTGTTTGTGTGCGAGTTCGTACCTTCCACTTGACCCGGAGGCTGGTCTGAGAGGCGGCCTGCAGGCTGAGCTGTGTGGGGGGGCTGTCGGGGGAGTCCTGCAGGGTCTGGATGGTCCTGGAGGGGCTGCTCAGAGGACTCGTGCCCACAATGTTCAGCTGCCTCATACGGAACCTGTGCAAAGAGGAGACACACGACCACTAACTCTTTCAGATGGAAGGCAGCGGGCTTCATAATTCGACAGGAGAATTACTGCTTTTGAGAGAAATGTCCAAAATGAAAATCTATAATTGTCAAAGCGGCTCCTCTCTCTCTCTCGAGCAGGAAGAATGAGGTGTTAACGTGGCCGACTTCAAGCAGTATGGATCAGCTTAATATCAGCGTCTTTTCCTCTTTCTGTGTCTGCGCAGGTTAGTCTGGGTCTGTCTCATAGACCGTATATATAAGTGGACGTAGCTAAAGCGTTAGCCGCCGCGTGCCAAACAGGAAGTGCTCCAGGAGGCTCTTCCAGCTCCTTCTCTCTCTTTTTCCCATTGACTTACATTGGGATCTTATTGTCCGTCTTTCTGTACCTGCTGCTGTGGCTTCATCATTTTGGTCTTAAAATGTTCGTTTGAACCCGTGACACATTATCCTGAATATTATTTCGCTAGTTTGTCAGTCAAAAAAATCCTATTCATCACATAGAGCCTGGCTCCAGATTTGCTCCTATTTTTATTTTATTTATTTATTTAATAGGGACAGTGCATATTAATGAACATCTACAACGTTGCAGTGTAAATATGGCAGATTATGGCAAAAATGCTCATTTCCATCTGTAGTCCCTAAGCAGGTGACATCACAGATTTAACAGCAAAACAGCAAAATAAAAAGAAGTTACAATAATGACTATAATACACTCAAAGTGTCCACAAGTCTGTTTTTTCTTTAGCCACTGTTTCAAGTGTGATTTGAAAGAGGCCAGTGTTGGAGTGTCTCTTATAGTGACTGTTCCAGAGCTTAGTGTCTCTGACTGAGAGCACATTTTGTCCGAATGTCGTGCGTCTGTATGGATGCACCCCCGGGCCGTGGACCTAGTTCCCATCCCACTGACAGTCTTTGCTTTAATAAAATCCTGTAACGGAGCGGGGCAAGTCCATGCAAAACTTTGTATACAAAACATCCAAATTTAAAATGAACAAAATTATAAAAATTTAGCCGTTAGCTATAACCGTTAGCATTGCAAGCCTCATTTGAGCGGTGCTGAATGCTATGGATGACATCACACTCACTAAGTCCACTCATATATACACTCTATGGTCTGTTTGCGCAGGTGAGGCTGGGTCTGTGTGTTCAGAACGCTTTTTTCTAGAAACCGGTCGCAAAAATTGTCGTTGTGTCCTTAGGCAAGACACTTCAGCCACATTGCCAAGTGGTGTGTGTGTGAGTGATGGTGGTGGTCGAAGGGGCCACTGAGTGTGGAGTGAATGAATCATGAACTGTAAAGCACTTTGGGTATCTTGAAAGGCACTATATAAATGCTATGATTAATTAATGATTAATTAATTCTGCTCCACTAGGGGACAACATCCTCACAGTTATTTACCGCAGGTGAAAGAAGAAGACCACCACTTATAGTCCCAGGGCAGTGAGCATGTGCTTAAGATAATCACAGGGCTCTGTCCACTTGAAGCTCATGATCATGGAGATAAGTTGCAAGCTTGAACATGAGGCTCTGAAACCTTCTCGTCTTGAGTTTTGTCTATAATGTTCCAGAAAGCTTTAGCAGTCAGTACCGTATTTTCCGGACTATTGAGCGCACCGGTATATAAGCCGCATCCACTCTATTTAAAAAAAAGAAAAAAGTTATACAAGCCGCAACCGGGCTATAAGCCGCTGATATCTATGTTGAAAAATGAGATATTTGCTGCATATACAGAACGATTTTGTACTGTAAATGTACATTTATGTACCTGAACATATTCTTTCCAAACAGTGCCTTTTAAACAGGGCAGCAACTGTGCTGATTAAAACAGGTCAAAAACAGAAAAGAACCGGTAATTGACCTTCATTTCTCCTGTGCAGTGAAACAAGTCACTTTAATCATCTCCGCTGATGCCGAGCTTATGTGCAGCAGCACAGTAGAGATCTGCGCCGGACACAATTTCAGTCCCGCTCCCGCTCGCTCCTGCAGTCTTCATTACCACTACCACCCGCGCCATGCGGTCGCGCTCCCGCCCACAATAAGCTTTCAGAATGTTCTTTCAGAATGTTCTATCAGATGCTCTTATTACATCCATGGTCCCGCGCCGCGCTGTTTTGTGTTGGGTCCCGCGGGTGCAGGGCTCTACAGCGGTTTCCTTCCTGGAGCAAGATCGATGCCTTCAACTTAAAACTTGCATCATACAAATTCCTTCGTGTGCTTTTCATGATGAAGGGGCGAGGAATTGAAAATAATTACCAGTTAGTAATTTGTTGTGCGTGTTATACCTGCTAAATAAAAAGTAGAGTACACTTCTTTGCATTCATTTTCCGTCTATCTTGTTTATGAAATTCCGGTTAGAGCGCCCCTAGCGGTGGAAGAAAAATCAAAAATTTAGCCGCTCCTTTGTAAAAGCCGCATGGTTCAAAGCCTGGGAAAAAAGTAGCGGCTTATAGTCCGGAAAATACGGTATTTTTATGCAATAAAACCAACTGCAATCCAGTAAATGAAAAACTGTCACACATTTTCATGACGGTGACCTGCCCTCCAACAGAAAACATACTGAGTGCACCTTTAATACTAACATAATAAAAATAACAGGAGAGAGGGATTATCATTCTCCACATGGATACAATTTAATTGAAAGTTAAGTGAATTATCTTGGATCCAGGATTAGCTTGATACGTTAAGACAGGTAGCTACTTTAAGCACTTTTGCAGACAGGTGTATTAGAAAAACCGCTGTAGTCCCTGCCGTGAGAAAAGTGTAGGGTTTGAAGTTACAGACATGAAAATCACTTTATCTGAAAAGCCCGGGGTGTCACTGCTGACAGACTAATCCCTGGGAATGGACTCTCAGGCACCCAGTGAGACTCCTGCAGATGAAGGCACAGATACAGGCCATGCACTCCATCGACTGCAGTTAAATACAGATGGAAATAATTGTACTGATGAGGCTGGCACTGGCATTTAAATGGGGAATGAGAACTGCAAAAACATATATTTACGATAAAGGCGCACTGTGTACTTTTTCTTGCTGGAGGCTTTGCCATCTGCTTGTCTCGATTAAACTCTTATTACTTTGCTTGATATATTCCACATTAATCTTATCTCTATGGAGACAAGCCAGGTCAGTTCTGCGGAGAGGTTACTGGGCTAAAAGTAAGACTATTTTTCAGACTATAAATAACACTTTTTTTTCAGGGTTTGGGTGGTCCTTATACTTATATATTACATTTTTCACACTGACAGTCCGTAGACCAAATATATGAATCGTATATTTGAATAAAAAAAAAAAGGTATCCATTTTTTCATTTTGGTTTTAGAGACAAATAATAAAGAAAAGATGAGTTTTTTCATTTTCTTATTTTTGGTTCTATATTGAAAAACAAATGTGCGAATGATACACGGATTCTGCTCTGTTGGGTTACTATATTACTATTACTATAACTTCTATAACTTGCCTTTCAAGATGAAATGTCGGTTCTTGGTCTCTGATTTTATTAAATAAATTTCCCCCCAAAAAACGACTTATATTCTGATGCGACTTATATATGTTTTTTTCTTCTTCATTACACATTTTTTGGCTGGTGCGACTTATACTCTGGTGTGACTTATAGTCCAGAAAATACGGTACATGTTTTGAAGGTATATTTTAAGCATCAAAAACACCCATGATTAAACAAACGCAACAAGAGCAAGTTTAATTCCATACTGTGGAACATTCCAGGAATGGCAATAACATTACTATGGAGACAAGTGGGGTTAGGGTTAGAATGGCAGCCCCTTCTCAATTTTTAAAGAAGATATATATATATATATATATATATATATATATATATATATATATATATATATATATATATATATATAGATAGATAGATAGATAGATAGATAGATAGATAGAACTTTATTAATCCCGAAGGAAATTCATTGTGATGATCAGCTGCTTCACACATACATTAAAACCATTCATACAATAAAATATATGATGCAATATTAAAAACAGAGAACATAAGAACACATTCTTATGGCTTTAATTGTCTTTTAAACATGCTTTTCGTCACTTTGGGATAAGTGGGTCACATTTTTTTACTTAAAATAATTTCTTCATTTGGTAAATATAAGGGACTATTGTGATATTGTATCGTCAAAGGTCTTACAGTAATATCGTGGACCATCACAATATATCGAATCACAAGTCTCTTTGCTTAAAAAACAGTTATTGTGCAGAAATAGCTAAAAAAAAATCAGAGGGAACTACATAGACCATGATCCTTTGCTCCTTTTCAGTGTAGACGACATGAAGAAATATTGTTCCATCCCTAATGACAATAAATGTTGTACCAAATGACTGGTCAAAGCATTTTAGAATGTCAGTCTTGTTATTATGTAGAATATTGTGAACTTTCCCACGATATCGCAATAAATATCGTACCGTGAGGTTCATACTGTGACAATATCGTATCGTGAGACTTTGATATCGTTACACCCCTAGTAAATATGGTTTAGAAACTTCACCTTTCTTTCGTAGAGCTCCATCTGTTGTCAGCAACGAGAATTAATTTATAAAGTAAACACATGAAGTCCTTTTCCCCGTGAATGTTACGCTAACAGACTCATGTCTTGGTTGCGAACATAATTTGACCATAGAATGAGTTTGGTGAAGTTTAGAGGCTGAAAAACCACACAGGAGTTTTTCATATGATGCAACTAAACAGGCAAATGTCAGTGGAGCATTTCTGAGGCTCAGAGAAGATGACTTTGGTTTAATGGATTCATGAAACAAAATAAAACTCCATGTATGTTTTGGATGAGTGAAAAACAATAACAAAACCATGATTAAAAAGTCAAACATGTTACATAATGTGTTCTTTAATATCACTTGATTTTAGTAGTTTTGACTTTTGATTTAGATCCTAATAAAACCTAAACTTATTTAACTTGACATTTCTGACTGGTTCATTTTTATTTAGCGTAAAAAATATATAAGTCTGTTACTGAGTTGGCAAAATCTCATTTCAAATGCAAATGTCTTTGCTTTTTGACATTTAAGATTTTTAGAATATATTTCCCTCTCAGATTTTAATTTACGGGAGATGACATATTTCAGCTATAGTCATTATTCATATTCATATTAGAAGCCGAGCACCGTGTTTTCACAAACTACTTTCAAACATAAGTGAAATTGGACAAAATGGAAATCTACCAACCCAGGTCACAGCTATGGTTAATTGTCTATTACCATGTTCCACACAGGCAGGACATCCATGATAAAGAACATAAGTTTTCCTGTTTATCTACTTCTGACTTGGTTTAGTGGGATAGTCCCTGTAAATATGTATCATAGTTTTACATCGGTTAAATGGAAAAAACTGAAGCAAAAATAAAGCTTGCCCAAACATGCACAAATCACTCCATATACAGCTTTGGGTGAGTAAATGGTGAGGGGAAAACAACTATGCACAATTACATGGTTAAAGGGGAACTCCGGCACGTTTGAAGCTAAAGTCCGTTGCTAGAGGTGGTTTAAAACTGTCAGAAGCCAAAAAACAGCACGAGAAAAATGAGTCTATTCGTGTGTACAGTGAAATCGACAAAGGTAAGTGTAAGGCTGCTTATAAAGTTGTTTTATAACGTTTCCGGACACTATTGAGTGACTCGTGGCTGTTGTAAGATGGGTTAAAGTGGTGTTAAGCTTCTTCAGTGTGAAGCAAATTGGTGTTTTATGTGGAAGTTAAGAACTTGCCCCCATCACTACACTAGTTTGTTGCCTGGACAGATTCACCGCCACAGCGAGATCTCCACCGAGGCAACACTGATCTGTGCCGTTTCTGGACTTCTGACAGAATTCCACCGCCTCTAGCAATGGACTTCAGCTTCAAACGTGCCGGAGTTCCCCTTTAAAAGCTCTGAAATTTTGATTTTGTATGATAGGTCTGCTTTAAATATAACCAAGTTAGCCTGTTTTAAGGAAATGAGTCATCTAACCTGTCATGTCCAGTTTAAAATGACCAATTAAACAACAAGCATGGTCAAATATGGATTTTAATGTGAACAAAATAAGAAAATCCAGTAACCAATGAGTTTATCTGGCTCCTATGGTCACTAAATTAAACTGCATGACCTGAGTTTCTGTCTGAGTTTAGCCCGAGACACAGAGAGGCAGCAGGGACCAAACTGAGAGATCTTCTGTATTAGAAAACACACTTGATGCCAGGCATGTTGCTCTTACCTGTACTGGGTGAAGGGGCTCAGGTTGGGGATCTGGATGGAGTTGGTGTCTGGCTGGTTCTCCTCCTGGTACAGAACCTTCCACGGCTCCTCAGTCCCGTCCTCCAGCACCACCTGAACACGAGAAAACATGTGGTCAGCTGGAACTGTCAGGGTGGCAGCTTAAAGTCCCACTGTGGAACATTTCATTCCAACATATACTGTACATATATGTTTTTTATGGGTGTTTTCATTGCTCATTGCTTTATTGAGGCTTTTTTGAATACTAGTTAACCTTTGTGTCATTGTTTCACATCATATACATGAAAATAAATAATAATTCTGTTCTTCATGAATCACAAGGTAGAACAGAACATTTTGAGCTTTGGAGATGTAGACAGATAAAGGATCAAACGTGTGCAAATGAAACGCAACTCCAGGTATGTTTTTGAGGAAGTAACAACATTCTGACATGGACTTTACAGGACCACATGACAGTGGTGGTACCTGTCCCTCAATGATCCAGGTGGAGATGGCGGTCTTGCCATCGGAGCCTGGTCTGAAGCGCAGGGTGGCGGTACGAGGACTGATGTTGGAGATCACCAGGTTAGATGGAGCTCCGGGCAGCTCTGAAACACACAGAAAATATACTCAGTAATTTTGTGTATAGGAACGTAATTAAAGTATGTAGTTTGCATTTTACAGTCACTGTCACTTTTCTGATGAATGTTTGGCACCTGCTTGGAGATTAGTGCTGTCACGATACAAAAGGAACAGACTTGCTACTCAATACAGATTCTGATACAACAAAGATAATTAAAAGCACTCTTTCTTTAGATAATACAATGCCATTTTGAACATTGAGTGTGTATACATGTGCACAAATCCTTTTATTTATTGTTTTGGTTGCGTTTGGTTCAACAATGGTTTATCCAAGTGCATTTTTGTTAACAAGTCCTCGCGGTAAGCCAGACTACATTAGACCATTTCATTTTATTTTATGTATGAAAACATCTATTATCTATTTTATTAAGGCCTATTGTTTTTGGTTGTCTTGCAGTTCCTGTGTTAAATTTTCTTGAGAAAGTAAAGTTTATATCATTTCTTGGTCAGTTAATTGTCCAGCTAAATCTATTATCGTTACAGGCCTAGACACTCATATCCCTGTATACCTGCGCCATCAGAGTATTGTGGAGATTTAGGCTGGCTGCTAAGGTAACTATGGTACAAATTAGAGGTCTGCGTGGGACAGAATTTTCAGTCCCGCTCCCGCCCGCTCCCGCAAAGGATTGTGATTTTTCAGTCCTGCTCCCGCCCGCATCTGTAATGTTTTGTCCTGCTCCCGCCCCCAAATCCCACAAGATGGGGACGGAAGGTTGTTTCATTAGCCAGGAGAAAAAAAACACATGCGCACTTAATTCCTTAAGTGGTAACTGGGTAACAGTTATTATTCAGCCATACAAACATTAAATAGGCCTATAATCGGTCATGAACATTCCTAAAATGAGCCTATTTAGGCTTGAGTCTCCGTTGTTCACTGTTGAGGGCTACAGTACTGCGTCTCTTGTCCAGTCTGCGACCACATACGCTGAACGCCCTCGGATAGTGCGCTGGAGCCTGGAATGCATAGCGCATGCCGTGGACTATTTTACTTATATAGGCCTACTTACTTTTTATCTTACTTTTATTTGATTTAATTTAGTTTGCGGGACTGCTGTTCATCGTCCCGCCCGCAATAAGCTTTCAGAATGTGTCCCGCGCCGCACTGTTTTGTGTTGGGTCCCGCGGGAGTGCAGGGCTCTATTACAAATATGGCAAGGAGATAAACATGGAGCAAATTTAAAGGTTTTTAACAGGTTTTTTACAACATAAGACTGTGGAGCAACAAAATACAGAGTCTCACAGCGTCAGTTTAGTTCAAGAGCAACACAAAGCACCACAGAGGTGAGCCTGGTGTTAAAGGGTGACTGTATTAAACAACAGACTGCTTTATTTTGTTTAAAGGTATAAAATCATGTAAAAAAGTCCTAGTAAAAAAAAAGTTTGCGTCTCTTTGAGAATGTAACAGCCCCTACTGTTTTTGTTACTTTAGTTTGCACATGCTCAGTGTAGCTCCAGTTTTGAGGAATCAGGATACAGGCCACAGTATCCTGGAGACTGAGAAAAATCCAGTGAGAGTCTCCTGGTTTCTGGTAACCAGGATACAGTCGTCCCTCACTATAATGCGGTTCACCTTTGGCAGCCTCACTGTTTCAAGGAAGTGTACCGGCATGCTAATATAAGCATGTAATTATAATGAGCACAATTTGAAGTGCAACATGCTCCTAATATGTATGGCGATAATTTATGGACTTAAAAACTGTACAATAATTCTTCCTGTGACGTAACTATCCAGGGAAACTTGAAACAACATCTTCAGCTGAATTCTTTTGTGTATATTTTAGTTTATCTCCATGTGCATTGGATTAGTTTAAAATTCTGTATAAACACTCCTGCTAGCTTCAACGGTGGAGGGCCCAGTTAGCATGTGGGGCCAGACTGGGCCGTGCCATTTCGGGGCTCTAAGCACAAATGCTTTGTGTTTGTCACAGATCTGCCTTTTGTTTACATGTTCTTCCCCATTCCAGCTCCCAGTCTGTTCCGGTTCTCGTTTTGCTCCCTCCCTGTTTCTCCTACACCTGCCTCTCATTCCCTATGATCCCAGGGTCGTCTATATTTAGTCCAGCTCCTCACTCAGTCTGTGCTGGATTGTTGACCTGTGAAGATCTGCTCTCAAAATCTGTATCTGAAACCTTGTATTTGTATCTGTTATTTGCTTTTGAGTGAACCTGATTTATTCCTGATTAAAGTCCCTGTTTCTGAGTTTTTTCCTGTCTGTTTTCTTATTGAAGAGATTCCCAGTTTTGGAGGATATTTTAGTTCACGTTATAAATCATATAATTCCTTTGTTGTTATCTACCTGACTTGCTTTACACTTTAAGCTTTACCTATTGTAGGACACTTTCTGCTGTACCGACATAATACATGGTGTTAGACGACGTTCTTTGTGTTGCATTTGAGTCTTGTTGACCTGCATGATATTTTGTTTTTTGTGCAATTTTGCATGCTTTTAATTTTTTTTTAACAGCGTATGAATGCCCATTGACGAAAAAACAGCACCAACAACTCCCCATAACTATGTTCTTCACTCGGAAAAATACACCTGCACCAAGGCCTTCAGTGCAGTGCCCCACCCCGCTCCTCAGTTTAGACCGTAGACATAGACATAGACCGTATATACAACTGGACAAAGCTAACCCGTTAGCCGCCACGTGCCAAACAGGAAGTGCTCCAAGAGGCTCCTTCTCTCCCTTTTTCCCCATTGACTCACATTATGATCTTATCGCTCCTCTCTCTGTACCTGCTGCTGTGGCCTCATCATTTTGGTCTCAAAATGTTTGTATTAAACCCGCGACACAGGATCCTGAATTTTTGTTTTTTTTGCTATTTTGTCCGTCAAAAAAATCCTATTCATAACACAGAGCCTGACTCCAGATTCGCTCCTGTAACCGTGGCATCGTAAGCCTCAATTGAGCGACGCTGAACGCTGTGGGTGACGTCACACTCACTTAGTCCACTCATGTATTTAAACGGTCTATGGCCTACACCAGGCATCTCCAAACTATGGCCCGGGGGCCAAATGTCGCCCTCAGACCAATTGTTTTGGCCCTCAGGCTTCCAGGTGAATTGGATCATATTACCGCAGTAGCACTTTTTACTGCATGTTTTTGAAATTTACATTGATAAAGCAAATTTAGTGTGCCCTTTTGAGGGTCTAAACATGAATAAAGGTCTGGTGGGTCATTCAAACCTGTTATAAATGCACAGATTTGATTAACTCACTGTTTTAACCACCAGTTTGTGACCCTCGATCGGCCCTCACGCTGGTCTGTGTTTTAATATGTGGCCCTTGATGAAAATAGTTTGGACACCCCTGGCCTACACGGACACTCACATAACCAGGACACTCTAAAAACCCGATCATAAGCGGGATACTGAATAAATCAAAGTATTTTCTTTTATAATACTAAATACAGTTATATCCATGTAATCCCTCAGTGGTCCAGGTAGGTTCCTCAGTGGTCCATGGGCGTTTACTCGTCTATGTGCTCTTATACTTGTTCATCATTGTAAAGCTATTCAGGAAAGGTTCATTTCTGTTCTGTGAATGTGACTTTTTTAGTATTGATACCTGCTCAAATGAGTACCGTATTTTCCGGACTATAGAGGCACCGGTATATAAGCCACATCACTCGATTTTTAATAAAATTTAAGAAAAAAGTTATACAAGCCGCAACCGGGCTATAAGCCGCTGATATCTATGTTGAAAAATGAGATATTTACTGCATATACAGAAGGATTTTGTACTGTAAATGTACATTTATGTACCTGAACAGATTCTTTCCGAACAGTGCCTTTTAACACGGCAGCAACTGTGCTGATTAAAACGAGGTCAAAACCAGAAAAGAACTGGTAATTGACCTTCATTTCTCCTGTGCAGTGAAACCACAAGTCACTTTAATCATCTCCGCTGAAATTGACGCCGAGCTTATGTGCAGCAGCACGGTAGACGTCTGCGTGGGACACAATTTTCAGTCCCGCTCCCGCCCGCTCCTGCAGTCTTCAGTCCTGCTCGCATCGTGCGGTCGCGCTCCCGCCCGCAATAAGCTTTCAGAATGTTCTTTCAGAATGTTCTTTCAGATGCTCTTATTACATCCATCGTCCCACGCCGCACTGTTTTGTGTTGGTCCCGCAGGTGCAGGGCTCTACAGCGGTTTCCTTCCTGGAGCAAGATCGATGCCTTCAACTTAAAACTTGCATCATACAAACTCCTTCGTGTGCTTTTCATGATGAAGGGGTGAGGATTTGAAAATAATTACCAGTTAGTAATTTGTTGTGCGTGTTATATCTGCTGAATAAAAAGTAGCATATTCTTCTTTGTGTTAATTTTCCGTCTATCTTGTTTTTGAAATTCCGGTTAGAGCGCCCCTAGCGGTGGAAGAAAAATCCGGCTTTTAGCCGCTCCTTTCTAAAAGCCGCATGGTTCAAAGCCTGGGAAAAGTAGTGGCTTATAGTCCGCACAATACGGTATCTCGTTTCTATACTAGTTTTAGTATTGATTAACATCTAATTTTCGATAATTTTGACTGAGAAAACATATTTGAATTGTTTTTAGTCAGAATTTCAGTAAAACAAAATCCAAACAAAATGCACTTAATAATCCAGCAATTGAAATTCAGAACGAACATAATGAATTTTAAAACATGCAAACAAATCGAGCTGCATTTCAAATTCTAAATCTCATCAAACAAATTCTCCATATATTTTTTCCATATATGAATAACCAACACTTTTCGAATTCTCAAGCCGTATTCCTAATTACCGAAAGTCTTGATTTCAGCTGTCCGGTTCAGACGACTGCCAAATTTCTCCCACTTCCTGCATACATGAATACATAACCAGGGCTAGAGTGATAACTTCCCTTCCCCTCTGCCTCTCATCATGTCTCTTTCTCTCGTCTTTGCTCGTTGAATTCATAAATGAATAAAATCTCTCTCTGAATCCGAACCGTGCGTGTCCCATCTTGGTTTTACTTTGTGCATTTATAAATTAGTCATCACAAAAATGTTCGGACAGCAATTCTCTTCTGCATTTCTTCAATGAGCCGTTGTCTGTTCTGCCTCATTAGATTCTCACTTCTTTGAATGTTTTTGAGATTGTCTTTTGAATAGTAATGAGAAACAAAAAAGAGTTTATACGCAACTTAAAAGTGTCTATATTAACGCTATTTTCTGTTCTATAATAAGGAAAACACAATACAATACAATACAGGAGGCGCTCCACTCTGTTTTTAAACTCCATGCACCTTCACTAGACTCATTTGGATGATTTCTGCTCTGGGTTCAATTTCCTCCAAAAAGGTAAAAAGAATCAATTTTATGGAATATAATACCTTAAAATTCACTTTAACTGTGTTGCGGGTGCTAGAATTATGTGTAAATTGGAAATACTAGACAGGAAACACCAGTCTGACAGCGCATCTCAATAAAATGTCCTGTCTACAAATGTGTGAAATTACAGTTTCGCTCCAAACCGTAACACCAGGGAAAGATTTCACACATCTCAATTTTACAACAGTGGATTGAAAAGAGATTTTGAGTGATTTCGGAAATTGCTGCGTTCATCAAATTGTGATCTCTTGCTGAAATTGATTTTTTCTTTAACCAACCGTAATCGCATTGATATACTCATGTTATATCAGATGTTAATTAATTTGGACATTTTGAGTAACCATATTTTAGCCTTTATTTGGTTGATACTGTTTTTAAAAAGTCTCTGTACAATAGAGATAATCATTTGACTAACTGAACCATCAAATGTTTCTCATAAGCAGCCATATTTGTTTTGATTTCTTCATTATTTATTGGGAACAAAGGAACATAATATACAGTGGCAAGAAAAAGTATGTGAACCCTTTGGGATTTCTCTGATTTCTGCATAAATTTGGGATAATATGTTTCCTGATCTTCATGTAAGTCACCACAATATACAAACACCTTCTGGTTTAACTAATACTATACAAAATTATGTGTTTTCACCTTTTCACTGAACACATCATGTAAAAAACTCACAGTGCAGGGTGGAAAAAGTATGTGAACCCCTACGCTAATGACTGCTACAATGGCTAATTTGAGTCAGATCTCACCCATTATGGAGTCCAATTACTGTGATGAGATTGCAGGTGTTGATTGAAGCTGCCCCACCCTTTAAAAACCCACACTAATCTTGAGATAGCTGTTGTGAAGAAGCATTGTCACATGGGAACCATGCACGCACCAAAGAGCTCAGTGAAGACCTGTGAGCAAGAATTGTTGGGCTGCATAAAGCTGGGAAGGGATACAAAATAATTTCTAAAAGTCTTATTGTCCATGTCTCAACAGTGAGACAGATTATGTACAAATGGAGGGAGTTCAAGACAGTTGCCACTCTCCCCAGGCGTGATCGTCCTACAAAGATGACAGCAAGAGCACAGAGCAGAATTGTCAGTGAGGTGAGAAAGAGTCCTAGAGCATCAGCTAAAGACTTACAAACATCTCTGGCACATCCAAACATTTCTGTTCACACCTCCACAATACGTAAAACTTTGAACAAGAATGGTGTTCATGGGCGGACACCACGGAGGAAACCTCTGCTGACAAAAAAGAACATTGCTGCACGTCAAAAGTTTGCAAAAGATCACCTCGATGTTCCACAGCAGTTCTGGCAAAACATTCTTTGGACAGATGAAACAAAAATTGAGCTATTTGGAAGGAACACACAACGCTATGTATGGAGGAAAAATGGCACAGCACACCAGCATCAAAACATCATCCCAACTGTGAAATATGGTGGAGGAAGCATCATGGTTTGGGGTTGTTTTGCAGCCTCAGGTCCTGGACGGATTGCTGTCATCAATGGAAAAATGAATTCCAAAATGTACCAAGACATTTTGCAAACTTAACACCATCAGTCCGCCAGCTGAAGCTCAAACAAGGATTGGTGATGCAACAAGACAACGACCCCAAACATACAAGTAAATCAACAAAAGAATGGTTCAAAAAAAAGAAATTGCGCCTTCTGGAGTGGCCAAGTCAGAGTCCGGACCTCAACCCCATTGAAATGCTGTGGCATGACCTCAAGAGAGCAATACACACCAGACAACCCAAAAATATTGTTGAACTGAAACAATTCTGTGAAGAAGAATGGTCCAAAATTCCTCCTGCCCGTTGTGCAGGTCTGATCTGCAACTATAGAAAACGTTTGGTTGAGGTTATTGCTGCAGAAGGAGGGTCAACTAGCTACTAAATGTTGAGTTTCACATACTTTATCCTCCCTGTATGTGAATGTTGACTGCTTGTGTTTAATAAACAAAAATCAAAACACTTTTTTTTCCCTGCAGTATTACTTTAGAAGAATGTATGATTGTATTGTTGTGACTTAAATTAAAACAGAACACATTTTATGACTAATTTATGCAGAAAACAAAGAAAGCCCAAGGGGTTCACATACTTTTTCTTGCCACTGTATTGTACAGTGACAGAGCATGTCAAAAAAAAGTCGCCTTTCTCCTTTTCCAAAAAGAAACAAAATCACTGTACATTATTACAAGAATCATCAAGCTTGAACAAAGAAAAAGCTTGGCAATAATAACAAAAAACAAGATAAATAAATAAATAAATAAATAAATAAATAATACTAGTAAATAAAAAATACTTTTAAAAATGGTTTCATCAGGTCTTAGTTAAAATCTGATCTAAACGGGGCAATAGACACACCAAGTTTTCCAGTAGTTGAGGTTAGGGTTAATCCTCAAATCTGCCAAGTCTCAGAAAATTTTACTTTTCCATTACATAAATAGTCTGGACATCATACATCCAATCCTCAAGACAAGGGACTTTATCACTAAGCCATATTCTAATACACCCCTTTCCAACAGCCAGCAGAATATTGTAAATATATTTTTTCTTATGTTCTATAAGCTGAGCAGGCCTTACCCCAAGCTGCAGTGTCTCAAAATTCTGGGGTAAGTAAAAGAGAGAACTTTTTCAACACTGCTCCTAACCTGGGACCAGAACTGTGAAAGTTCTGGACATTCCCAAAACATGTTCTCCCTGTCCCAAGAGGTATCCCACCCCATAGCAGCACCCTGTGAAGGCACCCTAAAAAAGTGTATATCACATTCAACCAGATAAATTCTCGTTGATGGCTGCTGTGCACTTCACATTATTCTTCCCACTCTTCTAACTGTAATGTAAAGCCTCATTCTTTTTCCCATTTTCTCTTTACATATTTAACATCATTGCCCCCACTAATCTCTATCTCAGTATAAAGTTTAGAAATTACTTTTGATCTTGGTTCATCTCAATATGCTTTTAGAAAAAAAGAGAATTTGTTTTTTGTTTCCTTAGAATTCTCTAACGCCTGAAAACATGAAGAAACCCATAAACCTTTCTTCAGGTTCTGGAAAGTTTTAACATTCCCCTTATGGTCCAGCAGATTATCATAAATTATGAGACAACTCGCCCGTTGTTTGAATTTATCACTGATAACATTTGGCACAAATTTAAGATCACAGGTGGCCATTTTTGTTTTGATACAGGTGGACCACGAGTGTCCCTGATTGACTAATCTACCGGTCAATCACACCCATCTGAATTTGAGGAGATTCAATGGCGACCAGACTCATTTTCATAAAGTATTGAAAAAGTGTGTATTCTGGATGTACAATAGAAAAAATATTTGAGTAATCGGTTAATCTAGTCCACTACAAAATAATTGTTAGTTGCAACCTTCAAATAAAATGTATGTATAAAAAATGTTTGTGTGTGCTGTTGTACCTGGAGGGACCCCAGTGGAGATGGCAGAGGAGGTGACTGCCCCTCGGCCCGCGGCGGTCAGTGCTGCCACCTGCAGGCTGTAGGTGGTGGTGGAGGTGAGTCCGCTGAGGTGGTACTGCAGGGTGGAGTTGGACAGGGCCTTCTCCTGAGCGCTGGACTCTGCGCCGGACACCTCCCACCTCAGCACGTAGCCTGGGGAGAACCAAAGGCAAATGACTGAACAAATAAAAACACTACAGACTCCTTTAGAAACCTCAGCCATGAACAACTCCAGGAGGAATGAGGAATTACTTTGAGGAGAGAAGTTTCATCCATGTAAGTATAACAGGACCTGGGACAGAGACAAAGATGGCTGTGCAATGGTTTGACTGGCCTAAACACTGTTATTTCATTACTTCCTGGCGTGAAAACATAATTCTGACCAATCAGTGTGATCTGAGATGAGAATTTCACATTATCAATCTAACTTTTGTTAAATCCAGATGAAAGAAAAGCAAAAGGATCTGTGCTTTCATAATAATGTGGCCTGTGATTGCTGTGGTTGTGACTGCCTGCTCTTGTGACTGATTGGCTGGCACATTGAGCAATTTTTAAAAACTTTGAACATTTTTATCTTTAATTTTTAACTTTACATTTTGTGATTTTGACCAACAAAGGAGATGGAAGAAGGAAGTTAAGGATTATTAGTCTACTGTCCTCACTGAGACATTAGAAGTTCCAGCTTGACAGCAAACTAAACTCTGATTCAATGACGAGACAGATGTTGTAGTTTTCTGATTTAATCCTCATCTAATGAATGCAGAGTAAAACGGCGTTGAATCTGGAGTGCAAATAAGAAGAACCTGGGAAAAGATGGAAGCAGCAAAGACGGAGAAGGGATCAAGCATCACGAAAAGCTTCCGCTCCTCCGCATCAAGGGCAGCCATCCATGCACGGACGCAAGAAGAAGCTGCATAAGCACGAGCCTTGACATGAGCAGCTTGTTTTTCCTGTATCCATGACGAGCCTACATAATGCTAGCTAGTTCTAAAATGCTACAGATCTTTTACAACAATGCAGCAGATAATCTACACCAAATATGGCAGAAGACGTTCCAGAGGGAATGTCCCGTCTTATCACCGACCGAAACAACAGAACAGAGAGAGGCTTTCTTGTTGTGTCTCCAGAGTTTCCCTGATGCCCCCTGGAGGCTGCAGGACACAGAGGAGAGACTTTTGTCCTAAGAGTCCTGCACAGGTCTTATTTTGACAAACCACACGTACCCGTCATATCTCAATCCGCACTGGACCAATTTTCCGACAAAATTGAAATAAAATTCCAAACCTGATCCGACCCGCTATAACCACACTGACACCTGAACCGCACCCGAATGAAAATCAGTCAGAGAGCCAAAAAGGAGCCACAACTTTACACTCTCCACTTGCTAATTTTCTTTTTAGCTCCTCAAGAGTCAATTTGAACTGCAGGACGCCGCATGTGTGGTTAAAAAATGAAAGTAAAAGACAAAATGAAACATATGGATTTTACACCTTCTAAAAACAATGGCATCTTTGCATTTCACTAAAATACAGCCCTGTTTTTTGTTCACACATGATGTTTTGTAAACCGCAGATTAGACCCGCGCTCTCCTGCATCTGACCCGTACCCGCATCCAACACAGCTCAACATTCTTCACCAGTTTCAGTAAAATTTGCGCTATATGAACCCGTGCAGGACTCTGCTAAGAACTGTTCCTCTCCTCACACTGCCCTTACACTGGATCTAATGACTCTACCTGTTGACCTACACTGAGACTATTGTTTGAGCGTTTCTATTATTATTGTATTTTACTGCTCAAAGTGCTTAAACTGCCTCTCAGGGATAAATAATGTGATTGATAATGTTCTGGTCTGGGCCAAACCACACCAGAGGGAGTCTGTCAAGATAGATTCTCTTGAGTTTATGAACTCACAAATATCACAAGAATCCATCTTACTGTGCAAGGTTAGCAGTACCTATGGAGTGACTACAAATCAAACTGGCTTCAGAACACAGGGGGGCGTGCCTTATCCAACAGATAATCAACAACCTTAATCGCCAACTACAGCGCAGCAAGGTATGCCCAGATCTGCCATGTGGTTTTACTAGTGTTAAAAAGATTCCAAGTGACATTCTGATTAATTGTTGCAGCGCTGCTTTACACGGGGCAGCGCCAGCCAAATAAGAGACGCAGAAGAGAAAGAGAGGCCGGTCCCGGATCGTCTATAACCCACCAGGAGCTGATAGAGCATGAGGAGGAGGGAGGGCGGAAGGTGGAAGGTGACCCCGACTCAATGAGTATCAGTCAGCGTGATGTGGAGCCACTGGGTTCCACTGAGAGAGGGATATATAGAGAGAGGAAGAGGAGAGTGGGAGAGAGACACGAAGGATACGAGAGGTAGAGGGGTCGAGAGAGCCAGGGCTGCAGGTGCATTTGATCACTTTGATGTGGAGCCAGTGGGTTCCTCTGGGAGATGGAGAGAGGGAGAGTGAGAGATGGAGGAAGAAAGAGAGAGAATAACAGAGAAGACAGAGAAAGAGAGTGAAAACAGTGGGAAACAAAGCCAGACTCGATGCTACTTGAAGATTATTTTACACACAACGGACATACACTGAGTAGGGTTGGGCAGTATCCAACTTTTGATACTGTTAAAGCTTCTCTTCTCTTGCACCTAAACCATTCAGAAACAGAAGAGCAGCATTATATTTGAAAATGAGGCACAAGTTCTGATCAAACTAAACTTCATCAGCGCGTTCGATCACATCAGCGCACAAGCTTTTTTTTCTCAGCGTTTATACTGTATGCAAATGAGCCATGCATTTTTTAAGTTTTGTTTCTGTAAAATGTAAACACATGTGCGCAAAACTGCATTAAACACATTATTACTCAAAGTCTATAATGAGCGAAGCAGCGGAAATGTAGAGCGGTGGAGAGGACCAGTTACAGCCCTTATACAAAGTTTGTAAACATTATGCGCGCTTCCGGTATGCATGCACACATTGGTCCCAAAACATTCCCGGGTTTACAATCGTGACAATGGCAGATAATGACAGGTGTGATCAGTAATCGTATTTAAAGTCCCTTCAGCCAACAGATCGCGACGGCTCTTTAAGGAAGTTAACCTTAAGTACAGGTACGCAGTTACCCGACCCTTATGCGCTACCTGATAATGAGTGGGAAGCGTACATATCAAAAATACCGGCAACTGAATGGCCCACCATTTATATGTATCTCATAAATTCGCCAAGCGCATGGACGAAGGAGAATTTAAGAGCATATAAGTCTTTAGAAGTGTACAATTTCGTGGAATGTGGTCATGTCCAACCTTTGAGGATGCACAAAATAACAAATGAAAGTGAATTTTGTATCATCAAAGCCGGAGTTTTACCAAGTCAAAGGCCACAAGACGGAACTGTTCCAAGCCTGGGTGGATGCACATAAGACCAAGGGATCTGTTCTGACAGCCATATAGTATATAAATACCTTATATAAAGTGATCACTGCAAACACGAGCCTTGTCAGTCAAGTCCTCGGACCAGTCTTCTTGTCTGTGGCTCGTATCCACAGGCGGCGGCGGTGCTGTTTAAATGCGCCTTTTCCTTCAGGAATCCGATAAAAAATCAGTCCGTTTCCTTTTACCTGCCTGTTCATACAATCAACGGCACAACACGATGGCATTTTGGTACAATACAAGCAGCTCGAATTTCACCTTCCTGAACGTACAAACCGCCATAAAAACTGTTTGTTTTGGGTCCGAGTTGCGCGCGCATGTGCTCATCATATATGTGTGACGTGTCATGAAATCCGCCTATTGTCTGTGTCGTTTTGACAAAAGTTTCAGAGGTGCACGTCAACGCAAACACATTTTGACGCAGAACCAGAAATTGGGCTTTACCATCTCCTCCGTGAAAGTCTGACTTCGCCCTCAAGTGGGAACTTTCTCCTCTTCAGCGCCTCGTCCCCTCTCGACTCTCAGCGTTCAATAAAACGTCTCCATCACAAACATTTGGACTCAACATCACACACGAAGCATCAGTCAGTATTTTTTCTTCTTCCTCACTGCGTGTGGATGGAAATCTCCGAGCGTAACGACGTTTGAAGAGGAGAGAGCGGAGGGGAGAAAGTCCACGCTGTGGTTTTAGGTCCTCATGCAGATTTTTTAAAATGACGGTGATGAAACTGATACCGCTGCTACTTTTTGATACCACGGGACACCGTATTACCGCCCAACCCTAACACTGAGAGCACATGGCTTAGGGTTGTCAAAAGTATCAAAATCTAGAACTAATCGCAAAGGAATAGACTCGATACTCAGTAATGATTCCAATAATGGTGTCGAGCGTATTCATTAGTTTAAAGCTGGAGTTTGCAGTTTTCGTATTGTGTATTGACCCAGTACCTGTGATGATGCCGTTCTTGTCCTCCGGCTCGGCCCAGCTCACTTTGAGAGATGTGTCCAAGATCTCCGAAAAGGTCAGCTGACGAACAGGGCCAGGGACTACAAGAAATGACAAAAGATGATGAATTATTTTACATATTGTTTTGATATTAGAATCAATTTGGATTTTAGTGATTGCCTAAGCTTAAGATAAAAGTCTAAAGCTGTCTAAAAGTGTTTAAAGTGGAGGTAATGTTGTGTTTTAGTGTGCGCTGCCTTCAGTGGCAATTTCCAGTAGTTGGCGACTTCACAAAAACTGCCCTAATTTCGGCCTGGTGTTTCTGGCTGGAGGAGGTGGAATTTGAAGTGTGGATACCTGTTAGAACAATGACACTGCTATAAAGTCTGGACCACCACCAACACTCACACACACACCACTTTCATACTAGGCAATGTGGGTGATGTGCCTTGCCTAAGAACACTACGACAGTATTTTTTTATTTTTTTTTTGCGACTGGCGCCCCACTGTGGCACCTGGAATTCCCAGTGGTTTCCCATCCAAGTACTAACCAGGCCCGGACCTGCTTAGCTTCTGAGATCTGACGGGATCAGGCTTTGACAAGCCGGTATGGCCACAAAAGATTATATAACGCACTAAATCTGGTATTTTCAAAGGTTTGACCACAAAAATTAGAATAACCAAATAATATCTGAAGGAACCGTGCAACAAACACAAATCATTTCATATCAGGGATGGACCGATAGCAACACTGGTATCAAATATCGGGGTTATACTCAAACAAAAAAATGCTGGAAATGCCGATATCCTGGTCAAGCCTTTATTTCGATAAAATAAGACTATTTATAGGCTGATTTTGGACTAGAAAGTACTCATGTTGACCTCATAGTAAAATGCGGTATGGGCTTACGATTTTTCAGGCAGATAATGCAATTTCGATTTCATCCATGATTTTTTTCAAATCAAGTTTCAGTGCACATGAACATTTGCAAACATCACAGACAATTACATCAGACCATTCAAACAGTAAATTCCAGAACTGTAATGCAATAATAAAAACTAAAGTTAAAAAGTCGTCCTAAACTTAAACTTTTCCCAACAACAAAATCTGTCAGACATTAAAATAGGAGGTCAATCATCGATGGCTTAACAGCACCAAAATATTCTTGCACTTCTGTAAAAAATCTAGCATTGTAACTAAATTATATCAAAAACAGTGAACGACTTTTTAAACAAAGCTAAACCAGGACTAAACCTGGTCTAAACCAGGACTGAACCAGGACTAACCCAGGTCAAACAAGGGCAAGGGGTGTGCGGAGGATTCACATGGTTCAGAGGGACGTAGGGGTGGCCGCCTTTACTCTAAAGTGCTGTGGGAAATTCTGCATATGTGAAATAGTTGACGAAACAAAACCTGGGTCAGTTCGGAGCACTGCAAAAAAACACAACTTTGACAATCCCAAAAGCGTGTTGTCTGAGATCTCGATTTTCGGTCCAAAACAATAGATCGTTCAGCCCAAATACAAAGTTATTTGAACAATAAATAACGGCTGCATAACACAATTGGATCTCTTGTGTAATTAGTTAACTGTGTTTTAAGAAAATACTCCGAAGTGCCATTTTTCCATCCCTACACTGGTATCGCAAATATCGAGTACTGGCAGATACTTAAAACCAAAGCACTGATATCGGTATCAGAACCAAAAAAGCTGTATCTGTGCATCCCTATTTAACAATATCATAAAACTTTTGTGACTTATGATGATGTTAGTCCTGTCATTGTTAGTTTAGAAGTTTAGAAGAAGAGAGTGAGCGGTCAGCCTTGATGCCAGTTACTGTAACAACACTTGACCGACAGACAGAAAAACCTTGACTGTGATTTGACTGTAATATCTGAGGTCTGCTACTATAAAGTTTTTCAATCATCACTATATCCTGTATTCTTGTTGATTCCCAATGCCTCCGAGTCCACTTTTGCACTAGAGCGCTTAAGCTAGCCATGTGCATCCTTTTACAACACGCTAAGCTATCATCAGGTAAGAATTACACCGTTCATTAACCTTCAGCGCAGCACACAGTCGATCAATAGACAAGGCTAGTGGCGCAGCTAATGTTCCTTTGCCTCTGTAATCACTGCTGTCTCTGACTACGGCTATTGTGCATTTTACTATGAGCAGGTCAATATGAGAGCCAAATCAAACTAAAAATGGGGGTTGTGCCACGAATTGAATTTTCAGTTGTCAAAACTAGTGTAGATGTGATGCAAGGAATGGGTTAAAGGTTTGACATAATGTAGACTTCCTGTATTACTACATTACCTTAAAGGAAGTTAAAAAACAAGTAAACAAGACTGCGTTTACACTGAAACGAATCACCGTATCAGCGTATTGGAAACGATTTGCGTCCACACGCGTCATTTCTGGATCACCTGAAACACTACTAGTCACATGATTAGGCCAGCATCACTTCGTTATGACCTCACGACACCATGTGGGCAATAAAAACAAGGAGTGGAACCCCGAATCTGAAGTTGCTGTAGTTCTATGGAAGTTGCAGCAGCTGATTTTGAGCCGAGGAAGATGGCAAGTGTGAAAACAGTGTTTTTGTGGACCAACACTGTTTCGCGTTTGTCTCGGGTTTGTCTAAACTTTTCCGCAATAGCGTTGCATGCCCAATGCCACGAACCCAGCGAATCAGGAAGGCGCAAGTCACAGGTCCAATAAGAATAGCAGCTACAGCCCCGACATCAGCGTATCAGCTTTTTCATGCGTCCACACAGCGCAGGATCAGATCCGTACTCAGGCGAATACGTGGGAGCTGGCATATCCAGATCGTTCCATCTCCGGAGCCGTTTTCCATCGGATTAGTGTGAACGAACACTGCATCTGCAACAAAAATGACTCGAATACGTACTCGTGTGGACGGGGCCCAAGTTAACACAAGAGCATTGATCAGAGGCAACGCAGGACAAAATTTGGCCAAACGGTGACGTCTATCAGAGGCTCACAGTCTTGAAACACACCACCTGCTCATGTCAGGAACTGTGGATCCTACTCTCAAAAACATTGGTTGAAAAAAATAAACAAACGTGCTCTCACAGATAGATTTTCTTCTTGGGGCCTTTTAAACTATGAGTATGGTCTTCTTTTAGTTTGTGGTTGTGTCCCGTCTGTGCACTTTTATATTCCCTTCTGCATGTGCTTTGAATATTCTGTTCTGACCTGCCTTAGGACAACATATGTAAAGTAGCTATTGTGCTAATTCTGGCATATTTACATTGATGCTTAAATACATCACAAGGTGGAACAGTGTTTTCCGTTTGCAGGCCTTGTGTGTTAAAGTGGAACTCTGGCACATGCTAAGGTCCATTGCTAGAGGTGGTCGAATACTGTCAGAAGTCAAAAGTTTTTAGGTGGAGATCTCGCTGAGGCAGTGAGTCTGTCAAGGCAACAAACTAATGGAGTGATGGGGGCAAGTTCTTAGCCTCCACGTAAAATACCAATATGCACAGAAGAGGCTCAATACCACAAACAAAATGCTATGCCTGGCTCAGAAGACTTGATCGCCGACATCATTCCTAATCCCATTTATTGACAAGTGAATTATACTTTTTGAAAAATGCTAAAAAAAAAAAAAAAACATTCCTGAACCATTTTCTTTCAACAACTTTCAGTTTCTATTGTTCTTCACCGTCAGCAGTCCATCGTAACTTGTTCCTTCTGGCAGCTCGAGCCTCTCTCCGTTTTTTGGGCTTGCACATGCGCAGTGGGAAATCAACAAAGGTAAGGTTAAGGCTGCTTATAAAGTTGTTTTATAACATTTCCAGACACTAATGAGTGAACCAGGCAGAGCATTTTGTTTGTTAGACTCGTGGCTGTTGTAAGATGGGCTAAAGTGTGAAGCAAGTGTGAAGTAAATTGGCGTTTTGTGTGGAAGTGAAGAACTTGCCCCCATCACTAAACTAGTTTGTTGCCTTGACAGACTCACTGCCACAGCGAGATCTCTGCTTAGACAACACTGATCTGTGCCGTTTTTTGGCTTCTGACAGTATTCGACCACCTCTAGCAATGGACTTTAGCTTCAAACGTGCCAGAGTTCCACTTTAAATAGGTTTGGATATGTTTATGATGAGGAGTAGTGTAACATCGGCCCTTTAAGAAAATGAGAAGTTAGTATGGAGTCAGACAGCGGTTTTAACTAACCTAGCTAGGCCTGAGAACAGTAAGGTAACAGCCCAAGGATAGATTTAATACAAAACTGACTTTTTTGAGCATTTAACCATGTTATATTGTCCTCTCCTCGTCACAAACTTACCTGGAGTTGTATTTTGTTTCCTGAATCCATTAACCCAAAGTCATCTTTTTAACAATTCAAAAATTATCTCTTTGTCCATTTAGTTGTGTCAGATAAAATTCTGGAAAAACGTTTAAGCTTATGGGACTCTGTGGTCAAATTGACTCTTGACACTAGACTCTAATTGCATTCACAGGAGATAAGGACCTAATTTATTAACTTTTTAAATGTTCATTCTCATCGCTGACAGCAGAGGGAGCTACATCGCCTGAATGAGCAGTTGGGTGCATTTATAGTGTAGTTTATAAAGTTTCTTTTCCAAATAGACATGATTTTGTGTTAGAAAATGTGAAATCCTTTTCCCAAGGTGACCAAGAGCATGTTTAAAAGAGAATGAATACCAAAAGAATGGCTTCTGTTATTTAAAGTTAGTTTCAAATGCTCTAATCAAGGACTTAGCAAGGATGTTTTTTTACATGGGAGACCAACAAGGACCACAAGAACAATGAATATACATTTTAAAAGTAACTGAAAGCACATTGCTCTGTCTTGAGCAATATTTTTATCCAAATAAAGAGATCAGCATTAAAGAAGTCTTCTCTATAGTTAGAATCAATGACACCCTTGGATCATTATGTTATAATTTGGACATTTTAAGTTGCAATATTGGTCTAAAATGACTTAATAAAAGAAATAAGTTTGCTGACTTCTGCGTTAGAGAACTGCAGTGCCCAGTGGGAGCTGACTTTGCTGTAAACGTCATCACAACAGTCAGCAGCTACGATGAATAGCTGCACATCGCACTGGTGAGCAGCAGATTGTATCAAAATGACTGAGCGATGCTGCCAAATCTTACATGTATCACAGATTAAGAAAATAAAATTGGAGAACGAAGTGAGTCTAGAACAGTGGCTTGAAAAGATGAGATGATCAACAATATGGCATCTTGAAAATATATAATAAACATTGCTCAAACTTCCAGATGGTAAATTAGAAGAGAAACAACTACAACATGCTTAAAACCTCTGAAAAGTTTTGCAAAAGTTTTCTCTTACAGTTTATTTGTAAGAGAATCCCAGAATATGAACAGACCAAGAAGCAATATGTTAGTAAAAAGTAGGCTACATTGGCTAAAAATATATCCATGTGGAGAGTTTTGAGCTTGTTATGTTCACTGTTCAGTAAAAGAAACAAATGCACCAACGGTCTGTAACTGCGGGCCAAAATAGTCTCTATCAGTTAATCAGAAAGTTAATAAAGACGGTTTTTTGCTCAGCAATTTTGACCCCTGTATTATCAATAATTAAAAAAAAAAAGTACAATTAATTTCTCCTGTTAGACTCCCATAAAACTGACCCAGGATTAGTAGCAAATGACTGGACATGTGAGGACCTAACCTATGTTTAACAATAAGCGAAATATGGTGATATCGTATCGTCAAAGGTCTCACAATAACATCGTGGACCGTCACAATATATTGAATCACAAGTCTCTTTGCTGAAATGAATAGTTTTGATGCAGAAATAGCTAAAAAAAAAAAAAAAACAGAGGGAACTACATAGACCATGATCCTTTGCTCTGTTTCAGTGCAGACGACATGAAGAAATAACTGTTCTAAGCACTTTTACATCTTCATTCTTTGGATTAAATCTTGTGAAGGCATTTTTAGAGGAAAAAGTAGCAGATTCACAGTTTAAATATTGCAATAAATATTGTACGGTGAGATGTATATGGTGAAAATATCGTACAGAGAGATTTGGTTATCGTTCCATCCCTAATGACAATAAATGTTGTACCAAATGACTGGACAAAGGATTTATGTCAGACTTGTTATTATGTAGAATATCTTAATATCGTGAGCTTTACCACGATATCGCCATAAATATCGTACCATGAGGTTCATACAGTGATGATATCGTATCGCGATACTTGGATATAGTTACACCCCTCGTCAACACTCAACGCCGACATGCGCTTTCCAAAACAATTCAAAGTAGTGGAGCTAAACTGTCACAATTTCATTCCTTATTCTCTAAAAACTAAAGTAGAAGTTGCCAACCGAAAAGAGGTAAAGAGTTGGATATGTGTCTCTGGTTTAATATTAGCCAATAAGTCTGTGAGCCATGTGGACTACAGACTATTATCATTGCAGTGTCTGTTTTTAAGTGTTCCTACTGGAGTGAAATAAAGTTTGATGGACTGATTAATGCTACAGGATGATTCTCTCTTTTTGTACATTCAGGGCACTCACCGTCCTCGTGCGTCTGCAGCAGGCTGGGCTGGCTCCTCGGCCCGTCTCCTGGTGTGGTGAAGCACAGGGTGGAGCTGTAGTACCAGGTGAACTTCGCCAGCCCGCTCACCAGCCCCGTGTGCCTGCTGGCGGGGTAGTCCGGAGTGATGGTTACGACTGTGACATCCTCCGGGGACAGCTCGGGCCACACCATCAGCTGCAGAACAGAGAACAGGGGAGGGTTAAGCTCTTTATCATGGAGATCTGTTCACTGTACACTAGGGGTGTAGCGGTACATGTATTTGTACCAAACCGTTTCAGTACAGGACGTTCGGTTCGGTGCAGGGCTGTGCATGACTGAGTTCGCGCAATTTGTCTTGACTTAAGTTAAGACAAGATGCCGCTCTGAATAAAACGGCCGATTTTGTCAAATAGAGTGTCAAATTTCATTCACGCTCCGCTGCACAACATGGCTAATAATACTACATCACCAACTCAGAATATCGTTACGCTTCTGTACAAAATAGTTGAGTTAGAGCATGTTGAATTAGTGAGAGTGGGGCTAGTTTGCGAGCGAGCCATTCATCAGAGCGATATTTTCTAACTCGGCAGGGGAAAGGACGGCCGCTCGGTGCAGCTGATCCCACTGTCCCGGGAAACTGTGAGATCCGTGCGAGAGAAGCTGTAAAATGCACTGCCGCCTGCAGACGGCGAGGTGCGGGTGGCTGCATTCTCTTAGCCCCCGGGTGCTCCTGTCGCAACTGTCGACTAAACCAGGTCTGAACCAGGTCTAAACCAAGATTGAACCAGGACTGAACCAGGTCTAAACCAAGACTGAACCAGGACTGAACCAGGTCTAAACCAAGACTGAAGCAGGACTGAACCAGGTCTAAACCAGGACTAAACCAGAACTAAACCAGGACTGAACCAGGTCTAAACCAGATCTGAACAAGGACTGAACCAGGTCTAAACCAGGTCTGAAACAGGTCTAAACCAGAACTAAACCAGGTCTGATCCAGGACTGAACCAGGTCTAAACCAGGACTGAACCACGTCTGAACCAGGTCTAAACCAAGACTGAACCAGGTCTAAACCAGGTCTGAACCAGGACTGAACCAGGGCTGAACCAGTTCTAAACCAGGACTGAACCAGGTCTAAACCACGTCTGAACCAGGACTGAACCAGGGCTGAACCAGTTCTAAACCAGGACTGAACCAGGACTGAACAAGGACTGAACCAGGTCTAAACTAGGACTGAACTGGGTCTAAACCAGGTCTGAACCAGGTCACCAGGACTGAACCAGGTCTAAACCAAGGCTGAACCAGGTCTAAACCAAGGCTGAACCAGGTCTAAACCAAGGCTGAAACAGGTCTAAACCAAGACTGAACCAGGTCTAAACAATTACAATTATAATAGTTATAATTATTATCAGTAATGATTTTCACAGTTTGTTCACTATTTCCCGGAGCATTCAGTATTGTGCAGTTTTGTAGCAGACACAAGGTGAGGGGCTTTTAGGGAGGAAAGAAGTGCTGCATTTTATCATTCAAACACGCAACATTTTTGCATTTTGTTCCCATAATGTACTGAAAATGAACTGAACCATGACCTCAAAATCGAGGTACAGACTTTGAGGAGACCCTCCATTCAAGTCAAAGAGAGACAACCCCTTTTCATTTTAAGACATTTCATCATAGCTCATGTGTATTTCAAGCATAATTAATTCAGGAAAGTTGCCTAATCCTAAAATACAGCAGACAGCATTGATATGGCAGTAGCATGTAGTGTGCAGCTGCCTTTAGCATCCTTAGATATTTGTACAAATCTGAGCCATTGGATAACTTTATTCTCCAAGTTTCCTTCACTGTATTTGGCACATTTTAACTCTTAAATTTATAACTCTCCAATAAAATGAATGGCATATTTACCGTTTGTGCGTTTTCCCTCCGATGCCAACTGTATTTTTCCTGCCAATATTACGATGCAATATTTGTCTTACTGTTGTGACTGATAACTGATGTCCATATTAATATTAATACTTCCAAGTCCACTGATTGATTAGCCTGCCAAGTCCAGAATGATCTCATAGAATTTTTATAGAGGGTCTGTGCAGTCCCTCTGTTGTGCCTCCAGCCTGATTCAGACAGTGCCGTACAATATGGACTGACCATGTGTGCCCCTCAGCCGTCTGAACTCTGACAGATTCAGCAGTGACCACACTCACATCTTCATAAAGTGGCAGAGGAGAGATCCAAATTTGTCAACTGGACAAAAGTTTATTCTGGTTGAAGACGTTTCACAGCTCATCCAAGCTGCTTCTTCAGTTCTGGTCAGACACTGGAGGACACTGACTTATATCTGCCTGAAAGAAGGAGCTAACTACACTGAAATTACTCTGAAACTAACACACCTACTTTACCTAGTACAGTTTCTGTTTGTTAGCTCGGTCTATTGAACTGCACTGAGTGTGGGGTCATATTAACCTGCAGGTAGTTGGCCCCATCAAACTCAAACCTACACAAAAACAATCATTCATGCTTTGTTTGTGCTGCAAAAAGTTTCATTTTTGCTGCTTTAGTTTTGGAGAAATTAACGATTCTTTTACAGGTCAAATTGGGGTCAGCTAGTCCCCAGGAATCTTTAAAAATGCTCTAAAACACCCCAACGGTGTAAATCACTTGTGCTTAGTTTGTGCTGTTTTGTGCTGCAAAAAGTTTAGTTTATTAAGTTATTAGAAGTTTTATTTTCGTCCAATGATGTCATCCAGCCCCTCAAAAGGTGAATCAGCCTCAAAACAGGCAGAAAATTATAGAATTTGTATTTGATTTGTGCTGTTTTGTGCTGTGACAATTTTCATTTGGGCGAGTATATTTCTAAAATGATTCATTATTATTTCTGGGGTAATTATAGGACATCATTTCCGCTTAGCTGACAGCGGCAAACAAAAGTAGTGGCGACAAACGATCTCGTCTTTGTGTTTTAGAGCATTTTGAAACTCCCTGGGGGGCTGGCTAACCCCAATTTGACTTATAAAAAAGTCATTAATTTCTCAAAAATTAAAGCAGCACAAACAAAACTTTTTGCAGCACAAAACAGCACAAACAGTTGACATAGTTTTTGTATAGGTTTGAGTTTGATGGGGGCCAACTTCACAGAGGTGTCATAAGAGCAGAATCATTCAGGTCCCTGATGGACACTTTCACACCTCTGGACCTGACCTGGTTATCCCTGTTGTTTTCTTTGTTTTGATTTAGGTCTGAGGATGGAGTTGTAAATAATCAAATAATAATAATAATAATACAATTTTATTTATTAGGCACCTTTCTGGACACCCAAGGTTGCCTTACATCATAAACATACAACATAAAGAAATTAAGTATGATTAAAACGTACAGTTAAAGTGGGACAGTGTTTAATTGATTGTATTTAGTATGGCATTTAGTGTTGTATTTTATTAGTATTTAGTAATGTATTAGGCAGTATTTGAATTGATTGATTGTATTTAATTGACTTACAATTAGTAAATGGAAGACAGATGATGTCGGAGGCCTCCATTTCTGTTCAAGGATGGATTGTCTTTCCTAACAAAATAGCCTCTTTAATTCTCCTCTCAAATCAGTTATTTTCTCTGGCTCAGATCTGTAAATCACTATCTTCAGAGCACTTTTAGGTGGAGATGTACAGCAGACTGAGGTCTACTATTACTCTCTCGTCTGTGTTGGTACATCCTCTTGTGAAGTGGCTGTTTTGTTTTGTATTGGAGAAGTGAGTATTCTGGATCCTAAATGACTGATTGATGTAAAGTTATTGCGAAGTTCATTAATGTTCTTGCTGCTTTTGTGAAAAAGTAAGTCAAAAAATGATCCATTGGTTTAAAAATCGGGTTTGATCCCCGCGTCGCCCGGGCCTTTCTGTGTGGAGTTTGCATGTTCCTCCCCGTGTTTCCTCCGGGTACTCCGGTTTCCCCCATCAACCCAAAACATGCAGCACCCCTATGAACTAACATCAAGGACCATGACGTCCACCCTCCTGTGGGCTCACCACTTGCAGAGGGGTTCATAGGGGGGTCAGGTGCTATGAGGATTGGGCAGCAAGCTGCCCCCGTGACCCAGCCGGATTAAGCGGGAGAAGATGGATGGATGGATGGACGGTTTAAAAAGACAAAACACATGGACAAAAAAATGACACAAAGAGAATGAAGCAGAAATAACTAGGAAGCAAATCTCCAAAGTTATAGACACACAAAGTAAGATTCATCCTTCATGTACCTTGTATCCCTGGTTGATTCCGTTGATGAACTGCTGCGGTGGGGGGCTCCAGGTAAACCGAATGGTGGTCGAGTTGACTGCAATCACTTGTACGTCCTGAGGGGGCGCTGTGGGGACTGGACATAAGCAGATATAAACATATTATCATCATCAGAAGAACAAATACTGAAAGGGCGTATTCTAGTAAATTTAGTAGAACGTTGTTGTTTTCTCATATGGAGCCGTTTAATTTGTGGATATTTAAATAATCTTGCACATTTAGTTTGTCTCCAGAATGAAAAATGTTCAATCCCACCTTGTGACATCATAAAGTTATAATCTAGGAGGTATCTAGGAGGAGTATTGTCAACACATATCTATATATTACTTTTAATGGTTTTGAGGACGCTTTATTTCCTGAAAACAACGTATTAACATGTTTAGCGCTCTGACTCCCCGCTCCCCTTCGCTCCTTGTGCTAAATCACCCCCCTTCAGAGCGCACAAGGTTTGTGAAGGTGTAGCATATTGTTTTACATATACGAATACGGGAGAGATCACTAGATTACTAAAATATGCACGGATGACAGAACACTGTCGGAATATTTGGTAACACCTACAGACATCATGTGGTGGTGATGTGAAGTATTTTTGATATTTTCCACCCTAAAACTGCCTCGGCTACGATGTATCTCGAAAATTGACGCTGGCAGTTGCTATTTTTAACCGCATTTAATCTGCATCATCCTTGGGCCAATCCACGAGCCCTCTATTGACAACTATAGAAGCTGATTTACTTTTGCAGTACTTTTTGGCGTAGTAGTGGTCCAAAAAGTAATTCAAAACCCCTGAATAATGCATTTTAAAGACCTTTAAACTTGTGTAAGGTTATAGATTGATATAACTAATGTGTTAATGTACATATTGAGAATCAGTCCATTTTAGAGCATACAATTCTGCTAACCTTGCAAAAGTTAAATGCCAACCCGGCAGGCCGCTCCTGGCAGCAAAATGAGCCAATTACTCATTAAAATGAATATGCCATATTGTATTTTGCCTGCCTGTTTTGCATGCTGATTTGGTGTGGTGTTCAATGACCTGTAGTTAATGTCAGCTTTTTAATAAATCATGTCTTGTCCAAAGCGTGTCAGTATGACCTGTGCTGGTCCTATGGTCATATGTATTACAATATTTTAATATGCAGGGTACATAGTGTTTGCATTAGGCTTTCCAAAATGGACTATTTAAATCTTTCGCTCACAGGAGGAGAAAAGCAGCTGATGGTGCGAAAAGATACTAGGGATTTAACAATAACCGAAATATCGTGATATCGTATCGTCAAAGGTCTCACAATAATATCATGGACCATCACAATATATCGAATCACAAGTCGCTTAGCTTAAATGAATAGTTCTGATGCAGAAATAGATTTTTTTTTTAAACAGAGGGAACTACATAGACCATGATCCTTTGTTCCGTTTCAGTGCAGACGACATGAAGAAATAACTGTTCTAAGCACTTTTACATCTTCATTCTTTGGATTAAGTCTTCTGAAGGCATTTTTAGAGGAAAAAGTTGCATATTCACAGTTTTGTGAGTGTCAACAAAATACTGCAATAAATATTGTCGCTTGAGATTTGATTTTGATTTGATTTGATTTGGATCCCTATTAGCTGATATTACTGACACCAGCTACTCCTCCAGGGGTCCACACATAACGCAGAACAACAACAAATAAGACACAAACAAAACAGTTACACAAAATTAAAATCATAAAAATCATTTCTGAATGCAGCACATTGCTGATTACTTGCGAAGGGGTATAAGATCATTCTTCACGTCTTTTTTTAAACCTAGATTTGTTATTAACTGCAGTAATCTGAAGAGGAAGTGAGTTCCACTCAACCAAGGCTCTGTAAATCAGTGCGCATGGACCTTATTTTGTTCTAGATCAGATGTATATGGTGAAAATCTGGTACAGAGACATTTGGATCTCATTACATCCCTATTAACAATAAATGTTGTACCAAATGACTGGTCAAAGGATTTATAATGTCAGTTTTGTTATTGTTTAGAATATTGTAATATCTTGAGCGTCCCCACCATGGGGCGGAATGTCGAATTGTTCTTTTTTAATCACTGTAAAGTGCTTTGTATTGCATTTTTTGTATGAAAAGTGCTCTATAAATAAAGTTTGATCAATCTATACCGTGATTATGAGACGTGGACTTGGATACAACCCTAGAAGATACCATTTTGCACCTCTGCTTCACTCAGATCACAGGATTCTTTTGGCTAATAATATTTAAGACACTTTATCTGATTTTTACTTAAAAATGTTCTATATTGTGCACAATTGACTCATGTGAGCTTTAAGTTATGTTTGAATGTTATTACCTCATCAAAAACAGACCCGGAGTTGTGTTTTCTTTCATTCACACATGTCTGTGTGACACTTTATTATTAGTCTGTCATTTCCAAAGCTTAAAATACTTTGTTCCACTTTGTTGTGATGTCATGAAGTGGTAGTTTACAAGTTAACAGTTACCTTTTACCTTCAGCGCAGTAAAGATTGGCAATTCGAGGACTGACATTACCCAAATGATTCTAGTAAAGGTGCATGGAGTTTAAAAACACAGTAGAGCACTTCCTGTATCACCACATGATGTCACAAGGTGGAACATTACAACATAGATCAGAACTATTTGACTTTAAGCAGTTTGAAGTGGTTCAAAGTTATTCCTCACTTACGCATTCGGGGCATTCTGATTATTCACGGCAATGAGTTTATGAGCACATTTCAATTTCAAGTGACGTGGCGAAGATTATAGTGGTGGCAAATTAGCAAAAATTTGTATGCCGGCGACGCACTTCCTGATTATCGGACAACAGATGCAGATAAAACACAACCGTCTTAACCCAACCTTCAGAGCTGCTTATGTAAAATAAATGTCAAACTGATGATAATTATTGCAATATAGCGAGGTCTAGGGTCTAATAAAATCATCAGGTTTAACGTTTGGAAATTAAACTTTTAAATATTTCAACGCAATAAAGCAACATGTAATCCATCAACTGGCACAGCTTTCCGTTTACTGGCAGCACAGTGAATCACCATGGAGAAAACAATTAAACTAGCCGATAACCCTCATGCCAAGACATATTAACGTAGCCGTGCAGTTGTAATGAACCCAAGAAATGCTTAGAAAATAGTGCTGAGCTTCTACCTGTGATGCAACAACCCTGGGAAAATTCAAAGTGTTTTCTAATGCTTAGTGACAAATGACTTTTTACAGAGGATTACGGAAACAAGCGTGTATGCAGCTAAGTACAACCCCAGGCATGTTCTTGCTGAGGGAATGACATTGTAACATGCTTAAAAGCTAAAAAAAAAAGAGTAAATTTTGCATATTATGTGTCCTTCCAATCTAATATAGCAACTTCAGAGAGCAACACCGGAGATAGTAAATGACTAAAAGGGGAAGTGGTCGCGGGGCTAAATCTTGTTTAACTGCGATCATTCCTCAAAGTGGGTTTTATTCGTGCATTTATTATAGTTATTAAAGATCAGCCTAGCCCCGCACACATGCGAGCGGGTATAAAGATCCAGTCATTATTACAAGAGCGGCCGACAGCTTTATGGACTCAGGAAGCACTGGGCTCATTCATTATTCTAATACGGTTTAATAGGAGTGTAAACCAGGGAAGGGAAAGACAGAGCAGTGCAGAGGGGAGGGGAGCTAAAGGGTGCACGGCAAATCAAGCGAGCATTGAGTACAAATGGGACAATGGGATGTTATATGCCTATGGACTCAGGGGTTGTTTGGTTTGGTTTGTTTGATTTTACACAAGAAGAAAAACTGGAGCTCAAGTAACTGTTCTAAGTCTTTAAAACTGCTTGGCTATTTTATAAAATGGAAGGTATTGAAAATCTAATAAAACATAAACTAGTACCGAAATTAGATACTCACTTGAGCAGGTAGCGATACTTAAAAAGTCTCATTCAAATGACAGAAATGAACTTGAATAAACTTATCAGACAACAAAGGCCTATCTTATCTTATCTTATCTTATCTTACACTGATAGTAAAGTGAAGAAAATGTTTTGACCACTGCAAAACTTTAATAAAAATAAACCAATTCTGTTTTTTTGCAGCAATCTTACCCAAAATGGACTCTTATGAGTTTTAAGTCACGTTATAATGTTGGTACCTTATCAAAAACATACCTGGAGTTGTGTTTTGTTTCTTTCACTCGTGTTTAAGTAGTCTGTCTCCTAAGGACGCAACAATACGGTTTTCCCACGATTCTATATTTATCGCAATACACAGGTCACAATATATATTTATCACAATATCAATTTGATACGTTTTCAGAAGCAAAAAAAATTCTCATATAATTTTTTTCTGCTCATAAGTATAATATAATAACACTGCAATGTAAATGAAACAATACATCACAGTACAACTACTTTACAGTTATAGTTCATATGTGAAGTGTTTTAGTTCATTTGGTTCAATGATTCTCAGCTCAGAATTTTTATTCAACTTTCTCAGGTTATTTTATATTTTATAATATATCCCATCTGCTCTCAGTATAGAGTGTTATGGGAGCAACACTATCACTAACACTGTTCCTCCAGCAGCAACAGACAGTCGCTCCTCCTCCTGCCCTCCTGCCCCTGGACACTAAAACTATGTTATATCACATAGAAATGTCTCAACAGAGCGTTTTCTGACTAAAACCTAGACAGACAGAATCTGAGAAATAAAAAAAAATTGAGTCGCATTACGGGTGTGTAAGCTACACGAGCACATTTGATTAAAACCGTTGAAAAGCCAAAAGCGATTGTAGAGTATTTAAAAGTTACTATCTTTGTCATTTCTGGGTCTATCAACATAAAATGAAGAGTGAGTGAAAGATAAAGCCCTCCTCTGTCAGAATATTTCAGCTGTAAGTCCCTATGAGGCTGTTTTCTTGCTGCATCTGAAAAGAACACTGCAAGAACTGTTTCTCTTTGGACCAAAATAAATGACACAACACAGAGCACATGGAGGGACATGTGCATATTGACACGTGTATCAAACAAACACCAGTATCCAACGATTCAATATTATATTGAATATCATTGCATCCCTACCGACTACATCTCGAACAGCAACCTTTTAACTTTTGTTTAGTTTAGACTGAAAATTCTGGGGGTGACATCACCCAAATGACTCTAGTGAGTATGGAGTTTAAAAACACAGTGGAGCACTTCCTGTATGACATGACATCAAAAAGTGGAATGGGGTGTTTACTCTTTGAGAGAAGAACTCCTAAATCGATCCCCGGGTCACCCGGGCCTTTCTGTGTGGAGTTTGCATGTTCTCCCTGTGTCTGGATGGGTTTTCTCTGGGCTCCGGTTTCCCCCATCTACTCAAAACATGCAGCACCTGAACTAACATCAAGGACCATGACGTCCACCCTCCTGTGGGCTCACCACCTGCAGAGGGGTTCATAGGGGGGTCAGGTGCAATGAGGATTGGGCAGCAAGCTGCCCTCACGACCCAGCCGGATTAAGCGGGAGAAGATGGATGGATGGTTTTGTTAAACGTGTGAATGAAACAAAACACAACTCCATGTACGATTGTGATGAGGAAACATTATAAAGTAGATCAAAAAATAGAGGCACTATATATGGGCCCTTTGAACAGAATATTTCTCCATCTTACCCCCCTGTAGGGTGTATTCGGTGACAGGACTGCTGTACACCCCCAGCCCCGCTCCTGTGTACGCTGCCACCTGGATCTGGTACTGGGTCCAGATGATGAGGTCTTTGAGCAGGCAGTAGTTGGTCTCTGGGCTGGTGATGTTCTTCTCCTGGTAGTCTCCTGGTAGACCCGCCAGACGATACCTGGGACCAGCCATGCAGCAAGGAAAGAAAGGGACATCTGAGGTTAGTTTGATACAACAGTTGAAAGTGGGATTAAACAGGACAGAAATGAACGTTTCCTGAATAGCTTTAAAATGATCTTGAGCTGGATAAGAGCACATAGACGAGTATATGCTCATGGGCCATTGTGGATCATACCTGGACTACTGAGGGATTACACAGATATACAACAGTACTATGATTTACAATTGAAAATAACATTCTCTTGTCAAAGTGAGTGTTTTTCTGTTTGTTTTTTACTATGATCATTAAGGGTGTGCAAAAATATCGAAATATCGTTTGTTTATTGTGATGATACAGTATCGATATCATGGGCTGCTGTATTGATATACCACCAAGAGTATTTTTTTTGTATATTTTACTAAATTATATTATTACAGCTGTCCGAAAGCCTCTGCACCCAACACTGACTTTTACAGAGTTCCTGTGAATGCCCCATCACGTGTGCAGTTAATTGATTTGGCTCTGTTCCCACGCAGAAGTGTGAGAAAAAGGACAGTGTTTATTGTTCCGTGTGCGTTATTCGAAGTCCAAGTAAGTTTGTGATGATGTTTAATCTGTTTTATTACCATTCTGAGTATGTTTTTAAGACTAAATTCTGCTAAAATCATGTTTCTGTTCCACGTGAACTTTCCCCTAATTAGGGCCTCTCCGTGATGGTCGGACTTATTCTTTTGCACTGTGTTTACCCTCATTTACATTCAGGTACCTATGTTCATTGTCTACTCCCTCTGTATACATGTCCTGTGTGTATTTTCACTATGTATATTTAATAATTAACCTTTAGAACTATAGATACCTTAAGTAACTTCCTATTATTCTGCCTTTACTGTATTTTTCCTAGTTTTTCCAACTCATGGCACATTATTTGTTTTTCTGTTTATTCCAGACCACACACACATACACATGAACACACCATCATAATGATCACCTGGAAAATGTTCAAGTTTGAAACCCTTTAAAGCGGATCAAGATTCTCTAACCAGAGTCTGTCTGTCGTGTTCCCACCCAACAACGATCCACCCCCCAGACTTTACAACAGCGCTACAGTTTTGTTGTTTGTTTAGAGGAAGGAAACTCGTTTATGTGACACATTTGACATTTTCACAGTTTTGTTGAGTAAAATGGGCGTGTTTCATATTCACTTTGCACAAGAAGTGGTTTAACAAAGACTTTTAGTATCACAGCCATGATTTAGCATTTTTTTTTTTTTTTTCATTCAACTGTATTGAATCAATTTAAATACATTATGGTTATGGCTGTTAGTGTCTGTTTGTATTCTCATTGCCTTTTAATTGAACTGTTATGCACAATTGCACTTTGTATAATTCTTGTTGTTGTGTTTTTAGGGTGACCATGTTTACTACAGATGAAAAATTGCCACTCTGGCTAATTCTGGTACATTTACAGAAATGTTGATTAATGTACACTGTCCGTTAAATAAACCAAATTTAAATAAAGAAAAAGAAAAATATTGTATCAAATCGAAAGCTGACTGTATTGTATCATGGCCGGTGTATCGAGGTATGTGTCGTATCGGCGACTTCTTAATGATGCCGCCACCCTTATGATCGTGGTAAAGCAATCAGTTTTGAGTATCAAGTCTGTTCCTTAGTACTGAAACTGAATTTGAAATATTAGTATCGTAAAAAGTACAACGTTTTGGTAATTCTAATAAACACCAAGTCCACCCCAAACCAACATTTCATATAGAGCTGCTAAACTGGGCAGGGTCTGGTGGACTAACTGGGGTAAAGGTGGCGGGGTCTGGGCATGTGAGGAACAGCGTGATCGGTCTAACAGATATCCAGGTATTCAGAAATACCTGGATACTGGGAATTGCAAAAGCCACTGGAGCCAGGACCCACCCAGGATTATACATTTTTGACCAAAAAGGACTAAGAAAAGCAGCATATACACAGCTCAGTGGAAAAATGTTGATTTTGTGTTTAGTTCCACTTAAAGGCCCTGTAATTTATTTTAATTTCCTCTGATTATTATTTTTTTATTTAACCTTTATTTAACCAGATTACTAATCTCTTTTTCAAGGGTGTCCTGGCCAAGACAGCGGCATAGCGATGCAATTTAAAAGAGCAATAGTTTAAACTGTCCTATTGAAACCAGTTCTTTTAATTTCCGGTCTTTTTGTAACTTGTTCGATGTTGTGAGGGCAGAATATTGAAATGCTACCTGACCAGCTTCTGTGCGAACACATCGTACAAGCAGTAGTAGTGATTTTTGTAAATAATACAGTGCAGCTGCTCTTAAGGTTAAGATGAATGTCCTTAATAACAAAAATCAACAGGAAAACAAAAAGTAAGACAACTATACCTTTGGCCAAGCATTATGTTGGGTAATAACTAAGTTTTCATCCAATCAGGTACACTGCATGCTAAGATTTATGGGACTGTTGATTCCCTGGCCAAAGTGAGCCGAAATCGTTGAGAACCACATGGAAAACGACGACTTGAGACCATAACGTTGTTTCTGTATGATGCTGGAGGGTGCGTGTACCTGAGCATGTAGCCCCTCAGTACCCCGTTGAGCTGGGGCTCGGGCGGGGGCTGCCACTGCACCATGATGGACTGGTTTGTCCTTCCGCTGGCCACGATGTTCTTCGGAGGAGCGCTGGGGGCTTCTTCTCTCAGCATCAGCCTGTCCAACAGAGAGGAACACATGGTAAAATTAGAGACACCAAATTGGGGTGATCAAAAAGGAGGACACCTGGTTTGGGGGAAAAATGAAATCCTAATGTACTTTCTGTGCAGTTGTGATATGATGTGTAGCAGGTGATGTCTGGGGTCCAGAGTCAGGGGGATTTTGGACAAACTTTATAATTTACTGCATTTCATTGGTATAGAGGTTTAGAGGTCTGCAAAGCCACAGCTCAATAATCTATGTGTCCAATATTTATTTTACTCAGTGTCTAGTCTGTTCCCTGTTCCTGTGCACAGTACAGACAGAGAGCTTTCAGTCTGTGCCTCATACAGCAGAACAAACACACCGGATTAAGGCTTTAACTGGACATCTATTTGATCTCATATTTATGATAAGAGACTGCAGAGAGGAAGAGTTTGAGACATGCTGCACTAAATTATGACATCCAGCCTCTTCACAATAGTGTAACTGCATACTAGGGATGTAATAATAACAGAAATATTGTGTTTTCGTATGGTCAAAGGTCTCACAATATCATGGACCATCACAATATATCGAATCACAAGACTCTTTGCTTAAATGAATAGGTCTGATGCAGAAATAGCTAAAAAGAACAGAAGGAACTACATAGACCATGATCCTTTGCCCCGTTTCAGTGCAGACTACATGAAGAAATAACTTTTCTAAGCACTTTGAAATCTTCATTCTTTGGATTAAGTCTTGTGAAGGCATTTTTAGAGGGACAAGTAGCATATTCACAGTTTTGCAAGCCTCCACAAATGCAAAGCAGCAAAGATTTATATGCATTCAGTGGTACTTAGTCATATTAACTACTACCATACCAAATGGTCCCAGACTACTGAGAGTGTTTTAAAGCCCCTAAAGTCTCTGTTTAAGAAAACTCTGAAAGCCTTAGATAAAAAGCCTTTAAACTATCATTATTGTAACATTTTGAGGAAGTACAATATCTTAGATTTTGAAAGTTATCAGATGCTCCTGGATGCTTGTCTCATTTTTAAAGTTCTAAATGGGCTTGCTCCTCCACCATTAAAGGATTTTATTAATAAAAAACTAATACTGGGATAAACACCAGAGCACAAGAGGAGACTGCAATATACAAAGGCGCAGAACTAAATTTTGCCAAACTGTGGCATCTGTCAGAGGCTCAAAATTATGGAACACACTACGTTGAAATCATTACATCCCTAATGACAATAAATGTTGTACCAAATGAAATGGAAAATAAACGCAGACCACATCCATAAAAAAGCCCAGCAAAGACTCCTCCATTTCCAACAGCTCAAGAAATTTAGAGTAAATCCTCATCTCCTGCACTGTTTTGTTTTTATACCGCCATTGTTGAAAGTCTCCTCACTTCATCTATCGCAGTCTGGTTCAGTCTCGACACACCCGTTCGGAAGAAACTACAGCGCATCATCACCAGAGCATCCAAAATCATTGGTTCACCCCCTACCATCCCTGGAATCATTACACCACAAAAGGACAGTATGCAGAGCCCGCGAGATTGCTTTCGACCCCACTCACCTCCACATCATGTATTTCAGCTACAGCCCTCTGGAAAGCGCTACAGGACAATTTCCACCAAAATCACTGCCGTAAATTTCCCGAATTCATGCAGGCAATAAGCTTGGACTCTATGGTCTACTGGAAAAATGTTTGTCTTTTTGTCTAACTGTTGTGTCCTATATGTTTACGTCATGATTATTTGATGGACTGTCTGTATGCTTGTATGTCCAACTGTTGTGTCTTAAAGGTTGGTGTATGTTGAATGTTGGAACCTGCTTCAAGAAGATGCTGTACTGGATCAATCAATATCGTAATGGTGGTGAAAATATCGCACAGAGAGATTTGGATATTGTTCCATCCCTAATGACAATAAATGTTGTACCAAATGACTGGTCAAAGCATTTGAGAATGTCAGTCTTGTTATTATGTAGAATATCATAATATCGTGAGCCTCCCACCATATCGTGAGCTTTCCCACGATATCGCAATAAATATCGTACCGTGAGGGAGACTTGGATATCGTTACACCCCTAGTAAATACCTTAGCAAGTCAGAGAGCACAGGAGCAAGGAGTTTAGATTTAGAAGTTTAGATGCACACTGCAGAACGGTGTTGTTGGTTGTATCTGATCAGATGAGCCAAGACTGTCGCCAAAACCTGTCAAAATCATGGACATTTTGGAATCATTTTGAAATTCCTCTCAAAAGGTTGGTTCCCAGAAGGAGAAAGTCTTGTCACCTTAAAATTAAAATACATATGACAGGTTTTCATGTTTTTCTAATTGTTACTTCCTTTGGTGGGATTGTACATGTTGTAAGTGGACTTGTTTCTTTTATTGTGTCTTTTTAGATGAATATTGAATAATAGTGATTTAAAAAGTCCAAATTCTAACATAATGATCCAGTGTCATAGATTATAACTACATTGCACAAGCAGAATGTCTCTTTTTTAACCATGCCTGAAAAGCAATGCAATACTTCTGATGGAGCAACAACGCAAGCACATAAAAGTCAACTCTGCATAATGTGTCTCCTTTAATAACGAGTTTTCTAACAAATAACCCAATTTTGTCGGAAAGTTTGTGTTCCATTTCTGCTGGAGGCTCCGCTCATATCAACATTTAGTGAGTGGGACACACGGGAGTCAACCGAATCTATCTGAATCCAATCATCTTATATTGTGGTTTCATTCTCTGGCACAGCGCCTCCTCCTGGAAGCTTCTCATTCATTCGCCGCTTTTCCATCTTTAGTTTTTCATTAGTGTTGCAGACGGAGCGCAGATGTTATTGATGGAGACGTTTAACTCATTACTTGGATCAAAATTTCTCTTGGGAGCGAGGAAGATGGTGTGTCAGGTTTGAAATTACGCACGCAAATATGAGAAAAGCATAAGAAATACAGTTATAATGCAGATTTAGATGGTCGCGTAGTCCCGGTCGCTGGGTTGTCTCTCAGTCCCATACAGTCTGCTGACTTCGTGATAGGGTTGTCAAAAGTATGAAACGTCAGGAGCGTGCCATCTGCTTTAATTTGAAGTTCTAATTGGAAACAGAAACAGAAAATTAAAGGCAATGCACACAATCTGGTATTTTCAAAGGATAGATGTGAAAATTAGAAAAACGAAATCTGAAGGAGCGGTGCAAGGAACACAAATGTCCAGATCATTTCATATCGTCAAAATAAAGCTTTTGTCACTTGTAGACTTGCTCATAAAACTTTTACTCAAGTAGGAGTACTGTTACTTCAATAAAAATATCACTCAAGTATTAGTAAAAGGACTCTGCAAAGTGCAATTTCTTCCAATAGTTACTCAAAACGTACTGTGCAAAAGTTTTAGGTGTGAAAAATGTTGTAAACAAAGAATGCTTTTAAAAATATAAATAAGGTGCCTCCCACCTAATTTTGTCTGTGCCCAACAGTAACACATACTCAAATGTCATAGCTTATTAAAAGAAAATCTTAGACCCCACATGCTCGTGTGATCCATCATTTTAAAGCTTAGACCTTCTCATTTCTGTAGATATACATATGAAGACTGAGTGCAGCTAACTTACAGTACAGACATTCAAAAATCTCTAAAAATTGAATGTTTTGCCTCAAAAAAACCCCAAAACAAAATAATAAAGGCATCCTAGGCATTTGTGGCTCACTACACTCACTGCTGAAGTTGTTGGCAACAACTGTGTAAAATTTCAGATCTCTAGGCCTAAGGGTTTGGATGCTGTGACCCTTTTTGTAAAAATATGTCAATTCGGCAAGTGTCCAAATATGTACCAGATGTTCCAAACTGTAATAAGATGTAATGTGTAATCAGTAAGTCTTCTTCTGAACTTTAGGCATGTTTTCTCAAGATAAAAACCTAAAACAAGCCAAAAATGACTCCCAAGATGTGTGTGGTGCCCCCCACCAGTGTCTGCGTGTAACCGCATTACACAGGCTCCTGTGGAACTTTATGCAGCGACGCACAGACCTGCTCTCTCACCTCTCCCACACGTCCCACCCATCGTTGTAAAGCTCTGATAATAGGCTAAAACAATATGTCAATCACTTTCTGGAAGAACCAATGGCTGAAGAGCTTTGCCGTGGGCAGTCCGGCCAGGCATGCGTAAAACAGTCGCTAAGAGGGTGCGCTCCTTCTATTCAAAGGGCTGTGCCTGCTACACCGAACCATGTATCGTCTCGGGGATGGTCTCATATTGAAGGGGAGAGTGTGAGAAAAATGAGCATATCCAACAGCGCTAACAGAAGTGTATGATAAGCTAAGCGATAGGATGGAAAGAATACGAGATAACTTTTCATTCATCATCCATTCAAACAAACACGGTCTTTCTGGATTATTTCCCCACACGGAATTATTTTATGGGAAAAACAACTGGATATTCTTTTTTCTGTGGACTGTTATGGACTAATTGAGTACAGCTATTCCTGGACTGAACCCGTTTTGTACTGACAGAACCGGCTCAAAGGCAAGAAATGCGTATTGTCAGTTTGATTATTTTCGGGAATTATACGTTATGGCTCTTTGGGCTCGCTGTCGGCATAAAATGAATGGTATGGCTGTTTTACTGAGGAATTAAGCTTTCAAACAATGTATAGCATGTCAATAGTGGAAAAATAATTTAGGTGAATATCTGGCTTGACTTTTTAATGTTGTGTAATTGCTCGCGGGCAGGCGGGTGGGTGGTAACAGGTTAAAAGAAATGTCACAAGTATGAAGTATGAACTGTCCTTTCGTGTTAATTAACAAGAATTTAATTTTGTGAATGTTACATAAGTAAGTTGCTTATGAATGTAGAAGTGTTAGAAATGTTTTACTTCCTTAAAAGGGGACAGATATTACAAGTCTATACTTTTTTCAACTCCTTTTCATTCACACTGATGTATGAAAAATTATTATTTTACATTCATCTTTCATGAATAAAACATTTTTTTTAAAGGGAAAAAAAGAAAAATTCTCATCACCTGCTTCTCTCCATGGAAATACGTCATTTGGATTTTGATGACAGACTGCGTAACACAGGTCTGACCAACTAGTCCCTTCTACATTCTGCTTCAATCAAAGTGAATCTAAGTCATATATTTCTCAAATATAGAAAACATCTCCTCTTCAAAGTTCTTGTATCACCTGGAAACCAATACATAACTTCTTTTACCCGAGATTATTAAGAGCTTGGTGCTTTGATTGTTGATTCTGCAGAAATCCATGCTGTTTCTTAAGGCCTATTCATACTTCATAAGACCATAAGAACTTTATTCTTTCACCCAGGGCTGGGTGAACGAAATGATGTCACTTTGTTCACCCAGCACCTGTTCGGCAGTTCTTGTGGCTTGTTCTCGACACCTCACCTGAGTAGAACTTTGTCCAACATCTTCGCTCTGATTGGTTATTTATGTGGCCGTGGTTTATCTGCTGGAGTCAACCAGTGCCTGAGATCCAATGGCTGCCTCCTTTGCCGGTGTGGAGCAAGAAAAAATATATATAGTTCTGAGAATGGATTTATGATAGTTCTGTGGTTATGAGTCACAGTTGGCAGAAATGGTGAGAAAATACAAACATCTATACAACACGACGCTCAATGACTCTAAAGGCAGCCAAATAGCTAGAAATTCATAGAGGAAGATCATGGACATTTTAGGTTTGGATGAAAGTAAGTGTAGAAAAGTCTGCCGTAATCTCTGTGATATGTTTGCAAGAGCCAAAAGGTGGCTCACCCAAAAAAATAGTGGTCAAACTGGAGGATGAAAAGAAATAGAGAGTGCAGAGAAAGGGGCTGGGCAGTTCGGCACAGAAAATCTTTTGAAGTATGAAATGTCAGAGCTCAAACGAACTTTGTTCTTGTTTTTATCACCTAAAGAACAAGAACAAAGATCTTATGTTATTATGAAGTATGAATAGACCTTTAGTCATTTGTTTTATTTTAAGGGCCATCGTGTTCTATTTATATCCATCTCTGTCAATCACACCTACCAGAAACTGAGGAGAAAATGTGGCTCCAGACCCCCTCGTCTTTGTAGAGTTGGCAAATGTTTTGGTCATGTTTTTATATCGAGCTTTTCCACCTTTAATGTACACAAAGTGCTTTTCGGACACCAATGCACACAGACAGTGGGGGCGAGGGCGGTTTAGTGTCTTGCCCAAGGACACAATGACAGCATTCATCTGTGGGAGCTGAAACCTTCGGCTCAGTGGACAAACACTCAACCAGCTGAGCAACGTCTCCCCTGAGTTTTGCCAAAGCGTGTGATTCTTGCAGGTCAGGTGAAGTGCACATCTCCATGCAGACCAGCAGGTGGCAGCCCCTCCACCAGAAAAGTTCCACAGTGCGCCTTTAAATCAGCCTTAGACTAAATACACGGGGCCTTCTCACCGCTGACAGTCCCATCTACAGTGAGCCGGACCTCGTGACCTCAAAGTACAGCTCTTCCATTAGCAGGCTCACAGTAAAAGAGCCCATCTTCCCTTTAGGTTTAACAGTGGCAGCAGATGTTCACTTAAAGGATAAAGCCTGTTTTTCCATATGTAGGTCACGTAAACATTACTGGAACATTATAGAAAATAATATCGCTGAACTTATGAGACATGTAGTGCTCAGTTACATGTACTGAAGTAACTTTTTTAATACAACTGTACTAATCCTTGGAGTTTCCATACACCACACATTTACTCCTACTGCATGTATGACAGTTTAACAGTACTCTTACTTGCTCTTCTGTGTGTCTCTACAAGTCTACAAGTGACAAAAGTCAGTCCGTCTGAAATAGGGGCCTGCGTGTGACTTCAGGGAAACTTTTTTTTTTCGTACTAGAATAAAGTGTAATTGTACATCCACTACAGTAGTTGGCAGTGTGCTCTCATTGTCAGAGTGTGTGCAGGGCGTATTAGCACTATAGTGTTAGGAGATATGAAGTGCAGAGAAAGACCTGTACATAAAGCGTCTGTAGCGCTCGGCTTCACTGTGATGGCGGGAAAGTGAGGAAAGACCGATGTGTTTATTGTGTCTAAAAATGTTGGCAGCGACAGCATGAAGCCAAATAAATGACGGTGTCGCTAAAAGACATTACACGCCAATCACGCTGATAAACCGCTTGAGTTTTTTCAGCGAAAACGTGCCGAATATCGCCGACAATCCTCCCGCTTTGTGAATGCTGCTTTAGTAAACCAGCGAGCACCAGGAGCTGATCCTGCTGCAGCTTTAGACCTTGTTTCTGTCACGCTGGATGACGCGAGTGCTCCTAACTATAACACGAACATCATCTTTAAAGACGAGGAGGACACAGCAGCGTACCACCTATGACACACGGTCACAAGCCAGGAGCCGCTTTGGAGACGCGACTAAACCGTTTGCTCTCGTATGTCGGCGACTGAAGGCGAGGCTGCGATTTGTCCACTTTCGGTCGTGGTTCTGTGCAGTGAGGGGGCACGAAATGTTTTCTTCTTCCAAGGGGAGACGTGACAGAAAATAATTGAGAAGCACTGCGTTATGTGGACAATATGAAATGATTTGAACTCTGCTCCTCCAGGCATGATTTAGTTTGTCTCGTGTTTGTGCCTGTCCTTTGAAAAAACAAGATTTTGCGCATTGTTAATGTGTTGTTCTTCTAATGACATTAACTTAAAATTATAAATCAAACCTGACCCTCAGACAGTTATTCTTATAGTCATTTGAGTAGTAGCTTAGTACTAGTACTTTTATGTAATGAATAATGTCTTCGACCACTAAACCGTATTTGTGGTAACATTAAAGCAAACCTACTTAGTGCACTTGACTTTTCAGAGCTTTTAATTACGTTATATCCATTTACCCTATTGAAGTTGTCTTTAGAGTGATTCATGCTTGCGTAAGAGCTTCTGAAATGGGTCAACCTTTATATTTTTGAACGCAATAAGAGGTTGCCTGGCCAATCTAGAGTGATATCTCTGTAATTTGTTTCTCTCTCTTGATCCAGAACCATGATCATCCAGTCAGATTTGTTTATGTGAATCGATACATCTCACCGGTCGCCCGTCAGTTTGGCACTTCGCTCGCTGATTCTGCAGAAATCTGTGATGTTTTTCAGTCCTGTGTGATGTTTTTTCCTTTTGTTTTTCCTCCTAAGCAGCTGTAGTTGTTTTGTTTTGTTGTATGGACCATAGACTATATAAAGAAGTGGACTAAGGGAGTGCGACTTCACCCATTGCGTTCAGCTCCAGTCAAATGAAGCTCATCGAGGCTTTCGATGGTTATATCATTTGGGGCAAGGTTGCATATGAGGAATAGGAATTTATTTACAGATAAAATAGTGAAATAAAAACACCAGGAGCACGTAGAACGGGTTAATACGAACAAAATCAGTCCGACGGCAGCGGGAGAGGGAGGGGCAACAATTTTTCAACTTAAAGCCAATAGGAGTCAATGTCAATATATATACAGCCTATGATACAGACCCATAGCTACTTCAGGCTCACCGGTAATACTTTTTTGAAGCTGTATTTTGGATCCCAGGCAGAAGAACTAGTACATTTTGTGATAAAAAAGGCATTGAATTTGAACATCATCGTAGAGCTCCCACTACCATTCAATGAAGTGGTCTTTTATTCCATTCTATCCACATTTTCTGCTTCGTTTAAAAATTCACGCTTGATGGGATCGTGACAAAAGTGTTAGCATGTCAGTGGGGCGTCCATTTCCTCTGGTGAGTCTTTATCTTGTATTAATATACGCGCTGGCTGAATGACATATGCTGTTGAGTAAATATAGTATGTAAATGTCACGTAATCTCTCGGGCTTTCTGCAGATTAAGTACAAGTGCAGATCTGTACGGTTCTCTTCACACTCGCATCTTTGAATGGGATGGACTTAATCTGGAGCGCAGACTATAAGAAGGCATATTAATTAAAAAAACACACACAAAGCTAAGTTCTGTTTAGTATAGTTGATACTGCTTTACAATCATTATACTTTTAGCGTTAATAGAGAATGAATAAAGGCTTAAGTAATAAATAAAACAAACAGTCAATTAAAGAAGACACATTGTAGTTTAATCTGTGACACCCGTGGATCATTCTGTTATAATTTGGACATTTTAAATTGCAATCTCCATCGAAAATAACTTAATAAAAGAAACAGGTTCACTGACTTCTGTGTTAAAAAATCACAGCGCCAAAAAACACATTTTTACTCTGGATTTTTGAGCACATGAATAAGGGGCCATTACATGACATTACATTTACAAGGGAACAAGTGGAAAACGCAAAACATTTTGCCAGATGTCCATATCGTTTAGACAGCAAGAGCGTGCAAAAAACTAAAAATGCTCTCCAGAAGTGGCAGAGAGATTACGTCACGAGCACGAGTCAGTTCCTGAAAAAAAGCGCTGGAGAAGAGGAAGCAGAGAAGCAAAAGAGTTATACGCAGGTATTTGGTCTTGGTGGTGCTACCACCTACACACTGGGCGTGCATATTACCCGGCAAAACTGCAAGTTTTGCGTCTCTGTGTGCAGCAGAATTCCCCACCCAAAACGCTTGTGTAAGCATGGAATAAGAGTGAGAACAAAAACACACTTTTGCATTTTTGCTTCAAACCGTTTCTGTGTAAACGTAGCCTAAATGGGAGGCTTAAACACCAGTCCGAATGACTCATCAACAAACATAACCCACTTGTAGCTATACAGACTGGTGTATGGATTGTTATTATTTCCATAGTTGTCGGTATTCTCAACACTGAGTTGATCCCTCCAATATAATGTCAGAATCTATGCATTGCTATACACAATTAGTCATTTATATTTACTACCCTGAAACCTCACACTCTTACTCATACATACACACTTACACATATACACACTCACACACAACACTTTACACCTCTTCTGCTGTGGAGTTGCATTCATTTGTATTGTATGTTTTAAAACAAATATTCTACTGATAGTTTATAGAGGGCACAATTAAAGTATTTCCAAGTTCAAGTGAAAACAGCAGCTAAAGGACTGGAATAGCTGAATTCATCAAAGTGTAAGGGCTGCAATCATTTCAGCAAATGTTTCCTGGCAAAATATTTGCTCTTTTATGGAAAAATAGGCAGCCTTGTGGTCTAGACCTCGTCAAACGTGTTCTGAAATGCACGGGATTTGTGTTTAGCAGCTCGTAGTTTCAGTCTTCTCTCATATTTGTAATGCTAATTTAGTCTTTATCACAAAAATGTATTTATGTTATAATTTGGTGTTTTGCTTCTCAAGATAAGTATCCAATTAGAAAGCAGAATGAGTTTCACATGAGGCTCTAATTTTGGTTGCCAGTTTTAATGCCGAAATCCAGTTGGTTTAAAGCTAAAATGCCTCTCTCTGATCTGAATGGTCACAGCCTAAACCTGCAGCCACTCATTTATCAGCGCTAGTGCAGCCTCTGCAGCTCTGTGAGGGAATTCTGGACGTTCTGAGCTTTCACATGAGCCCTGTTCATGTTCTGAGAATGAGAAAAGCTGTGTGTGTGTCCTCTTTCTGCAGGTTAAGGCACTGGCAACACAGCTTCTGTGACTGTTGTCCCTGATTTAAACTAGTAAAAGTGCAGGCTACATACTCTTTCTTTGAAATGTGCCTTCATTTGAAAACATAAGACACAAATTAATAATAATAATAATAATAATACATTTTATGTATTAGGCGCCTTTTTGGACACCCAAGGACGCCTTACAACAACATTAATTAACAAAATTAAGTACAATTAAAACATACAGTTAAAAGCCTGCAGTTAAAGTGGGACAGTATTTAACTGATTGATTGAATGTAGTATTATATTTAGTGTTGTAGTATTTAGCATTTTATTAGTATTTAGCAATGTATGAGACAGTATTTGAATTGACTGATTGTATTTAATTGACTTACAATTATATATCAGCTATTCTCCCTGGAGAGCTATGGGGCATGCTTTGGGTTGATGGGGGAAACCCATCCAGACATGGAGAGAACATGCAAACTCCACACAGAAAGGCCCGGGATTGAACCCCGGGTCGCACTCGGAACTCAGAAATCGCAATGTAAAGGCCGTTACACACAACAGGATTTTTTGGACTTAAGCGATTTTTAAAAATGCAACAAACTGTGCACACCACAGAAACGAGGAGAAACTTATTAGACTTAAAATCTCCGACTGCAAAGACTGCAGTGGGATCTGTCTACAGATGACAGGATATAAAGTTATGAGTGCGATGGCGTCAGCTGTTTCCTGTCTACAGTAAAACCACTCGCTCTGAGACTCTGAAGTGTTCAAAGATCAGAGCTCTGCACTTCCAGTTTAGATACAAGTCAAAACTATATTATTATTGTTTGTATTTATTTGTATTATTATTATTATTTGACTGGACGATGTTTCATATGCTGCTTTACATGAATGTTGTTTATTCCTGTTTTGATATGTCTGTGTGTATGTTTTACTCATCAAAATCTTGGAACGCCCTTAGAGGCAACTGTTGTTGTGATCTCGGGCGCTACAAAAATAAATTGAATTGAATTGAATTTGTGAAATGTGGTGTGTGAGCAATAATCTCATATTCATTTCAGACTTAATGCTGCTACAGCTAAAGTGCAAAATGAACAAAACTGTTCAGTAACTTTAAATGATACAAACTACAGCTGCTGCCCTGACAATGAAGGTGCTCTGTTTCTAAGAGATAAACTGTAGAAATTCCAGGATCTTCTCAGGGTAACTATCATCTAAAGAATAACATTTATAATAAATCTGTGTTTTTTCCAGACTTATGTATCAGCTAAAAAGATAACATTAATAATTACAATACACAAAGGATTGTTAGACACCTGGACTCTCAGACTCGCTCAGTCCATCACAAACCTCGGTAGATTCTGTAGACTCTCTGACATTTTGCCTGTTTGTCACACTGATACCTTGAATCCTGCTGTAACATTATTAAAGGTTCTGTAAGGATGATCTCCGTGCCTCTGCGCTATTTTTTTTTTTCATTTTTGCTAAGATTTAACAGAAGTCATCAGTAGCAATACTTCAGATACAAGATTTTTAAAGCATAAAATATTGGCGATAAAGTCCACAGGAAGTAGAGTCACTGTCGCTAATCTGCAGCTTCACCTCGATCCATGTGCTGTGTGGATGGAAACAGACACATATGAGGATCTACTTTTGCCTTTTTACTTCCAAAGAACGCCTCAAATTGGATTAATAGTGGAGTTTTCTAGACTGGATGTTATTTGTGGAGGACAATTTCTATGGATAATGTGGATGAGATGCTGCACTTCAAATGTACCACTTAACTTAAGAGGTGAGTAATAAAGTCTTTATTTTCGCTCTATCCCGAGTTTGTATGTTGCGTCTCGGTGTCCATCACTCCTCTGCCCCCGACGCTCTGTTTTATAGACTGTTTATGTAGCTTGGCTGATGTTTAGTGGTTATGATCTGACACTGACTCCACACACGAGGAGCACAGCGGCTTCAAGGTCGCACAAAAAGTCGGGTCACGCCTCCTTGAACTCGGGGAGAAGAAATCGCAGCCAAAATCAGGCAAATTCTCCTGTAGTGTGTGGCGACCTTAAGTAAAAAAAAAACTCCATTCAACCTTTCCCCGCAGAACCCTTCAACTCTCCTTCCCCCCAAACCCTTCAGCTGTAGTACAGATTCTGCGAGCCTCGTGTGATAATGGACTCGATAATAGACCTGTCAGCCCTGTCACCGCTGATGAAGTAGGGACACCATGTTGACACAGTTTGAAAGCTTTCCCCGTCATGATCTTAACCAAAGCCCAGCGCCGAGTCTGGGTGCACTCACAGCCTGTTCCATTCTCACATCGACAAATAACATTATCTGAACTAAAACTGGATAATGCGCCGGTCATAATCAGCCTCCCCGCAGGACGCCACTCACACTCCTCACAATTGTTTGGTGCTTTGATTCCGAATGCAGTGACGGAGCGTACCGGCTTCTGTCTGCTCGCTGTGTCCAGAGAGACCAGGGCCAGACAGGCTAATGTGTGCGCCCCATACTAATGCACTTCTAATCACCTGTAATTAGCGACGAGTCTGAATGGAACAAAACACAGCGCTTGCTATGTTTACCACGAGGAAACATCACATCATAGTGTTTCCAAAGTTTTAGAAAAGGATTTGTTAAAAGAGCCCAGATGACGCTGTTTTCTGATCTATGGGCTAATGTTTTCTCTTCACAAACATACCTGGAATTGTTTTGTCTCGTTCACACAATAAACACGCAAACCTGAAGTGGAACATATGTGGTGAGAAAGGAAGTGCTCCTCTGTGTTTTTAAATTCCATACTTCATGAGAATCATTTTGAGCATTTCAAGTTTGGATTGAATATCTCTACTGAACAAAAGGGAAAAGGAGCTGTCAACTTGAAAACTACTAACCTGATTCATCGGCCGGTTTCACTTCGTAATAAACGTTTGACCTCGCAGCATTAGGATTCATTCGCCCGATGGTAGGTACTTTTTTTGTTTTAACCAATCGCTGCTATTTGGTGGTGATGTCTGCAATGCGCCGGAACGCTCAGTGGTGTCCAAGTAATCGCAGCACAACAGCAAATCCCGTAGGAAGAAGGGCAATAACGTCTTTCCCCTTGATAAAATTCAACAAACAGTATCTGTTCCAACTTGAAATCCTCGATGTCGGGAATCATTGCCAACACAAAATGTACGGCTTCGTCTACATCCATCTCAACACTTTGTTTACTGTTGTGCTGCACCACAAAAGGACCCAGAGGCGCTTGAGTTTGACGTCATGGCTTCATAGCTCTTCCTCTTCGCTGATTGGCCGGTGCACCGACTATAACTTCTGGGGTGCTTGCAAAAACCGCCGAGTGTGTTCTGATTCCTGACTAGTCGCTGAAGGTTAGGTAAGGTAACTTTATTTGTATAGTGTTTTTCACAGACACATGTCCCCAAAGACGCTTTACAGAGCTTTACTAACAGAGCATTCTTCATTCACTCCAGACCCGGTGGTGGTAAACTACTCTCGTAGCGTGCCACCGCTGAAGAGAAATGAAATAGAGCGGAGGAACTAGGTGGCGCCTCCCTTGGGAGGTGTTCCGGGCATGTCCCACCGGTAGGAGGCCCCGGGGAAGACCCAGGACACGCTGGAGGAACTATGTCTCTCGGCTGGCCTGGGAACACCTCGGGGTCCGTCCGGAGGAGCTGGAGGAAGTGGCTGGGGAGGAGGCTTGGGAGCCCCTGCTTAGACTGCTGCCCCCGCGACCCGGCCCCGGATAAGCGGAAGAAGATGGATGGATGGATGGAACTAGGTGGTGCCAGCCTAGCTAGAAAACTACTGCTTCATGACATCACAAGGTGGAACAGAGCTTTCTAAACTTTGGAGATGCAGACAAACTAATGGTCCGTGTACCACTTGTTCTTTTCAGTTTCAATTAAGAACGAAAAACAATACAATGGGAAAACAGTTTGCTATTTCTTTATTCCATTTTAATGCCAAACAAAAGGACAGATTTCAACCTCTATTTTTAATATTTAATTAAGTTTATTTCAAATAACACCAATCAAAAAGCAGCCATTGTGCCAATTTTAATTTTGATATTTGATTCTCTTTGGTTTATTTTCCCTGGAAATAATACTGCTAAAAGGACTTGGGATCGTTGCAATTTTCTCTTCTTTCATAGCGACACGTTTACTTTCGCGTCTTAGAAAGTAATTGTCGAACTCCATGACGGGAAACAAGAATCAGCAATAAACTCTCCTTTGTTCAATCGGCAGTGAATTCACATGTGGCGTGCTAGAAACTTCTGGGGCAAATAAACCAGACAGAATAAAATATCAAATTTGAAATAGACACCAAGACTGTTTTTTGATTAGTGGTTTTTTTTTTTTTTTGTTTGAAACTAAAACAGAATAATGAAACAACAAACTGTTTTCCCATTTTATTGTTTTTCATTCTTAACTGAAATTCAAAAGAATGAAAAGTACACGGATTACTAATAATAAAATGTTATTCAAATATGTGAATGAAACAAAACACAGCTCCAGGTCTGTTTAGATGAGGCAATAACATTATAACATGGCTTAAAGCACAAGAATCCCTTTTGTGTAATGCAGGAGCTTTAACTTCCTTCACTCTTGAGCACTGTGACCATGCAGATCAAACACTGAGGCTGTTTACATGGTTTTTTTTGGGGTTTTTTTTTGTACAAATCTACAATGTTTTGATATGGTATCGGTCTCTCTTTTGTCTTTGCTCAGCTGGCCTTTCCTTTTCAAACCAATCAAGCGTGTCGACATCAGTGAAGCAAAGTTCGTCCTGTTCTGTATTTGGTGGAAAAACCTGCACATTATACAGATATATTTTGCATGGACTGTTGGAAATGGTGATATTTTATTATAGTTTACTGCTTACGTTAAAGGTGCATTGTGTAACTTTTCTAAGGAGATGTCATTGCTCTTTCTGGAATGTTCCTCTGACATTAAACAGCTCTACCTTACATTTACTCTGTTACAGGTGGGTTTATTGGTCAAAAAACTAGAAAAACTGACAGTGGCCCCACTTACATGAGAAATCTAAATTAATTAATTCTGAATTAAATTAAATAATTAATTTGTAAATGTGTAAATGTAAATAATTTCAAATAAAGGTTTACATGGAAAACACGTGTAATCGGTTTTATTTAATGGCGTTCAACGTGTTTTGGTGGGGAAGGGTTCTGATTGGACAGGAACACGAACTTATTTACGTCAACCGGAAGAAAACGCACACTTCGTCTGCTACCGGCTTTTTATCTGTTTTGTGTCATCTCGGTTTGTCGTAACATATTGTAATGTCCAAACTAAAGAAAGGATTCGCTAACCTGACATATTTTCGCCGGAGATCACCGATTCTTCTTCAAACCCCAGTTGGACACTTCGCTGGTCGGCATTTGCCAAGGACCGTCTGCCGAGGTCCATCTCTTCATAAAATTAAAAGTTTGATGGTCTGAGCCTCTTTTGCTGTTTTGTGCCTGAGGTTTGTTGTTCTTCTGCTTCAACTGTTTCCACTTGTTTCTGATCTGCTCAGTGTCTCTGTCCACGTACCCTCCTTCTCCAAACTTTTCCGCTACCTCTTTCAAAAGGTTCATGTTTTGATGTTTTCTGCCATCCACTCTTTTCATTATTTGCACTTATTAAAAAAATGTTTCGGTTCGAGGCCCGTGCTTGCTACGGGCCGCCATCAGCGTCAGAAGGGCGACCTAAACGACCGGAATTATTTTTAAGCAGAATAAATGTTTACATGATCGAGGAACAATTTTAATCGGATTTAAGGACAGAATAAATCACCCACTTAATTCAGAATTAAGTTTAAATCCGGATAAACATTAAGAATTAAGTGTTTACATGGTCTTTTTAAATCAGAATTAACTTTTATTCCGAATTAATTTATTTTTAATCGGATTTAAAGGTTTCATGTAAACGGGGATATTCTGACTGTGAGAGGGGTCGCCTTTCCACAGATCTGACTGTAACTTGGTCCGGTTTGGTCTCCATGATAATAGAACGCTTTATTACCACACTGTGAATCATTCCAAATGCAGCAATAACATGGAGAAAAACATTTGACGGAAAAGTTCTGCCCCCAGAAAAGTTACGCAATGCACCTTTAATAATGTACTAACTTTGTCTTCTAATGTTATTGTACTAGAAATGTGTATTTTGAATGTGTGTGTACCTGCCCAGGGACTGAGAATGGAAAGTAGCAGGAGCTCAATCTGGCACAAATCATCGTCTCTTTTGTAAGATGAAAGCTTTTGTACAAATATAGAATAAACAAAACAAAACAAAACACAAGCTTCGTGTTGATTGAATCGTCGCTCGGCTGAAAACAGTGAAAGACGGACGGGAGGCTGTTCTCACTTCTCTCACAGACGGATGATGTAACTGACCTGAGATCACGACACATTTTACCCCAGGTACACACTAAATGTGAGTCTGCTGTGGTAGAGATGCGTCAGTATGGAGTTTTTCACGACAGATAGAGATCGTTTAATATCTAGAGAAACGATATTTTTGGGCCAATTTGTAGACAGACTATTCCCAGGTTTGACTACCCCAAATTTAAGACCTTTTTAAGACCACTGAATGAAAATTAAAACCAACATCGCACCCATTATGGGGGCGAAAGACACCAGGTCCAATTATAATAATGACCATTTCTCACTGCTTTAAATAAGAAAAATACTTTTATTAGAAAATCTCATTCAGAACTCATTTATAGTTGTATGCGTTGCTTGTAAAATGGCCAAAAAATCATTTCTAACATTCTAACTAGACAAACTAAGCTTTCACATTGTCTTGTCTCACATTGCACTGCAGCCCGGTTGAGTTTACAAAAAAATAGGCTCATGAAATTTAAGACCTTTGTGAAAAAATAAGACTTGGACAACATAATTTAAGACTTTTTAAGGCCTTAATTTAGCAACATGAAATTTAAGACCCTTGTAAGACTTTTAAGACCCCGCGGTGACCCTGGTAGAGTGCATTTTGATCATTTTTGACAAATTCTGTTATTTAAACCAACATTACCTGCAGCCCTTTTTTCCCACTAACCTATAAGAGAGCTGTAAGGTCACAATTCTTGCACTAAAGTGTTCAAATAAATGGTAAATGGTCACATTTTTATATAGAGCTTTTTCACCTTCAAGCATTTTACAACAAGAAACCACTCGCCCATTCACACACACATACAGTTGTGCTCATAAGTTTACATACTCTGGCAGAATTGATGATTTCTTGGTCCAGAAGCTGCACATGGGACGTACTTGGATATTCCAACATGATAATGATCCAAAACACAAAGGCAAGTGGACCTGTCACTGGCTCCAGCAGAATAAAGTGAAGGTTCTGGAGTGTTCGTCTCTTCTGACCTCAGTATCACTGAGCCTCTGGGCAGATCTCAAGCTGCAGTTCAGACAAGAGCCCAAGAAATTACAGGAACTGGAGCCTTTTGCCAAGAAGAATGGGCAGCTTTACCATCAGAGAAAAGAACACATCCACAGCTATCACAAAAGACTCCAAGCTGTCTTTGGGTCATTTGTGTAGTTTCTGTTTCATTATGATTTAAAAAGAGGAAACACAGTTGTTTGATAATAAATATATCTGTCTCTGGTCTGAAGCAGTTCTCATGTCCTTAGAACTCCCAGGTTAGGTAAAAAGTTACACAAAGGTCCTTAATATGACTTTTATGAGCTTTAAGCCTAGTCATAAAGCCATTACCTCCACCTACATACCCAAGGTTGTGTTTTGTTTCCAAACGTTATGAGGCTATTTACTTCTCCAAAGCTCAAAATGCTCCACCTCGTGATATCAGGAAGCGGTCGTTTTCAAGTGAACAGCTCCTTTTAGCGTTAATTTAGTAGAGATGGGCAATTCTTGGGCAATTCCATTTTCTGTTTGCGAGAAGAACCCAGCCTAAATATGCAGGTTTTTGTGTTAAACGTGTGTGAAACAAAACGAAACAAAACACAACTCCAGGTACGTTTTTGATGAGGTAACAACAATCTAACATAGCTCAGAAAATAACGTAATATTGGACCTTGTGAGTAAAAATGAAATACCAATGACAGTATTTTAAATAAGCCTTTTGAATAAAACTGCAAGAAAATCTATTTGCTTTTCCAATCTCCGCATGCACAGATCATTTCCCTTTTACTGCATGGCTCGCCGAAGCAATGGACCGAGGCAGCCGACACTGCATGCTCGCCACGGCCAATTGTAGCACGGAAGCTATTTAAACAAATCGCTCATTTTTGCTGGGGGCGCTTCTGAACCCAAATGTTCGCTGTCCCCTTCTCTTTTTCCTCTCTTCTACCGCAAATGTACACGAGACCTGCGGCGAGAGCTCGAGGTTTTGTTCCCAGGCAGTTGTGGTAAATAAAGGTGACCACTTCTATTAGAGCCAAATGGAACAGAAAAAAGTCTATTTCACACAAATCACTGCGCGTTACACATTCTGACGTTCCCGCGCCATTTTGGAAACATCTGTGAAATAGCCTTGAGGATTACTGTAATCTATGGCTTTAATACGAGCGCTGCAGGGGAAATATGACCTGCTTGTCGACGCCTGGTCTCGCCTGAAGCTGGAGCTAAACAGGGTTGGGTCTGGTCAGGGCTTAGATGGGAAACTGCTGGGAATATCAGGTGCTACGATGAGACGGAGGTGGCACTAGTTGAAATGGATGTTGCATCATTAATAGTGCTGTCAATCGAATGTCATAGTTAACTTGTGATGAATCGCAAATTAATCGCACATTTTTGACCCTTGAATAATGATTTTAATACTCTTATCAATATAGAAAACTGGATAGGCTTTGTGCAAACATGCAAACATATATATATATATATATATATATATTTTTTTTTTTTTTTTTTTTATTGCAACTGTATAACCCCTCGTGTTTGGATGGGTTTCCTCCGGGCACTTCGGCTTCCCCATCAACTCAAAACATGCAGCACCTATGAACTAACATCAAGGACCATGACGTCCACCCTCCTGTGGGCTCACCACCTGCAGAGGGGTTCATGGGGGGGGTCAGGTGCACAGAGGACTGGGCAGGAAACTGTTTCCCCTGTGACCCAGCCGGATAAAGCGGAAGAAGATGGATGGATGGAGGTGTTTGTCTGCCCCATTTCCATCCATCTTCTTCCGCTTATCCAGGTCGGATCCTGAGGTGTTCCCAGGCCAGCTGAGAGACATAGTCCCTCCAGCATGTCCTGTGTCTTCCCCGGGGCCTCCTTCCAGTGCGACATGGAACCGAGCTGCTGAGCTTCTGAGATCTGACGGGATCAGGCTTTGACAAATCAGTATGGCCACATGTATAATTTTTTATTTATTTTTTTATTATAGATCCAGGGCCCCAACGCTGCTGTACTAAGGGCAATGACGTCATCGACCTGAGATAAGGCTCGCACCATCAGTATCTGTGTAAAATCACTTCTTAAAACAATTTTTTATCGGTTGACCTTCCTTAACTTATAACAGCCTGATTTTATTCCTTATTTCTTTTTGTTTATTTATTAAAATTAATTGAATTAATTGATTTGTTTGCGTCATTCTCTGTTTTTTGATGCTATTTCTATGCTTTTTCTGTTGTTCTTTGTGGCTTGTATAGCACCTTGTTTTTAAAAGTGCTTCATAATAAAGATTTATTATTATTATATGGCTGTGTTTTTACACAAATATGCAACAAATTATTTATATCCGAGATAAATCCACAAGGATATCCGAATAGGCTCAAAGAAAGAAAGAAATCCATATCTGTCCGTCCCTACATTTCACACACATTGCCTGGTGTGAAGTGCGAATGTGAGAGAGTAATTGATGGGTCAGACCGGGAGCCTCACTCGCTGAAGACAGAGTGGATGAATAATGTACCGTAATACACTTTGGGTGTATGAAACGCATTATATCAGCCTTGTGCATCAATCCAACTGATAATAATTACACACCATTTTTATTTGATGGTGCAATTTGAAGCTAAACTGACTCAAATGTCTCTGATCTGAATGTTCTCTACATAAACCCCAGCATCTGCAGCTGAGTGACTGAACTCTGGAGGGTCTGAGCTTTCACATGAGGCAATCCAAGTTGAGCTGATTGTAGTACGCTTTTTAAAAAAATCTGCAAGAGCTCAGTAAAAACATACCTGGAGTTGTTTCATTGACACTCACACTCTCTCTCTCTCTCTCTCTCTCTCTCTCTCTCTCTCTCTCTCTCTCTCTCTCTCTCTCTATATATATATATATTTATATATATATAAAAGTCGCACTGAACTATAAGTCGCATTAACACAAGAACAGAGAAGAACAGGCTGAACATGTGTCTGGTGTGTTCACGTCACATATGAACAGTTATTCAGAAAACTAGAGCAGAAGCAACAACACAGAACAAGTTTACCAAACTCTCCACCTCACTCCAAATCACTAAATTCTTCATTCTCTGTGTCACTTCTGAGCAACTCCATCAACTCCAGCTAAATCCAGCTTTTAGCTTTTACCTTTTAGCGATTAGCTTTTTTGTTTTCTTCATTGCAGTTGGAGTTTCCTTTGCTTTTCTCCAAACACAAGTTTCTCGCTCACTCCAAACTTTCTTTCTGCTGCTCAATCGGTCCTCTCTTCCACCGCTACATATGTTTCCAGTGCTCCGCTCAATACACTGAGTAATAATGTGTTTAATGCAGCTTTGCACACATTTGTTTACGTTTTACAGAAACAAAACTTATGTGGCTCATTTGCATATATTATAAGCGCTGAAAAAACAGCTCATGCGCTGATACAGTGAGCTTCTGTCAGACGAAAGGACAAGATTCAGTGGATTATTCACTGTTTGGACAAAAAAAAGTCGCCAGTTCCCAATTTAACTAAGTAAACAAAGAGCGTGAGGCGCAGCAGAAACTGGTACACAAGCCTAGAGCGCCCTCTTGTGGCTGTCAGTGTGAAAATAACCAACATGTTAAATTATATATTTTAAGTCGCACCTGGGTATAAGTCGCACCCAAACCATGAAATGTGTGACTTATATTCTGAAAAATATGGCATCATAAGGTGGGACAGAGCATACTGAGTTTTGGGGATGTGGACAGACTAATAATGCAGGATTATTGAAACATGAATGAAACAAAGCACAACTCCAGGTCTGTTTCTGAGGCAAAAGGAGGAGCTCACAAGAGTTTTTTCTTGTAATAGGATCTTTAGAAAAAACAATACTCAAGGTAAATGAGGGGACATGAAAATAGTTTGCGGACTCACCTCTGCGTCTCGGTGCTGTACTGGCCCCTCCCCACTTGATTGACAGCGCACAGTCTGAACTGATAGGTCCTGGCTGGAGTGAGCCCGCCCACGGTGATGTTGGCGACGGTGGGGTCCACTTCAGACAGATAGACTTTCCACGGAGAGTCTGGAGCAGAGGAGATAAATGCTAAAAGCTTAAGGGGTATTTCCCTTCTATGGGGGATTAACTGCTAACACATGGCATATTTAGATCCGATTGTTTTGAAAATGCTATATTTGCCGAAAACAATTCATTAACATGCTTTATTTCGCCTTCCTTTGCTCTCTACGTTAAGTCACACCCTCTACACAGCTCCATCACAAAGTACAATGAAACGACTGCACATAGTTGTGTACATGCTTTTGTATTTTTATGGAAAATTGTTGTGTTGGAAGAGATCATTAAATTACTGGAACGTGCACTGTTGACATCTAAAACCTCTTCAGACTTTTTTTTGATGGGAGAACAATATTACAACATGGTAAAAAGCTAAAAAAAGAAAAAAAGAATTTCCGTAATACCCTCTTTAAATTTGAAAACATATAAAGACACTTACAATGATTATTTCCTGACAGTATTATCTATCTATTTACCCGTCAATAACATGAATACAGTAAAAAGCTTTTAAATCTATAGATAAATCTGATGCATGATACAATATTTTAAAACATCATGCAGATTTTTTTTTAACTCATTTTAATAGATTGGCAGGGCTCATTCAAATAAATAGAAATGAAATACATTCTCAAATTCCGTATTTAAATGCAGAAAATGTATTCGCTCAATAGTAGTGAATGATTTTGTGCTATTTTTGATATGACGATTTGAAAAAAATAAAAATAAAAAATTCAAAAATAGCAATCAGGGTCTTTTCATTTTTTAAAATCTGAATCTTTTTAATTGATTGGAGTAATACTTTTAATCAACTTCATTCAGCTCTGGGCTACCTGCTTTTATAGTTTCAAGAACCAAACTAACATGCAGACAAATTTTGATTAAAATGTTCTTCTGTACTTATCTTTCAAGTGTTTTTTTTTTTTTTTCCCACTACTAAACTGTGCAGATGGTGTTTGAATAGCATTATCTACTGTTCCTACTAACTTTTTTTGCAAATTTAATGCAAACTTTTGGGGACTTTTTGGATAATTTGGGGTTTTTGTGTCATTGTCTCTACTGTCCTTCAGTTTGTTTTTTATTTTGGGTTCACAAACTGGTTTATTTTATTTTTATACGCCCGTTGTAAGACGGGACGTATTATGCTATGGCGCTGTCCGTCCGTCTGTCCGTCCGTCCGTCCGTCTGTGGACACTTCAAAGCTTTGAAGTCTTTGAAGCTTTGTCTTCATGAAGAGGCAAATTCCGATTCTAGAATGTGATGATGTCATACTCATACTCCTACTGCAAGAGCCAGATTTCCCTATTGATTATCCGTCCGTCTGTCTGTCCGTCTGTCCGTCTGTCTGTGGACAATTCTCACCTAGGAATGTCAAACTTCCAAACTGCACCAACAATTCATCTTTAACTAGGTTTGACAAATTCTAACTTAATTCTATATACAATAATTCAAAGTACGGGCGTATTTTGCCCCGCTGGCGGAGCTCTTGTTTGTTTTGTTTTTGGTCACTTCCCATCCCAAAACTGTTGTTCAGTTTTGTTCAATCAGTGTTGCCTCTGTGGAGATCTCGCTGTGGCAGTGAGTCTGTCAAGGCAACAAACGAGTGTAGTGATGGGGGTAAATTCTTAACTTCCACGTAAAACGCCAATTTGCTTCACACTGAAGAAGCTTAACACCACTTTAACCCATCTTACAACAGCCACGAGTCTAACAAACAAAACGCTCTGCCTGGTTCACTCATTAGTGTCTGGAAATGTTATAAAACAACTTTATAAGCAGCTTTACACTTACCTCTGTTGATTTCCCACTGCGCCTGTCAAAGCCCAAAAGACTCAATCGCCGATGTCGTTTTTAATCCCAGTTATTTATGAGTGTATTATATTTTTTGAAAAACACAAAAAATATATATTCACAAACTATTTTCTTTCAAAAACTTTCAGTTTCTCTTCTTCTTCACCGTCAGTAGTCGATCATCACTTGTTGCTTCTGGCAACTCGAGCCTCTCGCCGCCGCTGGAGTTGGCGATTGAGTCTTTTGGGCTTTCACATGCGCAGAGGGAAATCGACAGAGGGAAGTGTAAGGCTGCTTATAAAGTTGTTTTATGTTTCCAGACACTAATGAGTGAACCAGGCAGAGCGTTTTGTTTGTTAGACTCGTGGCTGTTGTCAGATGGGTTAAAGTGGTGTTAAGCTTCTTCAGTGTGAAGCAAATTGGCGTTTTACGTGGAAGTTAAGAACTTGCCCCCATCACTACACTAGTTTGTTGCCTTGACAGACTCACTGCCACAGCGAGATCTCTGCCGAGGCAACACTGATCTGTGCCGTTTTTTGGCTTCTGACAGTATTCGACCACCTCTAGCAACGGACTTTAGCTTCAAATGTGCCCGAGTTCCCCTTGAAATAAATAAACTCAACTGCATCCCCGGCTCCATATTTTTACTTCCACAGCTATAACATGACAATATTTACAGCTTTCTCATATGTTGTACCTAAAATTGTGTTTTGTTTCATTAACACATGTTTAACACACAAATCCTGGATATTTAGACTGAGTTTTCCTCTCAAACAGAAAACACTAAGAATAAAGGGTTCTTCAAACATGTGTGAATGAAACAAAACTCAGGTTATGTTTCTGAGGAGGTAAAACCGTTCCCAGGCCTGGTCAAGAGGACGTGCACACATAGTAGTATGTAGTGTGGGTGAATACGTACTGTTCTCAGAGAGCTCGAGCAGGTAGTAGAGCAGAGGAGAGTTCCCGTCGAAGGGCCTGAGCCAGGACAGAAGCACCGAGCGCGAGTCTGTGTCGTTCAGTTTGGCCGTGAGTGAGCGGGGGGAGTGTGGCAGCTCTCTGTGCAGATCACAGTCACAAAATACACTCAGGTTTATCTGTGTTTGTACTGAAGCCGTGTATCAGTCGTTCATTCGTTTTTTTGCAATAAAAATAAGAAAACGAAACAACTACTCTTTTCTTCATTGTTTAACTCCAAAACCAGAATAAAACAATGGATAATTATTGTTTTTTTTTTTTTTTTAATTTCAGAGTGCACTTGATGCTTTCAAGTGCAAGTGCAATTGATGCTTTCACAAAAACGAAAACAAACCGAACTAAGAGCTTTCAGTTCGAATGAAATGGGAGTTCTAAACCAGGACTGAACCAGGTCTAAACCAGGTCTAAATCAGGACTAAATCAGGACTAAAACAGGACTGAACCAGGTCTAAACCAGGTCTAAAACAGTTCTAAATCAGGACTAAAACAGAACTGAATCAAGTCTAAATCAGGTCTAAACCAGGACTGAACCAGGACTGAACCAGGTCTAAACCAGGTCTAAACCAGGTCTAAACCAGGACAAAACCAGGACTGAACCAGGTCTAAACCAGGTCTAAACCAGGTCTAAACCAGGACAAAACCAGGACTGAACCAGGTCTGAACCAGGTCTAAACCAGGTCTAAACCAGGTCTAAACCAGGTCTAAACCAGGACGAAACCAGGACTGAACCAGGTCTAAACCAGGTCTAAATCAGGTCTAAACCAGGTCTAAATCAGGTCTAAACCAGGTCTAAACCAGGACGAAACCAGGACTGAACCAGGTCTAAACTAGGTCTACACCAGGTCTAAAACTGGACTGAACCAAGTCTAAACCAGGACTGAACCAGTACCACCACCCAGTGATTCCCGCAGAAAATTGGTTAGTCAAGGCACTGACCAAGGAGGGGTGGTGCCTGCGAAAGTAAGGACTTGATTCAGTCCTGATTGAGTCCTGGTTTAGACTGGTTTAGTCCTGGTTTAGCCCTAGTCCAGTCCTGGCGATCGGCTCGGCAGTCCACTAATGGCACATAGACATACATGCACAAACCCCCAGCATGATGTCACTACAAACTATCATTAGTAGTGGTTGTAGTCACGGCACTCACATGACTTCCAGACGTGCCGTTTGGGAATCGTTCCCGGCCTTGGACAGGACGGTGCAGGTGTAGTCTCCGATGTCACCTGACCAGGTCTGACCAATGGTGAGCGAGCCCTGCCGCACGGAGACACGCCCCCCGCTGGACGAGACCACAGGTGCACCCCCGCGCTCCCAAAGGAAACTGGAACAGATCACAAATACATTAAAGTTAAATACAGTAGCATTTTTCAGGAGCGTTATTAGTAGGAATGTAACAACACCCAAAATATATGGTGATATCGTATCGTCAAAGGTCTCACAATAATATCGTGGACCATCACAATATATCGAATCACAAGTGTCTTTACTTAAATGAATAGTTCTGATGCAGAAATAGCTAAAAAACAAAAAAAACAAAGGGAACTACATAGACCATGATCCTTTGCTCCATTTCAGTGCAGACGACATAACTGTTCTAAGCACTTTTACATCTTTATTCTTTGGATTAAGTCTTGTGAAGGCATTTTTAGAGGAAAAAGTAGCAGATTCACACAAAATATTGCAATAAATATGGTATGGAAAATATCACACAGAGAGATTTGGATATCGTTCCATCCCTAATGACAATAAATGTTGTACCAAATGACTGGTCAAAGCATTTTAGAATGTCAGTCTTGTTATTATGTAGAATATTGTAATATCGTGAGCCTCCCCACCATATCGTGAGCTTTCCCAAGATATTGTAATCAATATCGTACCGTGAGATTTTGATATTGTTACACCCCTAGTTGTTAGATACTTTTACTCACTTTCTGGATGAATCTGTACTTGTGAGAGTTGTTTTATCACAATGATATTTTTACTTTTACTTCTAGAGTAATATTTATAAGTAATGCTACTGAAGTAAAGCATTTAGCTTCTCTACCCACAGATAAATAACCTAAGTTGCATAGTAGGAGTGGGGCGAGACAAAAATTCCCATGAGCCATAACAAGTTTGGCTTTACATTTTGATTTAAAGGAGCTATATGTGGCCTGCACCCTAACAGTTTTAGAAAAGATACTAAAATCACCACTGAACCTACAAATAGAGGACATGTACAAGTTTTCCTCATTCTTAAGCTCGAAACCCTCAGAATTCCCTCACGGAGCTGCAGAGGCTGCACTAGCACTGGTTCAGGATTGTTGCAGGTTCTGGGGTTTAGGTAGTGACCATTCAGATCAGAGAGACATTTTAGGTTTAAACCAAATTGGATTCTGGACCATAATTCACAGATTGATACATATTCAATAGTTCAAAATAAAGTTTGAGTGTGTAATATGTGCTTTATTGATTAGCTTAATGTACTTCTGCTCAGGCTCTAATCTGTTAATATGGAAACACTGCCCCCTTGAGGTCACCTGTGTTACTGTTTGGACAGTGGCCTTGTTCACATGCATGTCAAAACTGATTAGAATCTGATTTATGGACCGTTAGGAGTTCTTAAACACATGTAAACCCCCCAAGTCTGATGTGAGTAACCAAAGGGGCCATTATCAGAAAGTAGATTTTGCCTTTTAAATATTCTTATTAATTATTGTTAATCAGATTTTGACCACAGCCACTGACAGTCAATAAAATCACATAAAAAATAAAATTGATACAATAAGAAATGTCAAGAAATAATAAAGATAACATTAAAAAAGCATCTTGTCATAGAAGTAAAATTAGATGAAGTATCTACAGCTCTCGAAAAAGGTCTAAACCAGGTCTAAACCAGGTCTAAACCAGGACTAAACCAGGTCTAAACCAGGTCTAAACCAGGACTGAACCAGGTCTAAACCAGGACTAAACCAGGTCTAAACCAGGACGAAACCAGGACTGAACCAGGTCTAAACCAGGACTAAACCAGGTCTAAACCAGGAGTAAACCAGGTCTAAACCAGGACTAAACCAGGTCTAAACCAGGACTAAACCAGGACTAAACCAGGACGAAACCAGGACTAAACCAGGTCTAAACCAGGACTAAACCAGGTCTAAACCAGGTCTAAACCAGGTCTAAACCAGGATGAAACCAGGACTGAACCAGGTCTAAACCAGGTCTAAACCAGGACTAACCCAGGACTGAACTAGGTCTAAACGAGGTTTAAACCAGGTCTAAATCAGGATTAAAACAGAACTGAACCAGGTCTAAACCAGGTCTAAACCAGGACTAAACCAAATCTAAATCAGGATTAAAACAGAACTGAACCAGGTTTAAACCAGGTCTACACCAGGTCTAAACCCGGACTAAACGGAGTCTAAACCAGGTCTAAACCAGGACTGAAGAATAAATAATAAAATAAGAGACCACAGCAAAATGATCAGTTTCTCTGATTTTACTACTTATAAAATGAACACTTTTACTTCATTCTATAAACTATTGACAACATTTCTCCCAAATTCCAAATAAAAATAGTCATTTAGGACATTTATTTGCAAATGGTCAAAATAACAAAAAAAAAGATTAAATGTTTTCAGACCTCAAATAAAGTGAAGAAAACAAGGTCATATTTATTTTAAAACAACACAATACTAATGTTTGAACTTAGGAAGAGTTCAGAAATAAGTATTTGGTGGAATAATAATAATAACAATGATTTTTTCCCCCCTTTTCCTCCTTAAATCAGATTCGGTTCAGGTGATCTCCTCATCAGTGCCTCATGAAGCAGAATGAGGTGTGTTTGTGTTGGATTCAACAGACGCTGGAATAAAACGGCCGTCACACATGTAGAGACGCTGATTTCAGAAAGAAAAAATGCGGTGGTCTCTTATTTTTGTCTTATTTTTTTCCAGAGCTGTATGTATTTGATTGTTACCACTGAAAATACTCTCAGAAAGTAGATAACAAACAGAAGAATATGTAAAAGCAGTGTCCACTTTGTTTATGAGCTGCACATTGTCATTCTGAAACTAAACCGACTGGTGAATATTGTTGTAATTCGTGTTCTTGTAGTTTTCGACGAGACAGTCCCAGATGGCCTGTGAATAACTGTCGGAATAATTCAATTATGCCTGTGCCTGTTATTTTCATTTAATCAGTTTTTTAAGCTCCTATAATACACAAAATTAACTCTTGTGAGCTTTAAGTCATGTTAAAATGTTGTTACCTCATCAAAAACAGACCTGGAGTTGTGTTTTGTTTCATTCACACATTTGAGTCAAACTTATGAAGTGGTAGTTTTCAACTTTACAACTACGTCTTTACCTTTAGTTCAGTAGAGATTGGAAATTCCAGGTCTGAAATTAACCAAATGATTCTAAAGAAAGCATACGGAGCTAAAAAACACAGTGGAGCACTTCCTGTATCATGGCATCGTAAGTTGGAAGAGAGAACTTTAAACGTGTGAATGAAACAAAACACATTTCCTTTAGTCATAAACCCCTCTTTCCAAACTTTCCTCTCTGAAATCCAGTTTTGTGAAGAAACCATCCATTTATTCACCAAGGCCCATGTATTACATGTACACATACATGTAGGCACATGTGAGACTATTATTTGCGGACTTTTCCTCTGCTTTTAACAAAATGCAGCCCCATGTCCTGATTCAAAGACTGGCTTCAGATTTTAATCTTCCGGACCAGCTCCTTTTATTGATTTTAAACTTTCTCACCGACCGGGTCCAGCGTGTTTTTGTCAATGGACGATTGTCTCCTCCTCTATCTCTAACACTGGATCACCTCAAGGTTGTGTGCTTTCACCTCTCCTTTTTATTTTGTACACAGACAGCTGCAGATCCTCAGAGGAAAACAGATTTCTCATCAAATTTTCGGATGACACGGTCCTGGTGTCACTACTTTCAGGATCTGAGGAGAATCATGGCCCTGCGCTGGGGCAGTTTGTCAAATGGTGTGAGGACAACTATCTGGATTTAAATGTTGCTAAAACCAAGGAGATGGTGATTGATTTTAGACGTACACCTTCTCACAGTGTTAGTGTCATCCACAGTGATGTTGTCGAAATTGTCGACAGTTACAAATATCTGGGCACTGTGATGGACAATAAACTGAAATTTGACATAAACACTGAAACCATTGTTAAACGAGGGCAGCAGAGAATGTACCTGTTGAGAAAACTGAACTCTTTTAACGTAAACAAAACTATTCTCAACAACTTTTATTGTTCTTTTATTGAAAGTCTGCTCACTTTCTCCTTCATTTGCTGGTTCCAGTCCCTGTCCTTGAAGGATAAAAACAAACTGCAGAGCATTGTTAAAACTTGCTCAAAAATCATAGGGGTCAAACTGAGGGAGCTGCATTCTCTGTGGGAGGAGCGAGTGCTGAGCAAAGCCAAGTGTCTCCTGGCTCAGCCCCTCCATCCTCTGACTCCTGACTTTATCCTGATGCCTTCAGGACGTCGTTTTTATGCTCCGATGCACGGAAGACTAACCGCTTCTCCAATTCTTTTGTGCCTTCAGCTATTAAATTGCTAAATTCTGAGGGTTGTGTTTTTTGAGGTTTTGCACGGTCATATGTATATTGTTCTTGAGTTCCACTTATGTCTGAATGGTCTGACACACTGTGTGTTTGTGCATGTGAGAACTGCTCTGTGAAAGCTGCAAACGAATTGCCCTCTGGGATCAATAAAGTTTTCTGATTCTGATTCTGATTCTATTTCTACAAATTATTCATTCATTTCTATTCTCGGTGTTTGTGACATTTTCAGGACCTTTCAAAAGACATATTTTTTTATATTTAGCTTTGAGGTATTGATTGGATCGTCGTGGCAACGGTGCAGATCTTTTGTTATTCTGAAACCCATAAATTTACTTCTCCCCTGACCTAACCTCCTGTTAAGTGTCTTATTGCTACGTATTTTGCAGTAGGAGTGTAACAATATCCAAGTATCACGATACGATATCGTCACGGTATGAACCTCACAGTACGATATTTGTTGCGATATCGTGGGTAGGCTCCCGATATTACGATATTCTACATAATAACAAGACAGACATTATAAAATGCTTTGATCAGTCATTTGGTACATTTATTGTCATTAGGGATGGAATGATATTCAAATCTCTCTGTACCATATTTTCACCATATACATCTCACGATATATTTATTGCGATATTTTGTGGAGGCTCACAATTGTGAATCTGCTCCTTTTTCCTATAAAAATGCCTTCACAAGACTTAATCCAAAGAATGAAGATGTAAAAGTGCTTAGAACAGTTATTTCTTCATGTCGTCTGCACTGAAACGGAGCAAAGGATCATGGTCTATGTAGTTCCCTCTGTTTTTTTAGTTATTTCTACATCAGAACTATTCATTTAAGCAAAAAGACTTGTGATTCGATATATTGTGATGGTCCACGATATTATTGTGAGACCTTTGACGATACGATATCACCATATTTCGATATTTTATTTAAAGGGCCCATATTTCACTATTGTCTGATTAAAATTATAATGTCGCTTCCGAAACAAAAACATAACTGGAGTTTTGTTTCATCCAAACCCGTTTCACACGTAAACCCTGCAGTTCTTCTCTCACACAGAACACTCACACTATTATTAATCTGTCTACTGTACATCTCCAAAGTTTAAATGCTCTGTTCCACCTTGTGATGTCATGTGGTAATACAGGAAGTGCTCCACTGTGTTTTAAAACTCCATACACCTTCACCAGAATAATTTGGATGATTTCAGTCGTAGAATTGCCCATTTCGACTGAACAAAAGGTAAAAGGAGCTGTTGAAAACTTCATGACATCACAAGGTGGAACAGAGCATTTTAAACTTTGGAGATGTAGACAGACTAATAATAGTACAGGTTACTCATGTGTGAATGGAACAAAAAACAACTCCAGGTCTATTTTTGATGACATAGAAACATTATAACGTGGCATAAAGCTCACAAGAACCAATTTTGCGTCATATTGGACCTTAATTAATAAAAAAAAATACATAACTCTAGTCCTCAGGGTCTGCAGTTACCTGATGTTGACTCTAGGGTCATGCGTAGCGTTACACTTGAGAGCTGCAGTGGTGCCTTTGATCACCCGCAGGTCGGACGGAGGCAGGGAAATCACGGTCCGATCTGTGGAGAAATATAAACAACCATATTACAAACTCAGTGCCAGACGTGGTACTTGAATGGGAGATTGTTGGGAATGGTTCATCTAAACTAGAGCTAACCCAGGTCTAAAACAGGACCACACATCGTATACACATTCTGAAAGTGACTGACCACCACTGTACTGTTAGGCTACAGTGGTTGGACCTGCATTTCTATGTAAAACCAGATTTCTTCAATTCAAAAACCAGTGTCTCCTTTAAGGCATTTCATATTTTGTTTTTTTGGTCAGTTTGGTATCAGAGCATATAAGATTTCATGTGGAAACAACAAAACTACCCACCCTGCAGCACCCAAAGATGTTTTAATATTTAATTTAATCAATTTGCCTCCAAAGGTTTTTCTGAAAATGCATTTTTCTTTCACTGAGACATAAGGATCAACCCTTAAAGCAGCACCTACATTCACTAAATTTACAATCTTGTACTTAGCATCATTTGGATTTGAAACACTGTAGGATTTTCTATTTTCTTACAAAGATTTTGAAGTTTTAACTCTGAAAAATTAGGCAAAATTTGAATTTTTAGGCACATTTTCATTTTCAGATCTAGTTTACTCAAATACTAAATAAGATGTATCCAAAATCCCATCTGTATATTTTCAGAATCTAATATGTCAACAAAAAGAAGAAGGGCATTTAAACCAGGCTCTTTTCATGTTTTTGTTTTAAATGTCCCAAGAATTGTACATTTTTGCCATTTTCACACATAAAATGCCTTATTTTTATATAAAAACATTACATGATGAACATTTGGTAATTCATTTTTCCTTACATTTATGTAAGTAAACCACAGGGGAACTAAATTTAAGATTTTCTCCTATTCACCTGTAGTGTCTCACCTTAAATTATTGCACATTTTGTTTCTATATTGCACTTGTGAGTATTTTAAAATACTATGAGCTTTTGCAATTGCATGTAGTACAAAATAACTTCTATACTAAGGCGCAATACAACAGCCAGCACACTTCACTATGTGTCCTGTAAATTATTGTACTTTTTAATATACAGTTATCCCTCACTATAACACGCTTCACCTTTTGCAGCCTTGTTGTTTCACTGGGATTTTTGTGTACAATTTTGCATGTTTTTACTTTTTCTTTTTTTTTTTTTTTTTTTACAACATATGAACATGCATTGTGTTCTCCGACCTGATTGGCTGTTCTGTTTAGATCGTAGAGCCTGTCTGAGAAAAGTGTATAAAGTGTGGGGTGAGGGGCTTGCAGTCTTAAAACATATATAATAATTGTAAAAAATAAAGCTGACTACTACTCAGATTTCATCTATTGTGGGTTATTTTAGAGTGTAACCTCTGCGATAAAGGAGGTACCACTGTACTTGCACTTAGAAGTACTTCATAATGACTAGCTTTATATTGCACTTGCATCTAGTACACAATAACTTCCACTACAGGTGTCCTTTAAATTATTGCACATTTTGTTTCTATATTGCACTTGTGTGTATTTCAAAATGACTAGCTTTTGCAGTTGCATGTAGCACAAAATAACTTCAATTCTAAAGCGCAATACAACAAGCCAGCGCACTTCACTATATTTGTCCTTTAAATTTTTGTACTTTTTTATATATTGCACTTGTGAGTGTTTTAAAATACTATGAGCTTTTGCAATTGCGTGTAGTACAAAATAACTTCAATACTAAAGCGCAATACAACAAACCAGCACACTTCACTGTATGTGTCCTTTAAATTATTGTACTTTTTTATATATTGCACTTGAGAGTACTTCACAATCACTAGTTTTTGCACTTCATTATATGTGTCCCTTAAAGTATTGCACATTTTGTTTATATATTGCACTTGTGAGTAAAGCGCAATACAACAAACCAGCACATATTAAATTATTGCACTTTTTTCTATATTGCACTTGTGAGGATTTCAAAATGACTAGCTTTTACACTTCCATGTAGTAAAAAATAACTTCTATACTGAAGCGCAATACAACACTTGACAAAACGCCTTCTTTAAATACCGACACATTTTGTTTGTCCTGTATATTGCACTTATGAGCACCGCCAAACATCCGGCTTTACAAATAACCACATAATGCCTCGTAAGTACTCAGCTTCCACAGGCTAAATTTCCCCCACTTTGTTTTGCTTAAGCGCTGTCTGTTTTCAAAGACGGAGAAGTGCAGGCGAATGAGCGGGTCCACAGAGGAGGCTGGTGTTCGCGCTGTGCTGACTAAGGCCATATTAAAGGGTCCCCATGTTCCAATTAGGCCTGTGTGATATTCTATTAAGATATTGATAGGATGGTAAAATGAAAGGACAGAAATGCTCTGTTCGGCGTTTTAATCACTATAGGGGTTAGATAAGGTACTGCGGGGGGAGTGGAGTAGGTGAAACTTTCAATAATGATAATAATATAGCCTAAAACTACTGTTGTTCCAATACCGTTTTTCTGGGAACCAATCTGTTACTGATATTTGGCCTTAATGTACTCGCTAATACCATATAGTGTGAAGAAGTAAACTCATTCTATTCATTTTTGTCACAGTACAAGAGCAATAAATAAATCTACTAAAAGACACTCTAGAAGAATAAACTAAATGTCAAGAGTCAAATATATAATGATTTTGACCATAAGTAGTGTTGATTTAACAAAGAGAAGTGTCCGTGTTTTGGTGGTGGTGAAAACGAGAGTTTATCAGCAATATGTTATCTTCGAAAACGCAGTTAAAAGATTGCACAAACATATAAGATATGAGATGGTCAAAAACTTCATTGAAAAGATGATTTTGCAGAATAGGTCTGCAAATAGGTCTGTTTTAAAACTGTTATGTATCTCTATCTATCAGACATAAACTGCACTCCCAAGACTACACCTGCACAACAATTCATGCAAAAACACAGAAAAAAGTACAAAGAAACAATGTATTTATAAAATGACTGCTTAAACTTGTGTATCATGAGTTGAATCTGCGATTTTACACATCAGTACAAAAAAACAAAAGAACAAATCCTCAGCTAAGTATTGGGAGAGTAATGGATTATATGTCCTGTCGTTACGTAATTAGAATAGAACTCGCGTACGCAGCGTCGACCGCGCTTCCTCCTGCGCACCTCTAAACCAGGACTAACAACAGGACTAAAACCAGGACTAAACCAGGTCTAAAGCAGGTCTAAACCAGGTGTAAACCAGGTCTAAAACCAAGACTAAACCAGGTCTAAAACAGGTGTAACCAGGTCTAAAACCAGGACTAAACCAGGTCTAAAGCAGGTCTAAAGCAGGTCTAAACCAGGTCTAAAACCAGGACTAAAGCAGGTCTAAAGCAGGTCTAAAGCAGGTCTAAACCAGGTCTAAAACCAGGACTAAAGCAGGTCTAAAGCAGGTCTAAACCAGGTCTAAAACCAGGACTAAAGCAGGTCTAAAGCAGGTCTAAACCAGGACTAAAACCAGGACTAAAGCAGGTCTAAAGCAGGTCTAAAGCAGGTCTAAACCAGGTCTAAAACCAGGACTAAACCAGGTCTAAACAAACACTAAACCAGGTCTAAACCAGGTCTAAAACCAGAGAAGATTTTGCAGGAGGTGGTTGCTACATTCATGCAGTTTTAAAAAGCACGACAATATCAAGTAATCCAAAGTATTCAGATTACGTTACTCTCTTTAAGTAATTTAATGGATTACGTTACAAACTAAATTTTGGGGTATGTAATCTGTAATCTGTAGGGGAATATATTTTAAAAGTACCTTCCCAACACTGGCTAACTCACTCACTTTACCTTTATACTGCGCTAAATCCTCACAGTCGACTAAGAGAAACGCTAAGGCACCATCAACCAATTAATCATCTGAAGAACTAAAGGCCGACGACAGACCGAGCTAATAATATTAAACCAACGCTTTATACAATACTTTTTAAACACCAGAAACACATAAAAAACATAAATACATGTATTTAATATGATTAACTGAGATTCAGGACCACGACCACACCTCTACCGCACTCTCCTCCTCTCCAGCGAATCACAGCTCACTTCGACCACACCTCAATTTCCCAGAAGCCTATTTGTAGCAGCCTTTCCCATCTTCCCACTTTGTCTGAGCTAACTCGACCCCACCCGCCCAACCCCTATCTCGTTTATCTTTCAGATTTAAGAAGCCTTCGAGGGAGGGTCGTGTTCTAGCTGGGCCCATTGACGGGTGAGACGGAGCCCCCACCCATGAGTCTCAACCCAGTCATCTTGTTCACTTATCAATAAACTTCTTCTTCGCACAATGCACTGGAAAAAAACAATATCTAGGTAAATTAAAATGACTTAAATTAAGGACATTTTACTTTATTTGACAAGTGAAATTATCTGACGGTGGAATAAGTGTTTTTTTTTCTTAATTCAAGCAACATTTGATTTTATTTCTTATGCAAAAAGTTGTTGTTTTTCTCATTTTAAGTGTAGCAAGATATATTTTCATATTTTAAGTACAAAAATCTTAATAATTTTACTTGTCAAGTGAAATTTACTCAAATCATGGTAAAACTTTCTTAGTCCAAGTCATTTTAGCTTGACTAGATTTTGTTTTTTGCAGTGTGTTGTTGGTGTGAATATTTTTTTCTGAATCAAAATATAACATTTTCAATACAATTTTCTACACTATTTAGAATCTATACCCCCATCGCAATCAGCAGCGTTTACTGTGGGAAGTGTCTTGCCAAAGGGCCCCCAACGGACCACTGAGCCCTCACAAACAAAATGAAACCAAAGAACACTGCGTTATGTTCTTACTGAGCACGGTGAGGGTGGCTGAGGAGTTGATGGTCCCTTCGGGGTTGGATGCGAAGCACGTGTACTCTCCAGTATCCTGCGAGCTGATTGGTTGGATCTGCAGGGAGCCTGATTGGAGGAGACTGAAGCGTGGGATCTGCACTGATCCGCTCGCTAACACCTGGGTTCCTGCAAAGACAAAGGATGAGATATGAACCATGATTTGCCCAACCAACACATTCTAGACCAGGGGTGTCAAACTCATTTTGGTCCGGGGGCCGTATGCAACATACTTTGATCCCAAAAGGGCCGGATCAGAAAACTCAGTTCTCTCTTCAAGTTATTGTATTTTTCTCCGTGTCTCGTAGTGGTGTTTAAGATTATATTCCTCGAGCAACGCCACTTGTTCCAAACACACTGAGCACAGATTTCCCATTCACCTCTGTCAACAAATAAGAATTAGACTATTTTTCTTGGGAAATCCTGAACTCAGCATCTGCTTTTCTCATTTTTTGACATTTTGCTGATGAGGGTCACGGTCGACAGTCAAAACGATCGTCCTTTAAGAGCGTTTGGAAAGAGGAAACACCGGAGACGCTGCTATGCTAAACGGTGCAGAAAATTAACAGAAAAATCTGAAAATTTTAAGTATTTTAATAGAAAAATCAGCCGAGGGCCAGATTAAAGGTCTTGGAGGGCCGGATCTGGCCCCCGGGCCGCATGTTTGACACATGTGTTCTAGACTGTATATTCAGTGTGTATTTCAGTTCAGCGTTCACACAAGACAACGTCACCACACTCAATACTTATAAGTTATTAACGGAAACAGGTCCAACTGCAGAATTGACAGAACTGAGAGAATGTCATTTATGTTTTCAGTCTTGAAAAATGTCTGACCCACAGCGAGGAGTGTTTGAATAATCACAAGTAAGTGCGGGTGTGGGTGAGGACAGGGTTTAGGTGATATTTTCTGAGCGCTCAAGCTTCAATTATTCAAACATGCAGGAATCAATTCAAATACAACTCTCATATAAGATAGTGAAAACATGGTTAAAAGCTCAAGCTGATTTTACAAAATAAGATCTCTTTAGATAAATCAGATCACTAGTATAGAAAGATAAGGCTACACAGCAGAAATACCCCTCCTTAAAACTAGAAAAATACACTTGTTTTAAGTCCAAATGCTCTGGAAACAAGTGAAATTATCCACTAGTGCAGGAAGTGACATTTACTTATCAAGAAATCTTTAAATAAGAAAATATATTTAGGCCTTTATAAATCTCAAAACAAGATAAAATCACTTATTCTAGGCAATAATCTAAGTTTGAAGTGATCTAAAATTAAGCATAAAACACTAAGTCTAAGAATATATGAAGATGAAAAATCTTAAAACTAGAATATAAAGGTTGTTATTGACTGTTTTATTCTTGAGTTTAGTTAATGAATCTTAAGGAAATTCTTTATTTTCTTATTTTAAGACTAACTACCACCTGGTAACATACACTGCAAAAATCCAAATCTAGTCAAGCTAAAATGACTTGAATTAAGAAAGTTTTATCATGATTTCAGTCCATTTCACTTGACAAGTAAAATTATCTGCCAGTGGAACAAGACTTTTTGGATAAATATGAAAATACATCTGGCTACACTTGAAATAAGGAAAACAACTTAAAATAAGAAACAAAATCAAATGTTGCTTGAATTAATAAAAAACACTTACTCCACTGGCAGATCATTTTGCTTGAGTTGAATCTACTCAAATAAAGTAAAATATTCTTAATTTAAATAATTTTAACTTACCTAAATTTGGTCTTTTGTCCAGTTTATTGACAAATTGCAGTGCTCTCCTAAACCTCTTAAATCTTTTAATATTTCCATGTTACGAACAGAAGGTGCAGAGATGATACTGGACAATTTCAGTTCAAGATCGACTGACTTACATCCATAAAAATGTCTTAAACACTGTCTTAATACTTGGTTTGCTTGTTTTGTGCATTCTAACTAGTTTATAACTACAAGAAAAAAAAATCTTGAAATAAGCTTA